>OZ038516.1:14840149-14867649 GCA_964036315.1 Acanthosepion esculentum | reverse complement strand
CACACAACCAAACGTGCATGCACATATATATATATATATATATATCACACATTTGCAGATACTGTAGGATCTCACCATCTTCAATTTCACTTCTTCAAAGTTGGCACAATAACAAAATCTTTCATGTTCAAAACTTTTATTAAACTAAAACTACTTCAACAAGTCCAGCTGAAGGGGCAAAAATGGATAACTAGCATCCTATAAGCAGCTGCTTCAGGTAGAAGGAAAAACTCTGATTTTTAAACCTCTGCTGCCTTGCAGTCATATCCAAACATGGAAAAGGGCTATGTAAGTAAATCCAGATAGAAAAATCAGTGTGGAGATCTGAAGGCAGTTGGTCGTCAACACTGACAACTTCGCCTTTCCTCTATTTGTGAATTCAGTTTTCCTTCACCTAGACTGGTTGCCATCCAATGCTAAAAGTTCAGTCTGCTGTGCTATTTAACTTCTATCTTGAGTGAGAAGAGATAGACTCCTGCTTTTCCCAAGAGGATTTGTGTGAAAGTGAATTCAGCTGGTGAGATCAGGATTTGAACTCGGCTTGCCAGTTCTACTTTTCATGATGGTAACCACTATACTACTCACATAGCATGTAGTTCTCAAGAAAAAAATGTCTGCTGGCAAATTTTGGAACCACCTAATGTCACTATCAGTGAAAGAGATTTACTGTATATACTCGCGTATCATGTGACTTTTGAAGACCTAATTTTGAAGCCAATTTTAAGAATGTCGCATCATACACGTGATATAAAATCCGCTACACCTTCAGCTTAAATACCCTTGCCGATCTTTTCTCAATAATGGAATAATGGTATAATGTAAATATATATCAGTACTATTCTACTTTACGGTTGTTTTCCGATTCGGCTGTTCATAGCAAAACAGATGTTTCTCGCTCGGTTGTTTATGGCTGTACGCGTTTACGCAACGAGTATAGCGTTACTAACGATACTTTTATCTTTCTCTTTTACATTTTGAACTTCTTTAACTAAATGATGAGATGAAGAGATAACAGAAAAGAGGTTAGTCTATTGTATTTTGGTCTCTCAACAAAGGAACTCCCACGATATACGAGATAAATGATATAATCATTTTTTATAAGTGAATATTTGAGATGCACACGAAACGTGAGTTCGTGCTTTACCCGAGTCTATATGGCAACGTCTTTTTTTTTTACTTTCAGATTTCCCCTGCAAGTACTTGCCTTGTCTGCAAATGGACAACGGTAACATGATGCCCGAGACCATGGCTATTTGCAGGTATTTGGCCCGTGAATACGGTAAGTGTAGTCATCCTTCTGTCATATTTTCTATTAAGACCAAGTACTAACGTTCATAATTTTAAAAAAAAGACGTAATATATATATATATATATATATATATATATATATATATATATATATATATATATATATATATATATATACACAGGGTGTCCATAAAGTTCGTGTGCATTTTAAAAAAATTATAACTTTATTTGTATTTGCGATAGAATTAATCTGTAAAAAATGTTATGAAGTTTAATGTACCTAGTTTTAAGTATAGTTAAAATAACTAATGTGATTTCAGGCATTACTGTAAATCAGTTGGCAAATGTTTTCCGTGAACTGCAAAATCGTATTACCCTTTGTATTGCTAATGATGGAGGACATGTGGAAACTGAAATAAAATTTCATTAAAACCTTAAAAAAATATAGATTTACTTCTTTCAATTTTACAAATTATTTCTATCGCAAATACAAATAAAGTTATAAAATTTTTGAAGTACCCACGAACTTTATGGACACCCTGTATATATATATATATATATTGTTTAAACGTTATTTTAAGTGGATACCGACATTTGAGTAAACGGTGTTTTTATTTATTTATTTATTTATTTATTAAACAGTATATTTATTTATTTTCATCTACCGGCTTAAAGCTTCGTGACTTCTTGTTAGAAAATAATGCGAACCGTTGGTGACCTGGTATTTTAAATCTTAAGGATGAAGTCGCCAGTGTCATAGAAGGTTTGCAAACATAGGCCTTCACAAAGATTCTGCTCGAGGGGCTACCCATTGTTTCGTAACGGGCTTTCAAAATAGTCAGTTTCTATTCGGCCAGTGATCGCGTACGATAAATTAAGTTTTGGGGAAGCATGACTTATTCCACGAATATTTAATTTCAGTGCATTTAATTCATTATATAAAGAAACACAAAATAAATATTTCTTCGCCATCTTCATCTGTTATTTCTTTCTTTCTGACTCATCCTCAGTAATTTACACTTAAGTCACGAGGCTAATTTTCTCTAATCGACGTGGTTCATCTCACCTTTTATTGGAGCAGACCTGCTGAAAACCTATTAAAAGTAGAAAATATAAAAAAGTTTCTTATATTATATTTTAAAAAAAAATTTGTCAAGAAAAGTGACAATACCTGTAACATGCAAGGGGTTACTCAGAGTGAAAGAGAATGAGAAGATTTTAGTGAGGAGAAAGGACAATAAAAGAACAGGTTTCAGGAAGACAGAAGATGGCGATAATGTCACTAAGACGCAAGGGGTTTCTGGAAGTGAAAGAGAATGAGAAGACTTTAGTAAAGAGAAAGGACAATAAAAGAACAGGTTTCAGGAAGACAGAAGTTGGCGATAATGCCACTAAGACGCAAGGGTTACTCGGAGTGAAAGAAGATGAGAAGACTTTAGGGAGGAGAAAGGACAATAAAAGAACAGGTTTCAGGAAGACAGAAAATTTTGATGATCGTTGCATTTAAATTTTTGAAGATTGTAGGTGGTAGAAAAGCAAAGAGCCAGAACAGAGTTCCACAGGTGAGATGTGCGTTAGAAGAAACTATTAGGATAGAACTTACGGTTACCTCTAGCTAATTCACCAGTAAAACGATGTGACCTAGCAGCCAATCGTATAGTCCAATTGAATTCACGCGGCTGAAGTACCAGGGAGGAAAGCTTATCAGATAAAATATAGGAAAGTGAAGCCACGTTACGGTTATAGGAAAGTGACTGATGCCGAGATGCCAGATCTGTACCGATAATATCCTTCCTGGATATTTTATTCAAGATTTTCGAGATATATAACTGGAGTACCAAAGCATATATGACAGTCATCTATATATATTTAAAAAAAGACAATGTCTGTCTGTTTGTGTGATACCATTTCACTCGAGATCCGTACAACCGATTTTGACTACATTGGCAAATACATTGTACAATGTAAGAGAAAAAGTGAAAAAATCGATGTTTTTTTTAAATCAATAATCAATAAAGCCGATCAAAAATCAATAAATTCAATTTTTTTCCTCCGATTTCGTTTAAACTCGGTATGTAGGTTACTTACATCATAACGAGTTCAACTCTACCGCATTTTTATTTCTACGCCAATGCATTTAGCGAAAAACCAAAAATCGATTTCAACACAAACCGATTTCAACACAAATTTTAAACTAAAACTTCCCCAGTTTTCAAGCAATCTTATACAAACTTCACCCAATTGTAGCCAACAATAGGTTGATTGCTTAACAGTCATTTAACTTGATAACTGAGTCCACCCATATAGTAAAAACCCACGTAAATAGCGAAAAATGGGGATTTTTACTGGTTTCTTTCTTATTTTTCGTTGATCTTTTAACCAATGTTCAACAAACTTAACAATTGCTTTAGAAATGTGTCCTCTTTTACATCCCTGGTAGCACGCTGACAAATTGAAATTTAAAACCTCCAAAATAATTGTGGTCTGAAGTGAGTCTTCATGTTGCCTGTTTTATTCTTTCATACCCTTGGCTAACTTCGATTGAAAAAATACAGAATACTTCTGTTATATCAGTAACTGTATTAATTTAAAATGTTTTTTAATGAAAATACTTTAAAGTAATTGTAGAAGATAGACTCTGTTACATGTAAACATGATGCTGTTTTTGCTCTAATTGAACGCTTTTTCTTATCGACCAGATGGGTGTTCAATAGATGCACAAATGGTAGATTTAAAAATGTTTAACATGTTTAATAGCGAGAATTCTGACAAAAATTGTCTGTCACAGCACAGTGGACAAATTTTTCTAGCAGCAGAACTGACAATCGACTCAAGATATTCACTCTTTTTCGCCCCAGTAGAAAACGTTAAAAAAAAGAGGATCTATGATCTCCTTTCCTGGAGCTTGGTATCACACATACTAACGGAATGCTAAAAAGGCTCTCTGCGTTAATTAAAGGATAGTGGTTTTGTCTTGGAGGCGTTAAAATTAACAAACCATTTCTTTCTCAACTGATTGGAGGTCATCTTTCGAGAGCAGCTGCTTGACCTAACAGAGTTATTATTAAGACAAGAGTAAATAGTTGTGACATTTGCATAAATACGTACTTGGGAACTGATGACATCGGGAAGGTCATTGGTGAAGATAAAGAAACTATGTAGGTACAAAGATAAATGTGAAATTATCTTACAGCGTGTCTATTAAAATATAAATATCTTTCTGCAGGTTTCTACCCCAAGAGTGCCATGGACATGTTCAGATGTGACTACATCAGCGATTGTATGTATGAAATCATGCACGATTACATGAGGTACTACCACTGGAAGAACGGACGCTTCAGGGTGAGTCATTTATTTAGAATCTGTTCAACATTTCATACCTACATCTTTCACCGATAGGAATGGATAAGCAAAGAGGCTATAGTAAAATGATTATTAAGACTAAAAGACATTAGCTAAGACGAGTGTCGAGTGCTTTGTAAATAATGACTGCTTCTTTGAAATCAAGCACGATTACATGAGGTACCACCACTGGAAGAACGGACGCTTCAGGGTGAGTCAGTTATTTCGAATCTGTTCAATATTTCATATCTACATCTTTCAACACACTATCTATAGAAATGGATAAGCAAAGAGGCTATAGTAAAATGATCACTAATAACAGAAGACATTATCTAAGCCGAGTGTCGAGTGCTTTGTAAATAACGACTGCTGCTAAAAACTCCAGGGCAAAATGTATTGTAGAAATATTTTAATATTCAAATAGAAATTAAATCTTGTTACATTTTCTTATTTGTAAGAAATATCAAATTCTCTCGTGTTATCTATCTATCTATCTATCTATCTATCTATCTATCTATCTATCTATCTATCTATCTATTCATTATTTATCTTCTTATCTATATCTGATCATATTGTCTATCTCGTTCTCTATTCATTTGTTTATACATATCTACAGAGTATTCATTATCTATCTATCTATCTATCTATCTATCTATCTATCTATCTATCTATCTATCTATCTATCTATCTCACTCTGTTCATGATCTATCTATCTATCTATCTATCTATCTATCTATCTATCTATCTATCTATCTATCTATCTATCTCAATCAGTTCCTATCTATCACATTCTCTTCATATCTATATTATTGAAACGTTTCATATATATCTGTCTACCTACCTACCTACCTACCTACCTACCTACCTACCTACCTATCTATCTATCTATCTATCTATCTATCTATCTATCTATCTATCTATCATACTCTTTCTTTAACCGTCTATCTACTTATATATATCTGGACAGTATACCTTATCTATTTCTCTCTCTCTCTCTCTCTCTCTCTCTCTCTATATATATATATATATATATATATATATATATATATATATATAGGGAAGAGGTTATAGTTGTTTCAACGAGAGAAAAGTGTATATTTTAAAAAGATTAACCGCAAACGTTTTTGGTTGAAATGTGGATTTTTTTATTTTAAAATTTATATTATACTTTATCTTGCATAATTCACCAGATCAAGAAAGACATCTGAATCACTACCACGAAAAAATAAAAAAAATTATATGTGGAAATATCAACTTTTTCCTTGAAGAAGGTCGCGAAACCAGAAACGTGTGTTGCAGAATTATGGAAAATATAGTATAATATATATATTAAATAAGAAAATCCACATTTCAACCAAAAATGTTTGCGGTTTATCTTCTTGTTATATATATATATATATATATATATATATATATATATATATATATATATGTGTGTGTGTGTGTGTGTGTGTGTGTAATTTGGCAGCAACTTTTCTTTTAAACATGTAGTATTGAATGTTAAAGACAACATAGTCTTGCATATTTTCTTTTGAATTTTCTCATATTCTCTAATGAGACTTTTTATTTGAAAATGATTTCGAAATATGTATTGTCCATACGATGACCTAGCGCTTTCGGACATCATTGTTCATCTTCAGGGTCAATATTTTTAGTCAATTTTTTTTTAAACAAACATTTGCCAATTATCTTGTTGCGTAATCATGTTGCTATTTTTTACAAACTAAATAAACGTTAAAATCCTTTTAAATTCAAAAGACGCGATGATGTTATATATATATATATATATATATATATATATATATATATATATATATATATGTATATATATATATATATATATATATATATATATATATATGCTCACTATAGTTACCCAAATATTTGTAAATAAAATATAAATATATTTAAGACCCTTTATAAATAATCTCATTTTTATTCAAGAGACAAGAGACTAATCATGTTCATTTTAACTCTTCTTTGCCTCCTTTATTTTCAGTACAACATGAATGATTACGGCTTCGGTGGTGACAGCAACTGCAGCAACTACGACGTGAGTCATATTTTTTATTCAGTTGAGAAAATGACCAAAATATTTCCATGAAATTTTTTATATCTAATGTTTATAAATGCCTAGTTAGAGTATAAGTTCCCGTAATCACTATTCATCATAGCGGTCATGGCTTTTAGAGCTAAGAAAGCACCACATTTGGTCTCGCCTGAACGACCGTCCTCCGTGGCCAAGTCGGTAAGGCTTACCGGGCAGGTCGGATTCTAACCGATGAGCGCAAGTTTTTTCTTAAAAGGAATTTCTCGAACATTCAGGCTGGCTGTCGAAAGTAAATAAATAGACGGTTTCATAAATAAAAGATGCGCCTACTCAAAAACGACTATCCACTTAAAATAACGTTTAAATTATATATATATATATATATATATATATATATATATATATATATATATATATATATATATATATATTTGTGTATTTAGGCAGCAAATTCTCATTTAGATATGTCTGGTTGAATAAATTACCGACATTATGTCTGCTAATTTTTAATAAAATCCGTTCATACTCACGAATAACCTTCTGTGTATTGATGTTAAAAGGGTGAGAGAAATGTGCTGTAGCTGTTTATGTTTCTTTTATTTTCATTTCCCAACTACTTTCGATCTTCTTCCAAGATCATCTCCAGGGGTACAAGTGTTACAAATCATCTCTGAAGTCGGGCATTTTCGTCGAATCTATTAGTCATTATCAAGGATGGTTTCGTTTTCCTTAATATCTAGGAATAGACAAGGCGGATTTTTTTCCCGCAGTAGTTTGTCATTTCTTTCTGCGGTAGACCAGTTGCTATCCAAGGCTACCGGACCTGGTCTGTCCTGATATTTACCAAAAGCTGGGGGGCGGTAGAAGAGGATTCATATCTTTCGCAAGGTTATTAGCACGTAAGTGAATGCAATGGATTCGACTGGAACGCGAACTCAGTAGGGAATAAAATAACAACATTTAAAAATAAAACTCTAATGAATATTTAAAATGAATACAATTCATATACAATAAACTAAAAAAAATAGTGTTAGCAATGAAAATCACGCAATCGTTAATTCTGGCAGAAAAATCAGTTAACTTGACGAAATTAGGATAAAAAAGACATAAAGAATATTTTACAGGGGTTGGAAAGAAAATGGTCTGAGATGCCAGGTCAAGACTTCAGATTCTTCTTTGGATTTTAAACGTTAGATACATCGCAGTAGTATCAGACCAGATGTGGCACCAATATTTACTACACGGACGAATGGCAGATATATTAGTTTCAGACCACAAACATTGTATTAATACCTTGTTTATATAGGTTTCATTATATTTATTTAATGTGTTCGTTTTCAGAACTACATGCAATGGAGATACATGAACACCTTCAACAGAATCATGCCCTTCATGGAGAGGACTCTGGGCATGCGCAATGGAGGAAATAATTTCTTCATGGGAGATATGGTAAGTTTCAACAATTTACGAATTCATACATCATATTTTTTTTTACGTGTCCAGTCTCTTCCGGTGAAGTGGAAGAAGTTTCTATCCGTTGTATTTCTAACTAATTTTTGGCTCCGTATTACCCTTCCAATAAACCCTGGCTCTTTTAAGATCACCTTGTAGGAAAGGTCAGTAAAATCTGGTGAGAAGAAGCATCCTTTTCTTACGCACCTGTTTCATATACCCAGTTCATTTTTATCCGTATCCTGATGATTTGCAAAGCTCCTGATATATTCGCTAAATAAATAAAGTTTCCCTAGCAGTTCGTATAAACACTTGTGACGTACCGTATCGAATGTTTTTGCGTAATCGATGTTATATAGGAATAAAGTGTCTCTGTCGACACTTAAGTTTGAACATAGATCGCTAGTGAGCAAACACAGACGATCCCATTATTGAATCAAGTAGACCACATGACCATAGAGGAAACGCATAAGTAGGAAGTCGCCTGACGTCTAGATTGATCGCTATGTCTTGTCTATCCTCTATACTATACGGATCTCTATTTCTAGTCTATCCTCTATTACTATACGGACCGCTATTCTCTACTCTATTCACTATACGATTTCACTATTCGGATGATTACACGGGTTACTAATCGAGCGAGTAATATCTAGCAAGTACGATTAGTGCGAGCGTTATTCGAAGGCGTCTGACACCAGTATTTTTCTAGTGTGTTACTATAGTTGTATCTGCGATTACAAAGTCTCTACTACAACGAGCATTACGAAAGTGACAAAGAGTATTCGTTGGCATCACAAAACTATGAAACAGGTACAAGTCCTTCTGCATTTGTATGGAGAACTCCGATAGGTTACTGATCATAATGATCACATTCTTGTACCATTGAATTACTGAAACCATCAGTTGCATAGATAAATCACAGTGATGGTGGCTTACACATATACACACACACAGAGAGTATATATATATATATATATATATATATATATATATATATATATATATGTGTGTGTGTGTGTGTGTGTGTTGTGTTGAATGTCAAAGACAACATAGTCATGCATATTCTCTTTTGAATTTTCTCATATTTTCTAATGAGACTTTTTATTTGAAAATTATATCGAAATAAATATTGTCCGTAAGATAACCGAGTACTTTCGGACATCATTGTTCATCTTCAGGGTCAAATTTTTTTAACAATGTCTTATATATATGTATAGTCAAATTTTTTAAAACATTTGCAAATTGTCTTCTAGCGGAATCATGTTGCTACATTTTATTTTTACAAATAAACGTTACAAAATCCTTTTAATTTCAAAAGACGTAATGATGTTATCACGTGTATGGCGAAGATTTTTAATCATGTGACAGCGTGAAAAAGATTTTTTATTATACAAGCCAAAAAATCGAAGAATACACACACACAGAGGGTATATATATATATATATATATATATATATATATATATATATATATATATATATATATATATATATATATATATATATACTTCTGTTCATATGTGTGAGGCCTGCACTGGTAATTTTTTTTGAAAAAGAAAGTAGTTGTTTGTACTTTAAATAAGAGATAATAATTATACATAGTTAATAAAGTGAAACATGATTTCTTATTAGAGATTTTATTATGACAATAAGAAAAAAAAGCATATTGTGATTAAATTTTGTTCTCGTCAAAATATTCTCCTTTAAAAAGCGCAAATCTTTATCATTCATTGCAGAAGTATAACTGATAATTGATTCCATTCAATTTTCATTAACTGTAAGAGCATTTTTATAATATTTTTCCCTCTTCCGTCATATTGTCATACGTTAATTATATACATATACCTATACAAATATATATATATATATATATAGATTTAGATTTTTTATTCTTATACGTTGATGTTATATATATATATATATATATATATATATATATATATATATATATATATGTATATGTATATGTATATATATTTGTATATGTATATGTATATCATTTTTTTGAATTTGTAGATGAAATGGATCGTATTTACGATTCCAATCGAATAAATTATGACCATGGAATATTAGTGTTTAAGCCTTTTTATTATATCCTTACTCTGTCCTGGACATTGAGTTCTACCTGGATTCTATCCTCTTGGAATTATTTTTTATACATATATGTATGTGTATGTATGTATGTATACATATTTATATTTTAGATATATGATTGCATATATATGTGTATATTTACCACTAATATTATATATATATACATACATATATATATACATATACATACATACATATATATATATATATATATATATATATATATATATATATATATATATATATATATATATATATATATGCACACACCTACGCACATATATATATATATATTTAAGTTTTCATGTGACATGTTTCTTTTAAGACTTCATCGGTCTAAAAAAGTGAATTTACGTTGATGCGACAACGCATGCGCACAACGAAGAGGGGATGCGGAGAATTTTTTTTAAAAATAATTTCCGGTATATAGATATACGTCTAGATGTTATTTCTTTGAATTTTTAGGGAAATAAAATCTTTTTTTATATATATATTTAGAAATTTTTATTTAAACTGCAAAATCTTTAAAACATTTCTTTTAATTTGATAAATATTTAATTTCTTTTAATGTTTCAAACTTTGAATCTCATGAACTTATTTGAAATCTTGCAGATGATGTGGTGTGACATGATGTTCTACTGTTGTATGGAGAACATGTTTATGGAGAACCAGTCCATGTTCAGCAGCTACCCCAAACTGATGGCCCTCTACAACCGTGTCGCTGCCCATCCCAAGGTATCTTCTTACCTGAAGAGCCGCAGCAATACCTGTTGGTAGAGAGGTGACCACGCAGATATGTTTTGTCATCTGGAATAAAATCACCTTACAAATAAACTATTTAGAATATTTAAAATAACGTTTGCCGAAACAAAATCACAAGTTTGAATGGAACTGCGTTGTGTTTGCAGAAATATATACTTTATAAATAAAAGTATTTCAAATTAAAAGATATATTAACGATTTCTTTTTTTTATTTCATGTTTGATGGGAAATTCTTTAAATTTGTAGATAATTTTATGAATGTGATGTTATCGACGGGGAAAATTGTATCGATATGCTTAGTCCATATCTCGAGCTCCTTGCGTTCAGTTACATAAAAATGTTTTAGCGAGACAAGCTTGTTAACCACTACAACACACCGTGGTGCTTCAATGATTTTCTAAGCGTAGATTACATGTGGCACAAGGCCGAAAGTATTGGGAACCCAGTGAGGATCGGAATCACTCTACAGTAGTAACTGTTTTAGCGAGACAAGCTTATTAACCATTACGCCACGTCGAGAAAGAGACAACCTTAAGGTCGCATGAATATAATTTATTTCCCTAGAAAATATATTTTTGTTGGTTCATCAGGTCACATCTCAAGTGATTTGGTTTACAATTTTTTGTTTTATTTTTAATACAATTTTGTGAGGGACAGTTTAAGATTGATATATATATATATATATATATATATATATATATATATATATATATATATATAAATTACATAGATTGATATATATATATATATATATATATATATAAATTACATAGATTGATATATATATATATATATATATATATATATATATATATATATATATATATATATATATATTGCATAATACAAAAATCCAAAATTTCCTGATGAGTATAGACTATTTCAACTAAAAGGATTTTTCCACTCAAATGTTGGAATGAAAATCAGCATTTTTGTAGATTAGTTTTAATGTTTTAAATAACTAGAATCCACTTGGATTATATACCAACGGATTTATTACCTGTACTATATATATATATATATATATATATATATATATATATATATATATATATATATATATATATATATATATATATATATATATATATATATGGCGTATTTATTCAAAAATAAATAAGTAAAAATTAACATTCCTCTCTGCCGGGAGCTGATAGCTTCGGGGAAAAAATTCAGACTGATGCCAAATTAGTCGGATTTCAATCCTGGCTTAAGGCCATCGGATGTCTAGCCACACTGATGAGCTCTGATACAGCGACACAGTCTGTCTATGTATGACAATATATATATATATATATATATATATATATATATCATGTGTAGTTTGGTTGGTAACTAGTGTGAGTCTAAAGTATAGTAATTGCTCGATAAAAGCCAAGAAAATGAAGAAATTGTTTTTGTCTTTTATTTTATTTGATTAGGGAAGTCGCCATTTTCACTGAATTAAAAGAGGGTTTGTCACCCAAGCATCATTGAAGTACTTGCTTGAGGAATCACAGAATCCGTGAGCTGTTGCTCTATACTGATGGCATTAGATATTGAAATATTAATGGTACTAAGCAGACCTAGAGACAAATTTGTTTCATGCATCAACTCATATTCTTATGTCGTCGCTTTATTTTATTATGTCTAATTAAGCTTGTTTTTTTTTCGATCTGTGTTTAAAAATAAAAGAATCATATAGGTTGTAGCATGGACTATCTTTATTGGGACCTTGTGGACTGTCGTTACAGAATCACAAAGAACTGTATCAAGTAAGAGAATAGAATACGTGGACATGTCTATCCTGTGTGAGATGATCATATCACGTCTCTCATTTTGTTATTTTCTGGAAATTGCCATGAATTTTTGAGAAAGATTAAGTGGCATCCATTGTCTTTTCAAAGTCAGATGTCCTACTGTGGGATAGAGAAGACCAGTTAAATATTTATTTACAAGGCCCGGGAGTCACTCATGTTAGAGGTTTACGCTATGAAGCAGTTTTTAGGGATAAAAGGCGAAGATAACGGTTAAACCCTAGACATGAGCAGGTTAAGACTGTACTGATGGGATTCGGTTCCCCACAGAAGTGGTTCGCGTGAAGAAGCTGTTCGGTTGGAACTTACTTCTCACCGATGGTATACCTAAGGACTGTGTGTTGTTTGCTACAATGTAAGTGGAATGGCAAGTCCTAGCTGTAAAGGTTAGAACTGGCTTAACCAAAGAATGTAGTTCGTCCGAGCACTTTACATGGACGTAGCGATAGAGCAGCGAGAGTCTTGCCACATAGTCTGTAATAGAGGAGACGGCGACGTCTTCTCGGTTAGACGGTCGAACTCTCTGTCTCTCAGCAGAGAGGAAACCGGACGAAGGGCAGAGTCTCGTTCGGGGAGGTTGACCAGCCCGATCCCGTTTATACGGGATATACGGGCATTTTTTAGCCGAGCCTACTGGCTCGGGAATACCCCACTTTAAACCTGGCCTTGTGGCCACATCTATCCCTCGTGGGGGGCAGTAAATACTGTCTTGCCACATAGCGCTCGTGAGAGAGAGGTTTTAGGGCGGAAAAGAATTCGTCACACACAAAGACTCGATGACGCTTTTGGACTCCAATAAGTGGGATCTATGAAGTTCCCGCCCAAGTATGACAACAGTATTCCATTTTGGGCCTGATCTGGCTAGGTAGAGGTTAGCATGACGAGTCATGTACTTACTAGAATGTTACAGTGAGCCGACATTTTGCCTGCATCTTTGGCAATGGCTTGTATTACGTGTTCCTCCTGAGATCAGCTGTGAGTTTAAGGCCCAATAGTCTCTCAAGAAACGGTGCCACTCCGAGGGGGCATACAGACCCGAAGTTAAGGAAATATTCTTTACCAATTAATTTTAATTAATTAATTTATTTTTAATCAATTCATTCCTACCCGGACAATACAGAAGACAAAAGTGGCTACTGGAAGTCAAAGAGAATGAAAAGACTTTGAAAACACCAGTACTCAATCCGAAACAAGAGATAAGACACTACCACTGTTCAAAAGAGCGGGGTGGGGAGGAGCTTGAAATGGAAGATAGGCGTAAATTTCGATCGAGCTCCACAGCTTCCTTTACTTTATTATCTATGAATTACCATGACTCCTAGATAAAGGATATGGATTACTTTCCCGTTGATTTGTACATGTCTTCTCTTCCTTCATTTATTTAATCACTTCACCCCAAGAAAGTCGATAAGCAACTAGACTGTAAGGGGTTACAGGGAGTGAAATAGTGTGAGAGGACCGATCGTAAACAGGCGATAGGATAAACCTATTCAATAAAAGTGGAAGGAGTTCGAACCGGGCGATAGGCGAAGGTATTACTCCTACTGAGTTAGTGAAAGAGAACGGAGAAGAATTTAGTAAGGGGAAGTGAGCAGAAAGGGGAATAAAAGAACAGATTTCTGGAAGACAGAATATGGCGATTGGCGTTGCATTTAAATTGTTGAAGATTGTAATTGACAGGGAAGCAAGAAATCGGAAGGGAGATCAACAGGCGAGATGTGCTAGAAAAGAGTAGAAAAGACGGTTGTATCTAACTAGTTGAACAGCAAAACGATGAGATGTAAATAGGCAATCTAGTAGCCCGCTTAAATTTATGTGGTCGAAGCATTAACAGGGAAAGCTCATCAAGGCAGTTGCCATGAAAATATTTGAAGAAAAGGTCGAAGTAGACTGAAGTCGAGATGTCAGGTCAGGGTCGATTTGCTATATATATATATATATATATATATATATATATATATATATATCATGTGTAGACAGACCCTTCTTTGATTTTTTCAAGTATATATATATATATATGTCATTCACAGACAGTACAGTTTCGCTGTATCACAGCTCCTCAGTGCGACTAGACTTCCGAATGCCTCAAGCCAGGATTGAAACACAACTAATTTTGTGTCAGCCAGAGCTATCTTCACTCGGTAGAGTTACACAACTAAATCTAGCGTATTGTTTTTACAAATGTAAACAAATGCCAGTCAGCCAAAGTGCTCCATTCATTTTACTGAAGAGCTTTGCATTAGTGCAGGTGGCTGTTGTTTATAGAATTAGCTTATCACTCAACAGTGCTCAATTGAAATGTATTTTCAAGAGCTAAATTATGTCATTCACAGACAGTACTGTTTCGCTGTATCACAGCTCCTCAGTGCGACTAGACTTCCGAATGCCTCAAGCCAGGATTGAAACACAACTAATTTGGTGTCAGCCAGAGCTATCTTCACTCGGTAGAGTTACACAACTAAATCTAGCGTATTGTTTTTACAAATGTAAACAAATGCCAGTCAGCCAAAGTGCTCCATTCATTTTACTGAAGAGCTTTGCATTAGTGCAGGTGGCTGTTGTTTATAGAATTAGCTTATCACTCAACAGTGCTCAATTGAAATGTATTTTCAAGAGCTAAATTATGTCATTCACAGACAGTACTGTTTCGCTGTATCACAGCTCCTCAGTGCGACTAGACTTTCGAATGCCTCAAAATCGACAGACAAGGTGCATTTATTTAGTTTTTTTTTTATACAATTTCTCATGCGATCTAATATTTTTTTTCTTTTCGGATGATAAATTATATAAAATAAAAACTGTCCGAATGTTTTTATCCGAGCGCTTTCGGCTATACATTTAGCCATTTTCAACGAGTATATTTTAACTGTTAAAATAAGAAATAGTTATTGTATGTATGTTTTATAAAATGTTTTCATTTTTCAAAACACGGTCAAGATATTATGTCCATGTTCAAAGTTAATATTATTAAGTTTTGGTATGTTTGTTTTTATTAATAAGGCTTCCATTATTTTAGCCTTTTTTTTTGCATATAGATGATGCTGTTATATTAGTATTGTCAACAAGTATGTTAAAAATAGTGTCCAGTAGGTCTCCATGAATATCTAAATGAGATCTAATTTAGCTATAGTCAGAAATATATCTTATTTAAATATTCACGGAGACCTACCGGACACTATTCGTAACATACTTGTTGACAACACTAATATAATAGCATCATCTACATGCAAAAAAAGCTAAAAATAATGGGACCTAGATGTCAATCTTGTTGTACCCTTAAATTCATATAGTCGGGCCACCGGGAGAAAAAGCTCACCAGAGTAGTTGCAATTAAAATAGAAAAGATAAAGAAAATCCACACCACGTCGGTGAGAAAGTGACTGCTTCAGGCTTAGGAATCGGATTATTTTGTTTTGTATCCTAGCTCTTATTGTCGCTTTAATTTAGACAAATTCTGTTTGATTTCAACTTTGAGTTGGTAATTATTTTTTGCATCTTGTTTTCTTAAGAATCTTTTTACAGTATTCAAGCTTTTAGCACATTGTATTTGCTATCTTATTTATTTGGCAAAAGTGGCCGAGCCTTATTAAATTTGACGTTTTTTAGGAAGAAGATATGTTTTCGAACTTGTAGAGGAGGCGTTTCAAATCATAACATTTATTTTTAAATTTTTGTTCTGTAGAGTCGATAATTTTGTATTAAGGTGTTCTTATCAGTACCAACAAGAATAATACTTACTGGAGCTATAAGATTCTATAACAATCACACACACACACACACGCACACACACATTTACGAATAGATATTATCACGCGATGCCCAAACAGAAAAATTAGAAATTTTAAAAACTTATAAATATATAGAATTATTTACGATTATAATATACATTATACATAACTGACCAATGTAAATTAAACCACAGAATATTGAAAAATAACAGACTATCTTTCTTCATTTTCTCCATGTCTCATTCTCTGACGAATATTAATAAAAGTGAAACATATTGAATTGATAAACATTTCCTATTTTTTCTTTATATATATATATATATATATATATATATATATATATATATATATATATATATATATATATATATATATAGGGTGCGATGGGTTAATTATCAGCATTTTAGATTTTTACTTTCGTGCATCGTCTGTTTTTGATTTTGTCGACTGCAGAGTATAGTTGTGAACCGTCTGTAAGAAAAAGAACACTATGACACAAGTTACTCTGCCAGAAATTTGGAAACGGTATGCTGTACTGCTTGGCATTCGCACCGGAAGCTCCAATACGAATATGCCATAGTGTTTGGGTGTTAATCTATGAACAGTGGAGAGGATTCGGAAAAAGTTGGATGAGTCTAATGGCAATTATGAATGAACGGCAACTTTGTAAATATTCTCCGATTGTTCTGATAAGAAAGGAAATACCAAATTTGTTGGTGACGGCCTCAGACTCAAAATGGAGGCCTACCTAAAGTAACTTCAGGAGGTAGTTGTGCCCTGGTTTAAGAGGGTGGCTGCTGGAAAACCCTATGTTGGGCAACAGGATTCTGCACCATGTCACACAAGCAGGAGAACCCAGTCATGGCTGTCAGACAATTTTTGAGACCATGTAACACTTACAAAAGCACTTTATTTGGAACTGCTAATGGCTGGAGCCGTAGGTCGACTGTCTGTTGCTAGAACAGATACTACACGGGATTTACTTGACCTCCCACAGGGCCAGGTTGTGACACAAGGTCGGGGTTTAACGTGGGAAGGGAGGGGGAATGGACCCGAGTTTTCACCCGGGTCGCAGTTCTTTGGCTTTAGCTAGTCATAGCTGGTCTTGGCTGGTCAGACGTAGCCACGATACTACCAGCGCAGGGACGAATCCCTGCCACCGGCCTGTATCGGAGAAGGAATCCCGGCCCCATAGGCGATCATTCAGTGAGTAATCCGCGAACAGATACTACACTTTGATCTTAGTCATCTTGACCGCAGAAATCTATTTATTTTTAAATATTACATTTCATGTAGCACAAAGGCAAAAGGGTAATTAGGGAAAGGCTGGTCGTCATTGACTATCCTACCGCTAGCTAATCTGATTCGCGACCTATTCATCCATTACAATTTACTCATTCACCACAAAAAAACGTCATTCATCTCGATTCTATACAACACATACCAGAATACCGCATATCCACAGGGACCCAACTAAAACTTTCATTATACAGGGTGTTCCAAAAGTCTTGGGAACATTTTGACATTGAATATCTCAAAAACTATTAAGGATATAAAAATGTGCCTGACATATTCTGAAAGAATTTTATCTCAAGTTTTCCATGGAATGTTCAAAGATGTTCAATGTGAGCACCGTTGGTCACATGGCACACATCAAGCCAATAGTCCAATTCATACCAAACGCATTCCAGCATTGCGTTGTCAATGGTTACAACAGCTTCCGTTTTTCGGGCCTTTAGTTCATCCACGTCTTTTGGAAGGGGAGGCACATAGACAAGTCCTTTCACAAACCCCTACAAAAAATAAATCGCAGGGTGTGAGATCTGGAGACCTGGGAAATGCACGTTGAACAAGTGCCCATGATTCAGTTTTTTGCAAATTCAAGGACGCAAAACGCCTTTTGTGGTTGAGTGAACGCCATTAATTGATCTAAAAAAATATGAAAAATCATTAGCATTACAAAAAACTTAATGATTTTAACTTTAAAATGGTACCAGTTTCATCTTACCACCATTCTTAGTTCAACAGATATGAGGATGTGAAATGTGACCAAAACTTCTGGAACGCCCTATATATATATATATATATATATATATATATATATATATATATATATATATATATATATATATATATATATATATATATATGTTGGTCACACGGCACACATCAAATCCATCATCTTCCAACTTCACTTGCATTGCAATGCAAAAGTCACGACGAGTTGGTTTATCAGTGTCCTGCAACTGTTGCATTAACTGTAGCTTGTAAGGTGTCGTGTGCAGTCGTCTTTTTAAGACACGCCAAACTGTTGTTGCAGGAAGCTGAAGTTCCTTAGTGGCTCTTCTGATCTATTTACGGGGGCTCCGCTCGAAGGCAGTTCAAACTCGCTCAACGGTATCACCTGGAGTTGGGAGGCGTCCCATTCTCTTAGCTGGGCACAAACACCCATCCTTCATGAATTTACCATACCATCTCAATATGGACTTCCTTTCTGGGGCCTCTTTTCGGAATTTTGTGGCAAAATGCACGTTGGACAAGTGTCCATGATTCAGTTTTTGCAAATTCAAGGACGCTAAACGCTTTTTCTGGTTGAGTGAACGCCATTACTGGATCTAAAAAAATATGAAAAATCATTAAAATTACAAAAAACAAAATTAATTTACCTTTAAAATGGTACAAGTTTCATCTTACTACCATTCATAGTTCAGCAGATATGAGGATTTGAAATGTCCCCAAGACTTCTGGAACACCCTGTATATTTTCATAGTAATTATTATTATGATCTATCCGCTTTGTTACCACGACTTTACAAACTTAGACGGTATACTAGATTGGCAGCTAGGTCTCATTTTACAGTTGAAATGGGGATATATATTCATAAGTTTTATGCGAATAGTTTCCTCTATCGGACTTCTCGCTTGGGCAAGTCTTGTTCGGCGACTTGTTTTCCAGTCAATTTTGATCTTCAAAAATTGAAATGCAATGTAAGTCTTCATCGCTCTCCTAAATTACTGTTCTAGTTGTTGTAGGAAGCTGAAGCACGTTCAACAAGTGTTCATGATTCAGTTTTTGCAAATTCAAGGACGCAAAACGCCTTTTCTGGTTGAGTGAACGCCATTACTAGATCTGAAAAAATATGAAAAATCATTAGCATTACAAAAAACGTAATTTCATCTTACTACCATTCATAGTTCAGCAGATATGAGGATTTGAAATGTTCCCAAGACTTCTGGAACATACTGAATAAAATTTTCACAATATATACAAATGTCTTTTTTTTCCTGTTTACGTATAAAAATATATAAAACATTGACTCATGAAATGAGGGGATGAACTCAATAACAAAACTAAAAATAAACCATATTCAAGCAAAACAAAACTGTTAGTAAGACCCATTCGGCACACATAAAAAATAAAAACGGCTGCTTTATTCTGCAGAATCAAGAAGCGAGCTCGCTAAAGTCAGAGGAGAGACACAATAAATCACAGAGTGGAGAAATATCAAATTCTGATCACACCATGATATTGAATAGGCTTTGAAGATGGAAGCCAGAGTATGAATAATGAACCCATTACTGAAGGCCTGAATGATCCTTTTCCTCCCACCATTGCTCATTTAGTAAGACAGTGAGGCTGACACAAAACGATTTTGTTCTATTTCTAGCTGAATAACTCAGATGGTTTTTCATTGATTCTTACGACAAATGGTGTCAAAATTGGTAGACATCTTATCTGAAAACATGGAAAAGACTCAATTAGTTTATTGTTTTAGATATTAAATTGTTAAAATATATATAAATATAAAAGAATATTAAATAGTTAAATAAAAATGGTAAGAAAGTAAGAAAGACAGAAATTGTTATATATCGTACCTATGAAGACTGATAGTTATTTCCCAGTCCTCATAAATACGTTTGATACTATTGCAAGTGGGGGTAATATATTGTCTAAGTAGTCCGCCACTAGCAGCGGTTTACCTATTTCACGCCGCTGGCGAGTATTGTGTTTTGTTGATGTTATAAAGATTACCATTTCGTTTCTAAACTCCGTTTTGTTTATTCCTCATTCAGTAACCTTTTCTAAGTTACAACAAAAAGATTTCTTCCTGGGACCATTGTGACTACAGTTAATTATCAAAGGATTTTTACGACGAAGAAGCACAGTAGCTCAATGACCTTTGTCTATGAAGGTCAGTTTTTGTATTTAGTGATAGATTCCTTGCGGTACTGAGTAAAAATTCAATAGCAACGTTTGGGTTTGATTTTTTATTTTCAGTCACCGTCAACTGCTTAAGTTCTTTTGTGATTAAAAATGCAGACAAAAAGAGAAAGAGAGAAAATGGCGCTGTGCATCTGGCATCAAATGAAATCCAGAGTCTTTTGTTGGTGCTTTCGTAAATATATATATATATATATATATATATATATATATATATATATATATATATATATATATATATATATATATATATATATATATATATATTTCATTGAAAACGGCAGACAGGGTGCATTTATTTAGTTTATTTATACAACTTCTCATGCAATCTAATAATATTTTCTTTTTGGATGATAAATTATATAAAATAAAAACTGTCCGAATGTTTTTATCCGAGCGCTTTCGGCTATACATTTAGCTATTTTCAACGAGTATATTTTACCTGTTAAAATAAGAAATAGTTTATGTATTTGTTTTATAAAATGTTTTCATTTTCAAAACACGGTCAATATATTATGTCCATGTTCAAAGTTAATGTTATTAAGTTTTGGTTTGTTTGTTTTTATTAATAATGCTTCCATTATTTTTAGCCTTTTTTTGCTTGTAGATGATGCTATTATATTAGTGTTGTCAACAAGTATGTTACAAATAGTGTCCAGTAGGTCTCCATGAATATTTAAATGAGATCTAATTTAGCTATAGTCAGAAATTAGATCTTATTTAAATATTCGTGGAGACCTACCGGACACTATTCGTAACATACTTGTTGACAACACTAATATAATAGCATCATCTATGATGAATGGAACTGAATTCAATGTTCTAAACTAGATTTTAAACCTCAATTCTCGATTAAAACGTAAGAGATTGAAGTACAAAAAAGGAAAGGAA
The DNA here is from genome assembly GCA_964036315.1 of Acanthosepion esculentum. Lineage (NCBI taxonomy): Eukaryota > Metazoa > Mollusca > Cephalopoda > Sepiida > Sepiidae > Acanthosepion > Acanthosepion esculentum. The sequence goes on along the minus strand of OZ038516.1, from coordinate 14,846,066 downwards.
AAAAGAAGTACAAAAAAGGAAAACAAAGGAAAAATAACAGAATTTGAAAGGGAAGAAAAAAAGAAAAAAAAAGGAAGCCAGAAGACAGAGAGAGAAAGAAGTGAAAACTGAAATTAGGAAAATGGAAAGAAAAAATAAAAGTGAAATTTAAAGAAAAATAAATAAATGTAATATGAAAGAAATATTTAAAGAATGATAAGGAATAACTCAAAAAGAGTAGAAAAAGTTAAACACACAATGAGAAAGACATTATAAAACAGAAAATAAAAAATTAATAAAGAAAGAGGAACGGAAAAAAGAAAATGTAATCAAAATCAAAGAAAGAAACTAAAAAAGAAAGAAAGAAAGAAGGAAAGTAAGAATGAAATTGAAGAAAGAAAGAAAGAGTGCAAAGGAAAAAAGGAAATTAAATCTGAGTCAAAGGAAGAAACTAAAGCAAGAAAGCAAGAAAAGAAAGAGAGAATGTAAGATCCAAGGAAACAAAGAAAGAAATTGAAGAAAGTAGAAAAAAAGAAGTATCAGTAAATCTGAATCAAAGAAAGAAACTTAAAGAAGAAAGGAAGAAGGAAAGAAAAGAAGAAAGTAAGAAACTGAAGAAAGAAAGAAAGAAAGAAATTTAGTAGAAAAAAAGAAAAGGAAAAAGAAAGTACAAAAAGGAATATGAAAGAAACAAGTGAAAAATAATAGAAATTGAGAGAGAAAGAAAAAAAGAAGAAACGAAGCAAGAAGAAAAAGAAAGAAAGGAACGGAAAATGAAATCAAGGAAATGGAAAGAAAGAAGAAAATTGAAATTTAAAGAAAAATTTAAAGGAAGATAAAGAACAACTCAAAAAGAGTAAAAATTAAAAAAAAAATACAAAATAAATTGAAAAAAGAAGGAAAGGAAATAAGAGAAAGGCCGAAAATGAATTAAGAATGAAATTTAAATAAGAAAGCAAAAAAGAGAGAAGGAAAAACGGAAGCAACAAAAATGAAATAAGAAAGAAAAAATGATGAAAAAGGAAAAAGAATGTCACAAAGTAAGAGGAAATGAAAAATGAAAATGAAATCTAAATCAAAGAAAGAAACTAAAAAAATGAAGAAAGAAAGAGGGAAGGAAAGAAAGAAAGAAAGCGAGAAAAGCTGAAAAGGAGAAATTAAAAAGTAAATCTGAATCAAAGGAAGAAATTAAAATAAGAAATGAAAAAAGGAAGAGGTAAGGAAAGAAAGAAAAATTTGAAGAAAGAAAGAAAGAAAGGAAGAAAGAAAGAAAAAGAAAGAAAGAAAGAAAGAAAAAGCGAGAAGGAATTATGAAAATTAAATCTGAATCAAAGAAAGAAACTAAAGAAAGAATGAAAGAAAGGAAGAAAGGAAGATCCTAGTAAATAAAGAAGGTAATTGAAGAAAGAAATTAGAAAAAAGGAAAACGAAGAAAAAAAATAAATAGAAAATAACAGAATTGTAAAGTGAAAGAAAAAAAGAAAGGAAGCAAGAAGACAAAAACAGAAAGAAGTGAAAAATTAAATCAGGAAAATGGAAAGAAGGAATAAAAGTGAAATTTGAAGAAAAATAAAAAAGTAAAATGAAAGAAATATTTAAAGATAAAAAACAAGAGAAAATGAAGAAAAAATAAAAACATAGAAAAATTGAAAATAAAAAAGGAAATAATATAAAAAACTGAAAGGCCGAAAACAAATGAAGAGGAAATATATATAAAAAAGCAAAAAAGAGAAATGGAAAGACGAAAGAATTGAAAGTGAAATGCGAAAAAAAATTATAAAAAAACAAAGTAATAAAGAAAAAGTAAAGGAAATATGAAAATGAAACAAAGAAAGAGACTAAAAAAGAAAGAAAGAAAGAGGGAAGAGAAAGAAAGAATGAAATTGAAGAAAGAAAGAAAGAAAGAAAGAAAAAGTGAGATATGAAAAATTAAATCTGAATCAAAGAAAGAAACTAAAACAAGAAAAAATGAATGAAAGAAAGAAAGAAAGGAAGAGCGGAAGAAACAAAGAAGGAAATTGAGGAAAGAAAGTAGAACAAAGCGAGAAATCTAAAATTAAATCTGAATCAAGAAAGAAACTAAAATAAGTAAGAAAGAAAGGAAGAAAGAAAGAAAGAAATTGAAGAAAGAAAGGAAAATTAAGCAGAAAAAAGAGAAAAGAATAATGAAAGAAAAAAGTAAAATGAAAAAACAAATAAAAATTAACAGAATTTGTGAGACAAAGAAAGGAAGCAAGAAGACCGAAAAAAAAAAGAATGAAAATTGAAATGAAGAAAATGGAATGAAAGAAAGTAGAAATGAAAATGTAAAAGAAAAATTAAAAAAAATTAAAAAAAGAAAAATTAAATCTGTATCAAGGAATGAAACTAAGGAAGAAAGGAAGAAAGGAAGAAAGGAAGCGGGAAGTAAAGAAAGAAAAGAAAGAAAGAAAGAAAGAAAGAAATAAAGAAAGAAAGAAAGAAAGAAAAAGAAAGATAAAAAAAGAAAAGAAAGAAAGAAAGAAAGTGGAAAATAAAGAGAAAAGGAAAATGAAATCTGAAACGAAGAAAGAAATTAAATCATGAAAGAAAGAAAGAAGGAAGGAAAGAAAGAAAGGAGGGAAGTGGAGAGAGGAAGAAAATGTACTTGAATGAAAAAGGAAAAAAAATAAAAAAAAATATGAAAGAAATATTTAAAGAAAGATAAAGAACAAGAAAAAGAGGAAAAAATAAAAACATAGAATAAAGTGAAAAAAGAAGAAAAGGAAATAATATAAAACAGAAAAAGGCCGAAAATGAATTAAAAAGGAAATTTAAATAAGAAAGCAAAAAAGAGAGAAGGAAAGACGGAAATATCGAAATAGAAATAAGAAATTTCTGTCTATATTTCTGAGATGAGGTATTATTTACATTATTTACATTATTCGGACTATTGTCCTCATCTTTGTCGCCATATTTATTACAATGTTTCGGCCGTTGTACACTCCGGCCTTTTTCAGGTGGCTGGAATGTCGAACTGAACCCTTTATTTCGCTCACTGGGGTAGACTGTTCTAGTTCCACGTGCCATGTTCCACGTGTCAATTATCAGTTATCTTCTTTTAATTCCCCTCTAAAAGTTCTCCACTCTCTTAACCGGGGATTTGAACTCACACTCTTTGGGTCCTGTCACTGGATCTAACCAACGCCTCAAGGAAAAAAAGAAAATTAAATCCGAATCAAAGAAAGAAATAAAAAAGAAAGAAAGAAAGCGATAAGGAAAGAAATAATGAAATTGAAGAATGAAATAAAGAAATAAAGAAAGAAAAAACTGAAAAAGAAAAATGAAAATGAAATCTGAGTCAAAGGAAAAAACTAAAACAAGAAAGCAAGAGGGAAAGAAAGAAAGAAAATAAAAGAAGAAAGAAAACTTAAGTAGAAAAAAGAGAAAAGGAAAAAGCAAGTACAAAAAAGGAAAACAAAAACCCCCTAAAAACAAATGAAAAATATCAGAGCGAGAAAGACAAAAAAAAAAGAAAGAAGTGAAAAATTAAATCAGGAAAATGGAAAGAAAGAATAAAAGTGAAATTTGAAAAAAAAATAGTATGAAAGAAACGAACAAAGAAAGATAAAGAATAAGAAAAAAAGATGAAAAATTGAAACAGAATAAATTGGAAAAAAAAGAAAGGAGATAATATGAAAAAAGAAATACGAAAATGAATTAAGAAGAAAATTTAAATACGAAAGTAATAAAGACAAAAGAAAAGAAGGGAGTAAAATAAAAAATAAAAATGAATGTGAAATAAGAAAGTAAATAAATTAAATAAGAAAAAAAGGAAGGGGTGAATGAAACAGGAATAAGGATAAACATTAGCTAAAAATGGGAGAAAGGGAGAGAAACGAATGACATTTAAATAAGAAACAAAGAAAGTAAATAAGAAAAAGAAACGCGAAGAAAATAAACTGTAAAAAAAAAGGAATTTCAAAAAATAACTAAAAAGAAATAAAGAACGAAAGAAGAAAAAAAGGTGAGATGGAATAAGGAAATCAAAGACAAAATAAAAGAAAAATGAAAGAAAAAAGAGGAGGAGAAATAAGGAAATCAAACAAAAAATAAGATAAGAAAGAAAGAAAAAAACAAGAGGAGAAAATTAAAGAAAAATAAGAACGAAAGAAAAAGATAGAAAGAAAAAAATAAGAAGAATATTGCGTCTTAGTGGCATTATCACCATCTTCCGTCTTCTTGAAACCAGTTCTTTTATTGTTCTTTCTCCTTACTAAAGTCTCCTCATTCTATCTCAATCCCATTAACCCCTTGACTCTTAGTGGCATTATCGCCATCTTCTGTCTTCCTAAAACCTCTTCTTTTATTGTCCTTTCTCCTCACTAAAGTCTTCTCATTCTCTTTCAATCCCAGTAACCCCTTGTGTCTTAGTGGCATTATCGCCATCTTCTGTCTCTCTGAAACCTGTTCTTTTATTGTCCTTTCTCCTCACTAAGGTCACTAAGGTCTTCTCATTCTATTTCAATCCTAGTAACCCCTTGCATCTTGGTGGCATGATCGCCATCTTCTGTCTTCCTAAAACCTCTTCTTTTATTGTCCTTTCCCCTCACTAAAGTCTTCTCATTCTATTTCACTCCCAGTAACCCCTTTGCGTCTTAGTGGCATTATCGCCATCTTCTGTCATCCTGAAACCTGTTATTTTATTTTCCTTTCTCCTCACTAAAGTCTCCTCATTCTCTTTCAATCCCAGTAACCCCTTGTGTCTTAGTGGCATTATCGCCATCTTCTGTCTCTCTGAAACCTGTTCTTTTATTGTCCTTTCTCCTCACTAAGGTCACTAAGGTCTTCTCATTCTATTTCAATCCCAGTAACCCCTTGCCTCTTGGTGGCATGATCGCCTTGCTTGGGGTGAAATGATTTAAGAAAAAGGAACAGTCCAAAATGCAAACTCCAAATTAAAATCAGCAAAATGAATCAAGTAGGAAAATGTGAATATCTAGGTAAATGTAATATTAACACCAGAACCCAACATTAGAATAGCAGAAGATTCTTTCATCTTATCGCCTCATGCAAGGTAATAAAGCCACTAATACGTAAGTAGTTATTTGGTGTGGAAGAACAAGAGAAATAAATTGAAACGTTAGGGAGCTAGAAGAATAGAAGATTATCCAAGACTGTAGATGGCGATTGAAATCGCATTTAAATTTCTGAAGATCAAAGTTGGCTCGAGATCATGGAACCGGAAATGGGTTCCACAATCGAGAAGTGCGAGAAAATAAACTGTTAGCATAGAACTTACGGTTACATCTCACCAAATCAACTGTGAATGTGAATCAAATTATTAATAAACAGAAGGTTTCACTAGAAACAAAGAAAAGAGTACTGTACTGCTACGTAATATCGGTCGTCGGAGTTGGTAGGGAATATCGGACAATCTCCCCTGAAATGGGAAAGAGGCCCTCAGGCAGTAGATAGCCGAGAATATCACGGACTGATAATGTTAGTAACGTGCACCCTTTTCATGAAAATGGAAACAAAGAGCATAGATATGTTCAGAATCGCAATACAAATGCAGAAGGACGTGTAAGGATCTGAAAGTAACTGCTCAGCTACCTTGATATAACCGAGAAAATTAGAATAATCAAGAACCTATACTGGCAGCAAACAGCATGCATGTGCATTGAGAACGAGTTCAACGAATATACAAAAACAGAAAGGGGCGTAAAGCAAGTGTGTGTCTTCTCACCGGACTTATTTAATCTATACATCGTGGCATTTGTGATAGAATTTGAAATCCTACCAGGATTCTGCATCGGCGGCCACAATCTTAACATAAAATACGAAGATGACACAGTACTGATAGCAGACACAGAAAATAAATTACAAAACCTCCTACAGAAGGTAGCGAAGGAGAGCAAGAAGAATGGACTAAGCATAAACTACAAGAAGACGGGATCCATCGTCATCAATAAAATGA
>OZ038516.1:14677649-14835149 GCA_964036315.1 Acanthosepion esculentum | reverse complement strand
CTCCATAATTTACCGAGGTTTTCATTTGTCTAATGAAGATTTATCAGTCTCTCTTAAATTAAAAAATTTAAAAAAAATAATGTTTTTACTTTTGTTTACAAATACTTGTTGCAAAATAAAATTCCTTGGTATGCATTGAAAAAGTCCGTCAGAGGACGGAACGCGTTAACTAAAATAACATTTCCTTTTGTCTTTATCTATATTGTTCTTTTACGGATATATATTTTAGTTGTAACTGAAATTCTATGCACACACGCGCGCACACAGTCATTCAGTTATGTGCTATGCATGATACACGCTTAGGTGATCATGTATCTTTTGATACATGACTGACGAGGTAGATTTTTCCCCTCAGTAGGTTACCATTTCTTTCTGCAGTAGATCTGTTACCATCCAAAGCTATAGAACCTAGTCTCACCTGCCATTTACCCATAGCTGAAGGGAGAAGAAGAGGATTCATACCTTTCGCAAATGTATTAGCACGTAAGTGAATGTAATGGATTCGAGTGAAATTCGAACTCTGCTCTCCTATTCCTCAATACGGTTCTGCGGTAGATCTATTGCCATCCAAGCCTATAGAACTCGGTCTGTCCAGCTATTTACCCATAGCTGAAGGGAGACGAATAGGATTTATACCTTTCCCAAGCGAATTAATGCATAAGTGAATGTAATGGATTCAATTGCAATTCGAACTCGGCTCTCCGATTCCTCTCTCCGAGCCGCTATCCATTACTGCACATGTGCATTATATATGTAATTATCAATAGCCCCCAAATAAAACCTATATTTGAATATAACAACTGGTATGGTTTGGTTTAATTTGGTTTGTTTCACAGCATATCTGCTTTTTTCATCTTATTTAATGCCAAATATTCTCGTCTTGCTAAACAAAAGATACGTAGAAATAGGTTCAAACATTACAGGAAAGATGTAGTGCAATTCCCTTGACAATGAATGTTGATATATTTCGAGGTTATCTTGACGTTATACGACTTTAAATACCAGAAAAATAGTTATTAACTAACGCAATGAATATATAGCAACAGTTAATTTAAAAATTAGAAATAAACCAGGATAAAAAGTGAATAAAATTCATAAATTTCATATTGGCATTATGCATTCGATGCATTTGTACTTAATTACCTCCCTTTCATTTCTTGAATGTTCAATCATTTTTATTATCTCCCTTGCTTTTCAGCAATAACGCGGTTAATTTTATTCGTCTCTATTTTGAATTGCCAGCTATACAGGCTTATAAATGAGATTTTGTTTGGTTAACAACGTGGCAACATCTAATGGGTCATTTAATGTCGAAATTTAATTTTCTTGGGTGCTTTGGTAATTTATTTATTTTTATTTATTATTCTTGCGACAAATGGTGTCAAGATGGCTAAACGTCTTATCTGAAAACCTGGAAAAAATAAAACTCAATTTGTTTAGTGTTTTCTTTTAGATAATAAACATTTTGTGGTGTGGACAATTATCCTATGCTCTTACACGATTTGAATAATTTTGCTTTGCACCAGGGATATATATATATATATATATATATATATATATATATATATATATATATATATATATATATATATATATAAAACATTCTTCAGAAGTGTCTGGACACATATCTTAGCCAATTTCATTCAATTTCGCTGTTTTTTTGTTTTAGCCTTGTTGCTTTCAACTAATGTAATGTAATTGTATTTTTTTATTTTACTTTCAGATTTCCCCTGCAAGTACTTGCCCTGTCTGCAAATGGACAATGGTAACATGATGCCTGAGACCATGGCCATCTGTAGATATTTGGCCCGCGAACACGGTATGTTACTGACTTCGTTTAAATAACAATATTGGCTTAAAACTTTCAATGTGTGTACCTGTGTCGATTTAGGCAATAATTATAGTTTATTATAAATTACTGATTATTTCGAAACCTCTTGGCCAACGATGACACATAGGAAGACTTCACTAGCTTGAGTGGCTCTTAATTATAAAACAAATATATATAACTTCACATCTACTAATTGGAGAGATAAATCTACTCAAACGAAAATGTTACAAAGAATGAATGCAAAAATATTAAAATGCTCTGGAATTATATATATATATATATATATATATATATATATATATATATATATATATATATATATATACAGGTACAGGGTTGATTTAGACGGAATAAATTCCAGTAACCAAAATTACTATTCTTAAAAGAGTGCTCAATACAGAGTAGAGCAAATATAATTATTTATTCGAAAACTATAACATAAAATGTTATGACATCACTACAAAAATACCCATTTTGTTTCAACACTTCTGGTGTCTTATCAAGTGATGGTGTTGAATGTAGAATAAAGAGTTTATTCTACTTTCATTTGAATAAATAAAAAGTATTATATATATATATATATATATATATATATGTGTGTGTGTGTGTGTGTGTGTGTGTTTGTGTGTGTGTGTGTGTGTGTGTGTGTGTGTGTGTGTGTGTGTGTTATGAAATGGATTAAATCCGACAAATATTTTAATATATTTTCTGTTTATACGTTTTTTTATGGATAAACTTTTTAGAGTAATTGCTCTGTTTTTTTTAATTAAACAGAATTAATTACATTTACCGTCCTGAATGTTCGAGAAAATTTGTAGAAAAAATGCAGCCTTCGAAGGTTTGTGCACTGCAGTAAGCATCTTTGGCACCCACCGGCAGCTGACCTTGTGTGCTGTCCCAAAAGAAAAGCTCAAAGTTCTTGCAATGTCATCCACTGTCACACTTCTGTCAGACTGAATGAGGTCATTGACTGATTCGATCACCTCAGGAGACCTCACTTCTGTAGGCCTCCCAGGCCTGTCTTCATCCTCAACACTGCTCCGTCCTTCTTTAAACAATTTAGCCCACTTGTAGACATTTTTGGGCTGAAACATGTGGCACCATACACAGTTGACATTCTCCTATGAATTTAAACTGGTTTTCACCCTTCAGCAACCAAAAACTTGATAACTGACCGCTGTTCAATCATGGAGCATGCTTCTTGGTCGGCCATCTTTGTTAATTGCCAAAACTTTGAAAGTTTTTTTTTAATCTGCAAAAGAAATTAAATCCATGTGAAAAAGAAGTAAAGCAAAAAGACAATAAAAAAGTAAGCTTCTATCTGTATTAGAAGTCCTTATACCGAAAAATTCACCTTATTTATTGAATGACCCTCGTATATACATACATATATATAGAGAGAGACATATCTCTTGAGAGAGAGAAAGAAAGAGAGAGAGAGAGAGAGTGTGTGTGTTGTGTAAAAGTAAGTGAAACCCTAACTAAGAAATATATTTTTCCAGATAATCAACAAATCTTAATTAAACTAAATATTAATTAAGAAGAATCTTTATTAATCTAAGTACACGAATTTTCATTTTTTTTTTTCAAGCTGGAGAAAATATTAAGAAAATTTAAAAAAATTAATAATGAAATAGAAATTAATAGTTTTTTCGCTTGATACCATTTCGGCAAGGAATATATTTCATTAGAGCAGCAGGACTAGCATAGAAATACGTTCCATATAGAAGTAATTAATAAGAAAAATAACTGCCAAGCTTCAATAGCAACAGCTACAAGCAAAAAGAAAACGTGTTGTCTCTTGGACATGTCAGCAGCAGTTAGGCTAGAAGGGACTTTAAGATAAAGTTACACTTTTACATTCAGGATTGTCAAATAAGAAAATAGCCTAGTAGATTAAAACCTTCGTTCGTGGATCTTTTTTTTAAGCATTTCACCACAAGCATATCGGGAGTGCCAATAGCACGCAATGAGTTACAGAGATTGAGGGCAAGAGTAAAGAGGGTGTTTGAAAAAGTCGGGGATCAAGATGAAATCATTAGAAGATGTCGATTGACAATATATTTCAATATTTGAGGATTAGGGAAGCAAGTAGGAGGAAATGAGTTCCACTGGTGGAAAGAACGAGAGAAGAAGCTGTTGGAGTAGAAGGGGTGGTTACATTTAACTGCTTCGACAATAAAGGGTGAGACCGAGATGCCAACCTAGGAGCACGCTTAAATTCATGAAGTTGGGGTTGCCAGTGAAAGTAGATCGTTAGAGCAGTTGCCGCGAAAATATTTGTAGGAAAGACAGAGGGAATCCACACCACGTCTGTGAGAAAATGACTGTAGACGAGATGTCAGATCAAGACCTAATTCAATCCTTGGGCCACGTAGTACAGATTTAAACTCGGAAAATAACGAGCAGTAGCTCAGTTATGTGCCATGCGTGATACACGCTTAAGCGATCATGTATCTTTCGATACATGACTGACAAGGCAGATTTTTTTCCGCTATAGAAGCCGGTCTGTCCTGCTATTTACCCATATCTGGTTAGAGAAGGAAAGATTCATACCTTTCCCAAGGGTATTAGCACGTAAGTGAATGTAATGGATTCGACTGGAATTCGAACGCGGCTCTACGATTCCTCAATCCTAGCCGCTATCCATTACACCATCGTAAGTAGGGATCAATAAAAACAAGAAGAGATACCACCGTACATTTAATAAATTGTTCAGTTGGAAAATACCTGGAGATAACCTAGATTGAAATATACATGACCATGACCCTACCGGGATGAGGTCAAATGTAAACATTGAACTGTCTAAATATTAAATTCAAATGCCTAAAATGTTTCTCAATGGACTCGGACGGTAAATAAGTATATTATAATTAGTATTCTTTGATTGTTTTCAATACTGTTATGGCTATTAAATAGAAGAAATAACAAGATTATAATTGTTTGAAAGAAGAAAATAATATTTTATATTTCAGGTTTCTACCCCAAGAGTCCCATGGACATGTTCAGGTGTGACTACATCAGCGATTGTATGTACGAAATCATGCACGATTACATGAGGTACTACCACTGGAAGAACGGACGCTTCAGGGTGAGTCAGTTATTTCGAATCTGTTCAACATTTCATATCTACATCTTTCAATACACTATCTATAGAAATGAATAAGCAAACAGGCTATAGTAAAATGATTATTAAGACTAAAAGACATTAGCTAAGACGAGTGTCAAGTACTTTGTAAATAATGACTGCTTCTATGAAATCATACACGATTACATGAGGTATTTCCACTGGAAGAACGGACGCTTCAGGGTGAGTCAGTTATTTTAAATCTACTCAATATTTCATATCTACATCTTTCAGCACACTATCTATAGAAATGGATAAGCAAAGAGGCTATAGTAAAATGCTTATTAAGACTAAAAGACATTAGCTAAGACGAGTGTCGAGTGCTTTGTAAATAACGACTGCTTCTATGAAATCATGCACGATTACATGAGGTACTACCACTGGAAGAACGGACGCTTCAGGGTGAGTCAGTTATTTCGAATCTGTTCAACATTTCATATCTACATCTTTCAACACACTATCTATAGAAATGGATAAGCAAAGAGGCTATAGTAAAATGATTATTAAGTCTAAAAGACATTAGCTAAGACGAGTGTCGAGTGCTTTGTAAATAATGACTGCTTCTATGAAATCATGCACGATTACATGAGGTACTACCACTGGAAGAACGGACGCTTCAGGGTGAGTCAGTTATTTCGAATCTGTTCAACATTTCATATCTACATCTTTCAACACACTATCTATAGAAATGGATAAGCAAATAGGCTATAGTAAAATGATTATTAAGTCTAAAAGACATTAGCTAAGACGAGTGTCGAGTGCTTTGTAAATAATGACTGCTTCTATGAAATCATGCACGATTACATGAGGTACTACCACTGGAAGAACGGACGCTTCAGGGTGAGTCAGTTATTTCGAATCTGTTCAACATTTCATATCTACATCTTTCAACACACTATCTATAGAAATGGATAAGCAAAGAGGCTATAGTAAAATGATTATTAAGACTAAAAGACATTAGCTAAGACGAGTGTCGTGTGCTTTATAAATAATGACTGCTTCTATGAAATCATGCACGATTACATGAGGTACTTCCACTGGAAGAACGGACGCTTCAGGGTGAGTCAGTTATTTCGAATATGGAAAGTGGATATCGTCATGTGATTTGTTCACTCGATATGATTATATTTCATGTGCATTTAATAATTTTGGTCAAACCAAATACAGTATCATATACATCTGCCACTCGGGTTATCTATCTATCTATCTATCTATCTATCTATCTATCTATCTATCTATCTATCTATCTATCTGTAGTTGGTTCGTATCTATCTATCTATGTATGTACATATATATATATAAATATATATATATATATATATATATATATATATGTGTATATATATATATATATATATATACATATGTTTGTTCATATCTATCAGTCTATCTATATATATATCTATATATCTATCCATATTTCTCTGTATATATATCAGTTTGTTCATGTCTATCTATCTATCTATCTATCTATCTATCTATCTATCTATCTATCTATCTATCTATCTATCTATCTACATGTATATATATGAATCCCATTTTAAGAAATTATCCAGAGAAAACTTCACTTCTTTTTCAATCTCCCTTTTCTTTCTTTGTTTTCAGTACAACATGAACGACTATGGCTTCGGAGGTGACAGTATGTGCAGCAACTACGACGTATGTGACATTTATTTGAATTTTTTCTATCTTTTTGTAATCATTTAACCCCACGAAAGGCGGGATTGTAACTAGTATGCAAGGGAGTACAGAGAGTGAAAGAGAGAGAGAGAGAAAGAAAGTCGATTTCGAGAAAAGGGTAAAAGCTGAACGGGTTTCAAGAATAATAGAAGATGGCGATTGTCGTTGCCTATAAATTTTTGAAGTCTGTATTTTTCAGGGAAGCTGGGAAACAGAAGCGGGAAGTATGAGAAAAGAAACCTTTGCAGTAGAAGTGGTAGTTACATTTAGCTAATTCAACATTACAAGGGTGGGATCTAGATGCCAATCTAGATCTACGTTTAAACACACCTAGGCAGGGTACCGGGGGGGGAAGCTTGTCATAGCACAAGGCATGAAAATATTTATTGAAAATTGGGATGCCATGTCACTCTGTGACCAAGTAACTGAAGTCAAGATACCAGCTCAGGATCGATTATATTGTAGATCCTTCTTTGGGTTTTGTCAAGAACCTTGTGATGAGTATCAGGAGAACCTGACCGGATATGGCAACAGTATTCAATGCAGGATAGATTTGTAAATGTTCAAGATGGAATCTGACGAGAAAAACAAAACTTCTGTCACGTCACAGTGACCCAAATTTCCTTGCAGTAATTGATTCGATGTACGTGTTCCACTTCAATTCAGTTGAGAATTGAATACAGTGTGTTGCGTTAAAAAAACAAACCATGAATGCTATGTATTCCTTACTTAAAATGTTATATACTTAATTTCGTTTCTTAAAAGGTGATTGATTTTTTATTTATTAATACAATTGATTTTATTGCTTAAATATTATTTTAGTGTGTACGCATATTTGAGTACACGCTCCGTTTATTTATTAAACAGTAGAAACGAAGCGTCTACACAAAAATGGATATCCACTAAAATTAACGTTTAAGTAATATATATATATATATATATATATATATATATATATATATATATACATATATTACGTCTATATTATGATATAGAAAAAACAACTGAAAAGTTGCAAATTAAAAAAAATTGAATGTTTTTTTGTGAAAGTATTTATATATATATATATATATATATATATTTGTTATTTTAATTTGCAACTTTTCAGTTGTGTTTTTATATTATATACATATTAAGAAAGTATACGTGACTTCTCATTATGCTATATATATATATATATATATATATGTGTGTGTGTGTGTGTGTGTGTGTGTGTGTGTGTGTGTGTATGTGTCAATTCAAACAAAACGAATACTTCAATTATTATATACTTTTCTTCGTATTTATCCAATGAAACATTACCTAGTGCACATGTTAGCACTTCGTATGTCCATTCCACGAAGTCGTTCATTGGAGATTGACCACAGACTCTCGATTGGATTTAAATCAGGAGAGTTTCCAGGCCAATCTATAGTATTCTCTCATTGGTAAGGCTTGCCAGTGTGTTCATGCAGTATTACAATTTTCCTATGCTTCCTTGGAGTAACGTCCATCGCAGACAATGGCCGTAGGACAACTAATCGACAGTCGAGACAATAGCATCTGTGCGTGACAAGAATCTGATGCAATCCCGGATGATGCAATATTTATCAAGGCCAAAGAAATTTCATCATACACCCTGAAAATAGATTCATATTACTACACACCGCTGCAAATGACCTAATCTGAGGAAAAAATAGAAATCGATTACATCCTGTCGCTCTAGTGGGTCTAAAACTGACCGAATGGTAAAAGATAGGAAACTAAAGCAGTCGTTTCAATAAATTTGAAGAAGGATGTAAAAACTTATTTTGTATAATAAATCTTTCTATTTCTCATACAGGAATTATACTATCTATATTGATGGTGACCGTTTGTCAGATACACATAGTTATCTTAAAGAATATGGATTTTAAATTGAACTTAAAATTAAAATTTATACGATTTTATGATTAAAGTCGAATCTTGCGTTAACGTAATTATTATTCTTGGACATGTTTTATTTTTTTCAGAACTACATGCAATGGAGATACATGAACACCTTCAACAGAATTATGCCCTTCATGGAGAGGACCCTGAGCATGCGCAATGGAGGAAACAATTTCTTCATGGGAGACATGGTAAGTTTCTACATATTTAATGTGGAATTCCTGAAATAACCTATCTCTACGGATTATGGAAGAGTTTATAAGTTCAGTGCGATACGCGATACACGCTTGGGCGATCATGTCTCTTACGATTCATGACTGACTAGGCAGAAGATTTTCCCGCAGGAGGTTGCCATTTCTTTCTGTAGTAGACTGGTTGCCAACCAAGGCTATAGAACTAAGTGCACCTCCAAAATTCTGGATTACCAGAACCTTCCAGTTTATCTGTCCTTTAACCTAAGCCAGGTATCTCAATGGCGGTCAAGGACTGGCTTGTAAACATTAATACCTCCACAACCAAACTCGGAACGTTCGACCATCACGAAACAGACTCTAAACTTTTGCCTATCGTGATGGATGTGTGATTTATCAGGGAGACTACTTACCTTGAGCATCTAATGAGACTCAAGTTCTTCTCAGACAACAAGTTGCTGGGAAAATATTTAGTTTATTGTATAGATCAAACCAAAAAAGATTATGGTCGCCATTTCAAGGCTGGAGCTGCCTCATGATAGCGTTCAAAAGTTTATTCGCATTTGCATATGTAATATACCATATTATCATTCTTGATCCTCCGTTGACTCGTAAGTAAGCGCTGCCATTACCTTAGATAAATAATGAACCATTCCGCTTTGATTGAATGGAAAGTCGATGATTTTTCAGAGACGCTGTTTGGTTTGAGTGAGAAAAAGAAAAGCACCCATAATAAGAAAGAAAGGGGCATTTCGATGTGGTGCAATGGTTAACAAGCTTGTCATGTTAAATCAGTTACGACTGAATAATGAGTTCCATCGCTGAGTGCCCTATAATCCCGGCCTTGTGAAACATCTAAGCTACGCTTACATAATCACCATACTAATAAAGGAGCATTTCGACGTGGTGTAATGGTTAACAAGCTTGTCTTGTTAAATCAATTACTAATGAATAGTGAGTTCGACCCTCACTAGGTGCCACATAAGTTTGGCCTTGTGCCATATCTAATTCATAATTAGAAAATGATTCGGGCACTTTGACGTGGTGTAATGGTTAGTAATCTTGTCTCGGTCAATCAATTACGACTGAATAAGTGAGTTCGATCCTCACTGGGTGAGCAATCTTTTGGCGTTATACTACATCTTATCAATGCTTTGAAAATCGATATATCTCGATTTGTGCAGTGGTTAGCAAGCTTGTCTCGCTAGATCAATTACGACAGAAAAGTGACTATGATCAGCATGGGTGTTCTATAATTCCAGCCTTGTGCCACACCTAAGCTATGCTTATAAAATCACTATAAAAAGAAAGAAAGAAGATAGATGAGGTGATAATAAGAAGGAAAGAAAGAAGATAGATGAGGCGATAATAAGAAAGAAAGAAATAAAAGTTCGTGTCGCTAGGTGAATGATAACTGAATATTTAATTCAATCATCACTGGGTGCCCCATAATTCCAGCCTTGTGCCACATCTGAGAAAAAATTTAAAATTACTATAAAAAAAGAAAGAAAAAGATAGAGGAGGCAATAATAAGAAAGAAAGAAAGAAAGAAAGAAAGAAAGAAAGAAAGAAAATAGAGGAGGCGATAAAACTCATGTGATTCACGTCCGATTTAGGGAAATACATGATACCCAGTAAAAAAATATTAAACTGAAAAACCATCGTAAAAGAACAAATCCGAGTTAAGTAATAATGCGTGGGTGGAATGATTATTCAAGGTCATGAATATTCAACAAATTTATTCAAGGTCAGTTATTCCTGAAAGTTAAAGCAGTGATAATAAATTTGCCGTTTTTTTTTACTGGGCAACTTATGGAAAATATAATCAGTTCTGAGTTTTTTATTTGTACCCTCTTACTTCTATAAATAATGCCATACATTCGTACTTATTGCTATTGCAATAATTTGTTAAGCTCAAATATTTGACGATACAACAAGATAAATTATATATATATATTATAATCGGGAGACTGGCAAGGGTCTTTTTCAGTCATTAACTTAATAAGGATTCAGCATTAAATATATATAAAAAAAGCGTGGAATTTCCCCACGTACTACACGGTTTGCAGCATTTAAGATCCTATTTCATCGATTATACAGAATGCGATGGATAAATTGTCGTCTAAACTAAAAATAATACTGACATCTCATTTTAACCGATATACAGATTGCGCTGGGTAAATTGTTTCTATTTTAACAGATATATTTACCAAAATTACACAAAAATATCTTAAATACAGTACAGTAAATTTATTCTATAAAATAGCCATTGGCTTCAACCACACCCACCAGATGCCTTCGAAATCTCTTGCAACTCTCCTGGATGGTCTCCTTGTTTAAGTTGGTGAATGCTGCCATAATCCTTGCTTTCAGTTCATCTTTAGTGTTACAAGGAGTTTTGTTGATCTCTCGCTCAGCTGCGCCCCACACATAATACATCAAGGGGGTTGCAATCTGGGGAGTTAGGTGGTCAGATGTAAGAAGTGACGTGGTCGCAGAAATTATCTGACAGCCATGACAGTGTTCTCCTGCTTGTGTGGCATTGGTACAGAGACGTATTGCTAGGCATAGGATCTTCCAGCAGGCACCCTCTTAACCCAGGGCAGCGCTACTTCTTCATGGCACTTGATATAGGACTCCGTGTTGAGTTTGAGGACCTGTGGGAAGATGGATGGAGGTATAATGTTGCCATCGTTAGTGATCACTCCAAAGACCTTCGTAACCACCATTACCCTTTCCGAATCCTCTGAACTGTCGTCACATTGACACCCACAAGAATGTTTGTATTGGAGCTTCCGGTGTGAATGCTAAGCAGTACAGCATGCCATTTCCAAATTTCTGGCAGTGTGAATTGCTCTTTTTCTCACAGACTTTTCCCAACTGAGCCTACTATACTGAGTGGTCCAGAAAATCAAAAACAAACAACGCGCATGCGCAAAATTAAAAATGTAAATTTACCCATCGCACCCTAGACATCTCAACTGTGGATTTAGGTACCCCAGCTCGGTTTAGTGTTAATGTTAGAGACAGAATTTTTGTCCTGGTGATCATTATCACGAAGACATTGGTATTCACCTTTAGTTTAATCAGTAAATTGCTGCCGTAGGGTGGGGGAAAAAACGCAACCTTTATATCTTTTGGAATTTCAATAGACTTTGTAAAATACTTCAAATTTAAAAACTTTATTTTTTTGACTCTTCCAGATGATGTGGTGTGACATGATGTTCTACTGTTGCATGGAGAACATGTTTATGGAGAACCAGTCCATGTTCAGCAGCTACCCGAAACTGATGGCCCTCTACAAACGTATCGCTGCCCATCCCAAGGTATCTTCTTACCTGAAGAGCCGCAGCAATACCCCCTGGTAAAGAGAACTGGACCGAGAAAGTATCATCGCAAAGTTTCTTTCAATATCAAAATCTCTGATGGAGATATTGCAAGAGGCGACGATGTTCGGAATATGAAACAGACAAGATGAAACTATGAAGCAATCACCAATAATGATGTTAATCACGAAATAAAAATTTTTCCATGAATAATGCTTTCGATGAGTATCTTTTTTTTTTCTGTTTTTAGCACATGATTTGGCCGATAGGTTTTCCATCCTTCCTCACATACTTAATGTATGCCGTAAATTCTGACTGGTTTCATTTTTCATGACAAACTGCGAACAGCATAACGTGCCAGCACAT
This sequence comes from Acanthosepion esculentum, assembly GCA_964036315.1. Classification (NCBI taxonomy): domain Eukaryota; kingdom Metazoa; phylum Mollusca; class Cephalopoda; order Sepiida; family Sepiidae; genus Acanthosepion; species Acanthosepion esculentum. The sequence continues at coordinate 14,822,720 of OZ038516.1, read as the reverse complement.
GAAAATGATAGCAATAGAACAAGTCTTGAAACAACTTAATGAGAGTCAATAAATCGGATAGAAAGAATTCATAAAGACCAATGGACAGTTTAATTAATCCGTTCCCTTTGAATTTTAGACGGTCAGTTGTATCTATGATTTAATAATAACTTCTTGTATTATATAAATCGCATTTATATTTTGTATTCTTTTCACATTTTTTATCATTTCATTCCAAGTAAGGTGATAATGCCACTAAGGCGCAAGGGCTTAGTCGGAGTGAAAGAAAATGAGAAGACTTTAGCGAGGAGAAACGACAATAAAAGAACAGGTTTCAGGAAAATATAAGATGGAGATAATGCCACTAAGACGCAAGGGGTTCCTGGGAGTGAAAGAGAATGAGAAAAAATCTGTGAGAAGAAAGGACAACAAAAGAACGGGTTTCAAGAAGACAGAAGATGGCAATAATGCCACTAAGACGCAAGGGGTTACAGGGAGTGAAAGAGAATGAGAGGGATTTAGTGAGGAGAAAGGACAATAAAAGAACAGGTTTCAAGAAGACAGAAGATGGCGATAATGCCACTAAGACGCAAGGAGTTATTGGGAGTGAAAGAGAATGAGAAGAATTTAGTGAGGAGAAAAGACAATAAAAGAACAGGTTCCAGGAAGACAGAAGATGGCGATAATGCCACTAAGATGCAAGGAGTTACTGGGTATGAAAGAGAATGGGAAGACTTTAGTGATGAGTAAGCACAATAGATAAACAGGTTTCCGAGACAACAGATGATGATGATAATGCCCCGAAGAGACAAGGGGGTAATCGGATTAAAAGAGAATGAGAAGACTTTAGTGAGGAGAAAGGACAATAAAAGAACAGGTTTCAGGAAGGCAGAAGATGGCGATAATGCCAATAAGATGAAAGGGGTTACTGGGAGTGAAAGAGAAATACTTTACTAAACCCATCACTAGATCATAATTATCTCCAAACGTTGTGGCAATCTAAAAATATTCCTGGTTTTAAATAACCTGCAATGGGTTGATAAACCGTAAAAATGAGTCAGGCAATCAAATTAATATAGTACAAATTTCCTGGATGTTTACATTCGCTGGTTCATCCAGGCTAGAGGATTATGGCAGGTAAGAGTAAAACAGACCAACCGAGCTGTTTAAAATCTTCTAATGCGTTGATTGATTCATCGATTTCACTGAATGATCCGTGAATATGAACCAAGATCTGCTGTTATAAAACACTTTATTACTGGAGGCACGGTGGATAGCGGCTCAAACTGGAATATCGGAGAGCCGTGTTCGAATTCCAGTCGAGTTCATTGCATTCGCTTACGTGCTAATATCCTTGGGGAAAATACAAGATGCGTCATGAAACTAACCTAAACGGAGTAGATTATCTAGATGTCACCTACAGCATAAGAAAAAGTACATATAAACTATACGTAAGACGCCATTATAAATCACTGTATATACACACATCTTCCAACCACCCGTAATTAATAATCAAGCAAAGACACAATCAATTAACCACAGGCTTTCCGAATAATTCTTCCAATGAAACCGTCTTCAACGAACCCAAGAAAGATTATGAAAGAGCTCTAAAATATAGTGGGGTCAAGATAATACTCACATATACAGCACACCGCACAAAAAAAAACCAACAGAAAGAGAAACATCGTATAAAAAAATTTAAAAAAATATCTAGAAAAAATATTCATTACACTCATACGCAAATAATTCATCGTATCAAGCACACTCCATAAGTTATTTAACAAAAACACAATCAAAATCAGCTACAGTTTCACCGATAACATGCCACAAATAATAAAAAAGCACAACAGGAAAACAACCAACAAACAACCTAAACAAATTAAATCCACGTGCAAGTGAAGAACAAAGAACGAATGTCTATTAAAGGGCAACTGCTTGCAGAACAATGTAAGATATAGATATATAGATAACGAAGAAAAATATACATAAGATTAACTGAAGGAGCTTTTACAAATAGTAAATATGCGAACGGTACAATACTTTCTAAACCTATTTGGGAGATTTAAAAAAACAAAAAAAACAAATCACACTAAAAATATCAGGGAAAATAAGGCAAACAATATCAGCCTACAATAATCAATCCAAAAACTGTAAACTCTGTATGAAGGAAGACATACCAATAATCACATTCCCAGACCAAAACAAACTACTAAATAAACGATCAGTACTCATCTCAAAATGCAGACACGAACATTTTACTACGTTACTGAAAAATCGAAAACTGTAAACGAATAAGTATAAACGAAAATAAATGAATAAAATAAATTAAAAAAAAAAACAAAGAAATAATAATCTAAGTAAATAGTAAATAAATTAACAAACCATGTACGCACAGGTAAACACAAGAAAGCGTAATAATAACAATATAATAATCATTAATAAATAAAAGAAAGTTAATTTACAATACTATAAATAGACCCAAAACTGCATCCAGATCCACAATTATTCCCACTCAATAGCTCCTAGAATAATTCGAAGCACAACCGTTAACGCCCACCAAAACAACCATTAGAATAATATAATAAACTGCCCACAATGCAATACAATAGAATACCCACAATGCACCACTGACCTATATAATTAGTCGAGAAAAAAACAAACCGGGCAAAAACATATCGCACATGGCCTGATGATTGTGTTTAGCATGAAGCATACTATCGCCTCTGAGTGTTGACTTCAATGTCCATATACTGGAAATCTTTCATGCAACAAAAACAGACAATCATTATTGTTTTGTCCGTGCATTGTTTTGTCCGTGCATTGTTTTGTCCGTGCATCGTTTAATATATTGAAATGTAATTTCGTCTTTGATAATGGCTTATGTAAGCCGAAAGCTTAGATAGGATTAAAAAACATGTATCAATATGGTGATTTTCTTTCATCTTTCAATGATAATGTTATTAAGCTTATCAGACAATATGAAAGGAATTTGCTTAAATAGAGAAAAATTGTCTATATTATCTAATGAAACATGCATCAATACACACACACACACACACACACACACACACACACACACACACATATATATATATATATATATATATATATCTTATGAAATGGACTAAGTCCGACAGATATTTTAATTTTCTGTTTACACGTTATTTTTAGAGATGGAAATATTTAAGTAAATGGTCTGTTTAAAAACAGTATTAACAACATTTACCGGCCTGAATGTCCAAGAAATTTAATACAAAATATAAATCCTCCGACAGTAATCGAACCTATATCCTACACATAATAAACAGTAATTTGATCTTGCTTACCAGACGCTTCCTCTGTAGCTAAATGGTATAACACGTCAGGCTATATGATAGTTCCGTGTAGGATACAGGTTTGATTCCTGTCGGAGGACACATATTTGGTATGAAATTTCTCGGACATTCAGGCTGTTTATTATAAACAGAACATTTATTTAAATATTTGTATCTATAAAAATAACGTATAAACAGAATATATATATATATATATATATATATATATATATATATATATATATATATATATATATACAAATTGTTTAAAACGCAGACTACCTCTACATCTTTCTGACAACAGCTCAATTAGATCTCATTTAAATATTCATGGTGACCTACCGGACACTATTCGGAACATACTTGTCGACAACACTAATATAATAGCATCATCCACATGCAAAAAAAGGCTAAAAATAATGGCAGCCTTTTTAATAAAAACAAACTTATAATAATATTAACTTTGAACATGGACATAATATCTTGACCGTGTTTTGAAACAAAAAATGAAACATTATAAAACATACATATAACAAACTATTTCTGATTCTAACAGTTGAAATATAATCCTTGAAAATGGCTAAATGTATAGCCGAAAGCGCTCGGATAAAAAGAACATTCGGACAGTTTTTATATAATTTATTATCTGAAAAGAAAAACATTATTACATCGCACGAGAAATTATATAAAAAACTAAATAAAAGCACCTTGTCAGTCGTTTTTAATGAAATGTGCACGAAAGAAGGATTGCTGCCTAAATACACACACACAGACACCCCCCCCACACACACACATATATATATATATATATAGTTTTAAGGTATTCACAATCGAGGTTACAGCGTGTGTAAATATCTGACAGTTCTTCCAGTGAAATCATCTTCAATAATGACAAGAAAGATAATGAAACGGCCCTAAATAATACTAACAAATTTGACTTCGTTACTTAAAAGTCGAAAACTAAAAGCGAACAAAAATAAATAAATAAAAAATGAAATAAAATAAATGTAGTTGTAAAGTAAAGAAAAAAACTATTAACTTATAGTAGAAATAAATGCCTGCAATAGGTTTCTTCTCGACCGCAACACTTGTAGCCAAATCAGAGTTCAAATGATAGTCCGTCGTAACAGTCCAACAGGCAACGTAAAAACAACAAAATGGGGTCACACATCCAACCTTCACTTCTCACCAGCAAAAACGCGTGTTCTTCCACCAAACTCAGAAAATCCAAATCTCTCACATAAGCGAAAAACAACGGCTTTTGTTCACCGAGAGATCTTTCTGATTGTTTACGCTGAGGGAAGAACATTAGCATAGATTCTGGTCCTTAAAGTAGATTTTTGCTAATTACTTTTTGGTAATTTTTCTTCGGCAGATCGCACACAAAACACGAACTCTTTTTCGAGGTAGCTGATTATCGCTTTCACTACAATAAGTAACTAAAATAACTTAATACAAACCAATAAAAAAGTAAATAAATTAAATAAATAAAAAAACAAATTAACTAACTACGAACGCATATATAACCACAATAAACGTAATAACAGCAACCAAAACCAATTAATGAAGAATAAATAAGGAATAAATAAGAATAAAAAAAGTTAACAAACAGGACTATAGAATAGTCGCAAATCTGCATTCTGATCCAGAATTATTTCCACTCAATATTCCCGACAATCATTCGAAACGTAAGTATTACCTCACACCCAAATAACCGTTAGAATAATACAATAGGTCTAATTATAATGCACCACTGATCCGTATATATAAATACCAAGGACAAAACACAACGCACATGGACTTTTTCCATTTAAACTGTCTAACATTTGGATAATTTTTATTAATCTGTTCATTGATCTAAGCTTTTCGTTTGAGCCATCTTCAGAGGGGGTATGAGAAAATTAAAACAAAGATATTCACCATGAAAGATGATATTCTCTTATGTTGACACAGAAGATTGCTAGATGATGTCGCGGAATACCAGGCGCGGGTTGTAAATTCATTATGCGGTTCTATGACGTCGTACCACGTGAGAGAACGAAATATTAACAACAGAACCAGATGTCGAGATGCAATGTAATGTAATATTGTTTATATTTTCTCCCGAAATTAAAGCAAACATACGAAATTTAAAACGACCCATGATCAAATCTAAATAGACACTCGTTGTGAATATTGATGATCCTGCACCAATACACTATGTATATATGTATATATATATATATATATATATATATATATATATATATATATATATATATATATATATATATGTGTGTGTGTGTGTAGTGTATTGGTTAAGGATCACCATTATTCAAACATATATTGTTCAATATAATAGACAACGAGTGTCTATAAACAGAGCATTTATTTAAATATTTGTATCTATAAAAAGAATGTATAAGCATAAGAATTGTCTTACACACACACACACACACACATACATATATACATATATATATATATATTTAAGACAATTTTTATCTTTATACTTAAGCATTTTTACTTAAATATTTGTATCTATAAATGGAACGTATAAGCATAAAAATTGTCTTACACACACACACACATATATATATATATATTTAAGACAATTTTTATCTTTATACTTAAGCATTTTTACTTAAATATTTGTATCTATAAATAGAACGTATAAGCATAAAAATTGTCTTACACACACACACAAATATATATATATATATTTAAGACAAATTTTATCTTTATACTTAAGCATTTTTACTTAAATATTTGTATCTATAAAAAGAACGTATAAGCATAAAAATTGTCTTACACACACACACATATATATATATATATTTAAGACAATTTTTATCTTATACTATATAAAAACATATTTTATAACATATTTATGTTATAATATTTAAATAAATAAATGTTTATATATATATATATATATATATATATATATATATATATATATATTGTCATCCACAGACAGACTGTTTCGCTGTATCTTCTGTGTGGCTAGACGTCCGTCTCTAGCTAGGATCGAAACCCGACTGAATTGGCGTCAGTCGGAACTTCTACCACTAAGCCGTCGGCGCACGGCAAGGATGAAGGTGAATTTTAGCGTATTTATTTTTAGATTTAGATAAACACACAGTGACTGACATGACTCAATTCTGCCGAAGAGTCATGCTATATTAGCTTTAATAGTCACTGTTTACAGACCCACGCTTCCTTCCCACAGAGCTCAAATATACATAATATTCCACGTGGATATCACGACTCGGTGTTTTCATGCACAAGAAGCAGACAGACTGTCTTCAAGTCAGAAGTCAGGAAGACCTAATGTAATCTTCAGATTCAAAATCGCCACTGACAGGGCGTTACTATGTGTATTCATTGATATACACTTAATAGCTGTATTATATAAACTTATGCACTGATTTTTTTAACACATGCGGAAAAAATATATACGTGGAGTATATATGCGTATACACGTTTTTTTTTATGTACATATGATATTGCGGTCAACACCTAATTGCAATAATCTGTTTCATGCTTAACCGCAATCTTCAGGAATCTGAATACTGCGTTTAAGCATGAAACAGACTGTCGACACTGAATTTGAACCTCGATATCCACTTTTATATTTACATTCAACCCTTCTCTGATATTGTGCGTTTTAATCCATAAACATATCTGTTGTGGTAGGATCCACCTAATCTGCATAGGTGACTATCAACTATATAAATAATGGTTGGTACCGGAAGACGAGAGAGAGGAATCACGAGATCCAACTAGAGACTCTGATCGACTGCGACTAGTCAACACATTCTCCAGGAACGTCTTCCCAGAAATATACAGAAATACTATATGTACTTATTGTGTACACTTTCTTGTTATAATACATTCTTGTTCTAAGTACATTTTGTGTTGCATTATTATTCCATGCATTAGGCGAGATTCAACAATGAGTCAAGACTCAACAATATCATACCTTAAAACTATTTTCCAGAAGAAAAAATATGTTTTGATGATGAGACAAAGTGGAAAATGTTTTATGCAAGAAGCGTTTCTCCGGCGAAGATTATGTTCTATTTAGTATCATAAGTTTGACGGAAAACAGACGAAAACTCTGTATTAGGCATAAAGTCTTGGGATCTCTGAGGAAAAGTGGGTATCATAAATCGCATTAATTACCTTAGCTTACCTCTTCCTGACTTTTGACTTGAAGAGAGTCTGTCTGCTTCTGTGTTTGTTTCTTTTATTTATATCTGTATGAAATCAATTTTATATTATCGGATTTTAATTAAGGGTTTGGTTTGCTTTGTTTTGTTTTACGGCATATCAACCTCTATGGGTTATTTAATGCCGACAACATTTTTATTGCTGGTAATATTTTATTTTTCATGATGAGAATATTTTTTACAAAGTATTTCTCGTATTAAAAGCTGGGACCCTAACAGGTGCTACCACCGCGAGTCAGGATGGACCTGGGAACACCAGCAATTAAGAGGTGGTTCCACGCCACTCAAAACCTCCTGATCAGAAGCCTTGCTGCTGGACGTAGTTTATCGTCTTACCCAGGACGCTTAATTCAGTGACTGAATTTATCTGTCCGTACTCATAATAATGGTGGGTAAATAATTTTATTTCTTACTCTGTGGTAAAGGAAAACGAGAAGAAAGGACTAACTATAAACTGTAAGGTTACAAAATATATGGCTATCAGGATGGATGCTTCTCTTTCTACATGATGTGAACTAAGAACTGAAGATGCAAAATTCAAACTTGTACAGAATTTTAAATATCTGAGATATCTTTTAGTAGAGAATGGAAAATGTAGCACCGACATTCGAAGAGTGACTGGCATAGCAAAAGATGCTTTCTAAAATATGTTGTGGGCGTGTGTTCAGCGTCTGTTAGGTCGGGAAACCCGTATCTCTTGGTATATTTATCCTGCAAAAATGGCGGATTCGGAATGAGAGTCCGGGCAATAAAAGATAAAAATAACAACAAAACTATACACAGAAACAAACGATAATTTCTGTATTGACAAAAGAAAGGTATACATAGAAAATTGCAGATTGTTACGCGTGAAAAAAAAACAATGAACATGAATGAAAACATTTAAAGACTAAAGAATGTGTTTGTGCGTGTCCAGTTTGGTGCGTGTCCAGTGTCCAGTTTGGTGTAAGAGAAAGTCCTAGAGAAAATGAAGCGTGTGTGCATACCCCAGTAGAGAAAGTGTTTTCCTCGTTAGATCTACATCTAACCGTTCCTGAGCGAAATAGGAAAAACAGGATGCCACTGCCTATTTAGAGATCATCCACTAGCGGCGGTTTTCTTTATAGAAAGTAAGTGGGGTAACTCCACAATAGTCCCCTCCAGGTGAGGAGAATTTTCTTTTGCCCATACGTACATAAAGTGTGTGTATGTTTGTTTTGAACCTCTTATGATGAAAAGAAAAAGAGTCGAACAGTGTAGTTGAGATGTTTGTAAACATGTCGACGAAATTGTACTTGTCTGAAGTACTGTGTAATCAAGGTGTTACATAATTCTCGAGTCAGTAGTGTAGAAAAAGAAATTAGAAATTAATTTTTCGTTATTTTCCAATGATCCATGTTGAATTGATTTTGGCTGGGAGGTCTGGTTTCTTTTCTGTTCGTGTTTGATGGCGCACAAAATTTTAATGGAAGAAGCGTCGATTTGTAAAGTTGCTGAGCTGATGTTGGTGAAATTACAACCGCGAGTCGAATGCATGTTTGCGAGAATTTTAAGATATCTGCTATTTTTGTCGATTTTTTACGGTGACGCTGCTATCTCCGACTTTTATTAAATCGTACTTGCAGATTTCTTAGTTTTGTTCGTGTTAACATCTTAGAAGAGTGAGAAAGGTCAGTGAATCGCCATTGAAATTATTTCACCGTTTATCTCTTGAGCCTACAAGAAACGGTACTGTTTAAAGTTGAAAATGGAGTTGACTTTCGTGGTGTTTGAATGGTATTTTCTCGTGTGGATTTGGAGAAAATAAGATGAGCTTTGCTTGCTTCAAACTTATAAGCCGAAAGTCGTATTTTTGTTTTGGTGAAACAATTTTTTTTATATCTACCTGTTGGAGAAGTTAGACGTAATTGCCCAACAGAAAGAAAAACTCAAGCAAAATAAGGTAGCGATAAGGTGGGTGTTGTTTTCCTGTTGACCGTTCAATTATAGTAGTAATTGCAATGGCGATTAGGGATTTCTTGAGGGTCACACATGTTTCAAAAATGTATTTGTTGACTTGGGGAACATTTGCCCAGATAGTTATGTCGTGTAGATGTGTTTCAGGGTTTTGAAATTTGCGTTTTTTTTTTTTACATCAAATCTAATCAGAAATTTTTTAACTGTTATTCTTGTTGGTAGTTTTTCGTGTCCGTATGCATGGGATGGTGGCTAGAAGTTGGTCGAAGTCTTTTCTTCGCTGGCTTATCGTTCGAAAAAGCTTCTAAACGATGTATGTTTTGTCTGTTTCTTGTATGCAGCATAAAAATATCGCGTCGTGGTTACCAATCTGTTCAGTTGTATGGTGATCGTGTTTTAAGTCGGAAAACACGTGTCTCCTGATATATTTATCCCACAACAAAAATGGCGGAGAAAAGGTAATAAATGTGCAATGTAACAACAAAATTGTCTATAGAAAAAAGAAGATAATGTCTGTATCAACAAAACAAAGGTATACATAGACAAAGATCGTTGTGTGTGACAAAACAATGAATATGAATTAAACATTTAAAGAATAACGAATGTGCGTGTGTGTGTGTGTAGTTTGTTATGGGAGAAAGTCCTACAGAAAATGAAGTGAAAGTTTCGTGCGTGTGGGTTCCCCAGTGGGGATATCGTTTTCCTCGTTCGACTTACATTTTACCGTAACTGAGTGAAATAGGAAAGTGGATGACAGATAATGTTACTATCTATTTAAAGGCGTAGAGAGCGTCCCTTAGCGTCGTGTTTTAGGAAAGCAAGTGGGGTAACTCCAGAAATCTAAGCAAAGTATTAAAGAAACAGGAAAATTTCGTTAAAAATAAGAAAGAATGCTGAACTACTATGTAATATTAGTTTGCTATATAACAGTGGATACTAGATAATTTCTTCACAAATGAAGACGAGACTTAAAGCAACAGAAATGGTGACACATTGAAATCGAGAAATCTAATTTTTAAACTCTTTTAGAAGAAAGATTTTATAATTAATTTTTTAGTGCCTCTTTCTTTTAAAAAATATCTCATTTCTTTTATCTTGTTTTCGTCATTAAAAAATTATTATTCTTCCTTATCACCTCATAGTTAACATTTTCCTTTGGTATCTTTGAACCGGGCTTACAACGTTGCCAAAAAGTAGTTGTACGAGTAATGATATTAAATTGACATTTACCAATGACAGATACAACGTATTAAACACCCTGATGGAGACCAAACTAAAGCGGAATATCCAGTAAACAGATCACAAGGTATCCCCAAGGCCATCCCACAAGGAACGTTAATTATAGGCATGTTTACCTTTTTCGTAGAAGAATTATAATGAAGTACGCAAACTCAGTCAACCATAATAAGAAAATTAAAGTAATTATCTATTCGAAAAACTTTAGAACACCTAACCTCGTCGTCAACAATAGCAACTCACCCGCACGGTCTAAATTAAAGATGACTAATATAATTTACGAATTTACATACCCTTTAAGCATCTGCGATTCTGATCAGAGGAAATTCATAAATTATTATATTGGACATACCACTACATGCTTATCAAGAAGACTCACATTGCATAACCTAGCTAGAATCCATGTAAACTCATACGGAAACCTACCAAACTCCGTCTACAACATACTCCTTTAAAATACCAACACTAAATATCAAATATGAAAACGGCAATTACAAGCGGACTGTATTTGGGGGGAAAATAGACATCGCTATAGATACACATATAAAAATTAAATATTCAGTTAAAAAGTCTTTGATAATGTCTAGTAAAATAGCTGTAATCGCTACACAAAAGTTTTCATGTTTCAATTGTACTTCTTCAGGCGATAGTAACTAACAGGTGATTAAACGTGTCGCTGATGGTAGGTAAATCGTGATTAAATGAATTAAATGTAAATCGTCTGAAGAAGTACAATCAAATTATTGAAACATTAGATCTCTTATAATAAAAATTATATATATATATATATATATATAAGGTCGTTATTAGAGTGACATTATCAATTTATATATTTTTCTTTTTATCAATGCTTACATTGCCATAAGAATTGTTGTTGCTGTGCTCCTCGTTAAAAACAGTAATTCATCTGAAGATACAAATTAAGGAGGACCTATATTATTTATAAATTTCCATGTCCCTTAAGGAATTGTGTTCCTGATCAAACCAAATTCATAAATTATTATATTGGACATGCCACTACATGCCTATCAAAAAGACTCACATTGCATAACCTAGTTTAAATAGGACCCAATTAAACACACACGGAAACTTAGCAAACTCCATCCGCAATGTTTGTATATTGGACCGCGCATTTAAGAGCGTCTAGCGTAAGCTTTAATACTTAATAGCGAAAAACAAAACCAACAAAAAACGAAGGATTTGCTGACATTTGTCCTTGTTTTGCGAGGAACCGGCCCCCAAAGTTTGTAAAAGTATTTTTAATGACCCTGTATATATAGATATTATACAGTAAGTATTTTTATTTTAAGTCTCTTCAAACAGACAATTTTTTAAAATTAAATTTAAATTAAAGACACGCACAGTTTTATTTTGGCATATTAAAAATATTTTCAAGCTAATCTAATTTAAAAAATATTTTAGGCGAATAAGATTTAAAAACACTAGTTATTTATACAGTAAGTATTTTTTATTTATACTCTCTTCAAACTGACATTTTTTAATCTTCAAATCAACTTCAGTGTCTTATAACCTGAAAGATCAACGAGTAGTCTAGATTAGTCTCTTCTACTGGTACAATGTAACCCAGTACAACCTGTTGCGTGAAGGTAGATGGGGCTCTTTAACATTGGAAGCTCACCCATCTAGTGGTAGGAAATCGATGATCCTAAATCTCTGCTGCCTTGTGGGATACCTAGTCATAGGACAGGCTTTGGGTGTTAAACCTCAGGAAGAAATGTATCCCCTAAGGCAGCTCCTCGCTAATTATCAGCCTCCTTCTGGCAGCTCCTTCGACGGCACTGATGACAAACCGTAAAGGCACAGATGTTCCTTTGGATCCATCAATAACGTTGAGATGGGGAACATGTTGCATGGGCAAACCCTTATTCTCCAAAAAGTTATGCGCAGGGTTGAACCTACCTTACGCCTAATACTGGAGACATGGTTAACCCGGACATCAAACTGAGGAGAAGACATCCAGGTTTGCCATTGGCGTTGGCACAAAACGGGTAGTAGTAGTCAACCGTTTATAGATCATGGCTCAGTTGACGTAGAGCATGGCTCCAAGAGTTCTTCCCAATGGTGGGAGGAACTCTCGGATCGCATTGGACATCTGTCGCCCGCATCAAGCTGGGCAGCCCTCTAGGCAAAAAGATCTCGCTACAGTCTGCTTTCCTTATTGGGCGCATAGAGATCAGAAGAAATCTGACTGGTATGGCAAGGAATTCTGCACTAAGCAAAAGAAAACACCCCCCCCCAAAAAAAAAACAGCTCTAAAACTGGGAACTTGGAATTGGACATTGTTGGATTTTACAGAAAAAATCAGAGACATTGGCGATGCCAGAAAGACAGTCATTATAAATAATGTACTCAAAACCTGGTTATATATGGTGATGAATTTCATATATATATATATATATATATATGTATATATAATGTCATCCACAGACAGAATGTTTCGCTGTTTCACAGTTCTTCAGTGTGGCTAGACGTCCGGTTGCCTCTAGCTAGGATCGAAAACCCGACTTAATTGGCCTTAGTCGGAGATTCTACCACTAAGCCGTCGGGAGGATCGAAGGTGAATTTTAGCGTATTTATTTTTAGATAAACACACAGTGACCGACAGGACTCAATTTGCTTTTGCCGAAGAGTCTCGCTATATCAGCCGTAATAAACATTATATACATGAACATTTTATATATATATATATATATATATATATATATATATATATATATATGAACATTGTGATGAATTATGACATTTGAAATCGCTGAATGGGCAAAATAAGGTAGAGATATACAATTAAATTAATCCACGATGTTCATTGATTCGGCAAAGCCATAGGGAATTTCAGTCTTAAGCCTTTATTTTATCTACCATTTTAGATTGTTCGCGTTCCTTTTCACATTATATATATATATATATATATATATATATATATATATATATATATATATATATATATATATATATATTTGATAGAAATTGTAAGGAGGATTTGATAATTATAATTAAGTAATTCATTGAGTCTGAAAGAAACCTCATCAGAATGCAGAAAGCACTGGACGGCCGTTTCGCCCTATATTTAGCACTCATCAGCAGTGCGTATCCACTACCGAGCGTTGAAACCCTGATGTTGGAACAGTTGGTATGGTGTTTGCTTGACAACCTATCTGTCAGGGTTTCTATTCTCGGTAGTGGATGCGCACTGCTGATGAGTCACAAATATAGGACGAAACGGCCGTCCCAGTGCTTTCTGCATTCTGTTGAGGTTTCTTTCAGACTCAATGAATTACTTAATTATATATATATATATATATATAAATTTCCAAGACGATAGAATCCAGGTAGAACTCAATGTCGAGGACAGCGTAAGAATATAATATGAAAGGCTCAAAAAATAATATTCCATGGTTATAAATTATTACATTGAAATCGTAATCACTGTCCAATTCATCAGACCTATAAATTCAAAAATTTGAATTTGTAGGACTGATAAATTATTTCATGATTACGATTCCAATGTAATAAATTATAACCATGGAATATTAGTGTATGAATGAACATTGTGATGAATTATGTCATTCGAAATCACTGAATGGCCCAAATAAAGAAAAGATATATAATTAAATTAATCCATGATTCGCCAAAGCCAGAGGGAATTTCAGTCTTAAGCCTTTATTTTATCTACCGTCTTAGATTGTTCTCGTTCCTCTTCACATCTCTAGGAATTGTCTGTCTAGTTCTATTTTTACAAGTCCGACTTTGTACTCTCCAACCCAGATACCAAATTCCAAAATTGAACAAGGCCGACATGTAATTCACGAACCAAACCAGAAGACAAAATTTGGTGCCTTAAACATTTTAATCGTATTGTCCTTTTGTTTTTATTGCTTGCCTGGGACGCGTGGCTTCCTCGTTCTCGCCGTTGATCTGGAAGCCTTACTGGATAGCTTGGGTTCTGTTTCGCCTATATGGAATTTATTTCTATACTCGGCCTACTGATGAGGACAAAATGCAGGCAACGGAAACAGAAGAGTGGAACGAGTACAATCTACACCCGTAGATAAATAAAAGGTTCGATTCGAAATTCCTTCGTGGTTCCGCGGACCGACGAAAAAAGCCGAGTAAAGCCGAAGGGCGCAACGCTCGAAATACAGCAATATTACCAATAAAGATGAGGTTATTAACCATACTATTAATGATACTAATTATCATAACTACTCATCCCAGAAATTCAGTACCGTAGTTGGTACTTTTTGAAAATGATTATGAAAATAGATATTATTGTTTTTTTTTTACGACCTATTAACAATTTACAGGTTATTTAAAGGCACGCAATATTTTTAGATCCAAATAATGTTTTTTTTAGGATAATAATGGTTTACTGATTAAGTCCTACTAATTAACTCGTAGCTTGGGGGAGAGGCGGATTCGAAGCTTTGCCAATGTTATTTGTGCGTAATTAAATCTAACGAACCCGCCTGGAATTAGAACTCGGGTCTCCGATTTCCACTACTGAGCCGTTATCAATTATACCACCCGTACAACCAATCTTACAGAAACTAGTATCCCCACATGGTCAACCATCAAGATACTAGCCAGTCTCGACTTTGCTTAACTTCTGTTATCGTACATGAAGCGGTGTTCCAACGAGATGAGGCCATAAGATTAAAAACTGAATAGAGAATTGGAAGAAAAGACAGAATTTTAAAATGACATTGAAAATTAATTATTTAATCATTTCGCTCCAAGCAAGGCGATAATGCTACTAAGACGCGAAGGGGTTACTGAGAGTGAAAGAGAAAGAAAGAAAAAAAATGTAGGGAGAAAGGATACTACTAGAATAAATCGACCTATTAGTAGATGGTGAAAGGTACTTAAACGAAAAATATTTTAAATAATTCATTTAAAAATAAAAATATAATAAAAGCGTTTTGTTAATAACGAATTTTTATTGCCAGCTACGATGAATAGGCTGGCTGGAAACATGGGATTCTTGGAGTTTTACGTGTTTGTTTTCAGTTGCATTAGACTTAATTAACAGACGCACGTGCGTGTGTGTGTGTGTGTATGTGTGTGTGTGTATTCATGCATGACACAAATGCGAATATTATTATCAATTTTAATGACTACATGTTTGTTTTTCTTTAATTACATCATATACGTCATCTATTCTAGTTTCTTCAGTATCTATTACATTTTTTTCATTCTATCTATCTATCTATCTATCTATTCTCTCAATCTAGTCATATCTATCTATCTATCTATCTTTCTATCTATCTATCTATACTAGATAATTACATTTCTATCTATCTAGCTAGCTAGCTAGCTAGGTATCACCTCACTCGAGTTATATCTATTTTATTCTTTTCATATCTATCTATCTATCTATCTATCTATCTATCTATCTATCTATCTATCTATCTCAGTCTCTTCATATCTATCTATCTATCTATCTATCTATCTATCTATCTATCTATCTATCTATCTATCTATCTATCTATCTCTCTATCTATCTATCTCATTCTATTCATATCTATCTATCCCGGTGTGTTCATATCTATCTATCTATCTATCTATCTATCTATCTATCTATCTATCTATCTATCTATCTATCTATAGAAGCGTTATTTTCTATGCCTGTGATTATACCTAGAAGTTCTGTGTCTCCGAGACGCGCACTCGCGCACACACACACATACACACACACACATATATTAAACACACGCACATACATACATATAAATATATATATATGTGTGTGTGTATGTGTGTGTATATATATATATATATATATATATATATATATTCTTATATATATATATATATATATATTCTTCATATATATATATATATATATATATATACATACATATATATATATATATATATATATATATATATATATATATATATATAATCTTTTAAATTTGTCATATTTTGAAATTAATCTGTACGGTTTTTGCATATTTTATATTAGATTCCCTTTACTTTTTATGAAATTCAAGTCATGATTTTGATGTAAACATTAAGCTATTCTCACCTTCGTCTCAAGAATTCGTAATTTTCTCAGTAGCCATTTCATCGAGTCTTTATTAACGCCATACCATCTTTTAGGAATTCATTGTTGTGTTACCTTGCTAAGATCTGTTTAGTCAATTATCGAGAGAATGCGAGTAACTATTTTTTTTTGTTTTGTTTTGACAGAACGGAAACTGGAAAATATTAAATTGACCAATCATAATTGGACGAATAGAAAGTGTGTCTTGATTCTTGTCGAGCATTGTGTTGTCTTCATTACACTACAATTAAAAAAAAGATCTTTTATTGACTGTCCGATTCAAAGAAAGAAAGAGAATAGGTTGGTCTTGAACTGCTAAACATTCTTGAGTCACCTTAATTCCTTATAAGGATTGCACAAACAATGCCTCCTGCTTAAGATTTGCACTCTTGTAGTACTTTAAAGTACAAACGAAAATAACCGCTATCAAGTGGGGAATATTGAATAGCCGGCCTTGGACCGTTTCCCAGCTAACCACTCATTGGCACTAACAACTTAATTTACCTGGGGATATAAATTCGGACGGATTCTTGTCCTTACCGTCAAAGATCACAGTCGCTTCAACCTTAGCACCTCGTTCTTTTTGGTAGTCGACAAGCAGAAAGCAAAGTCACCATGCCTAACTACACTCTCCATTACTTCAATGGCCGCGGCCGTGCCGAAATCCTCCGTATGATGATGGCCATCGCTGGCGTCAAATACATGGACAAGAGATATGAATTCTCTGACTGGGATCGCTGCAGGAATGGTAAGGAACTCTTTACGTAATCTTTATTATTTAATTGTCCAAAGTTCAGCATTTACAAATTCAGTAAGGATAGTTAGCTTCATTCAGACATGAATATATAAATTCACTTTCTCCATGGCTACATTCAGTCTCATAATTTTATTCGTTTTAAAAGCCTGTAGAAATATATTATGAGAATTCCACTCTTCATATTTGAAAATTATTGTTTTATTAGATGAAGCATTGTCAGCCATTATTATTAATTTTTGACTAGGATTTACTTTCCTCTTCGTTTTTATTAAATGAAGCATTATTATTGAATTTTTATTAGCATTTACTGTCATCTTCATTTTGTTATGAGATAAAGCATTACTATTAGTATTATTAATTTTTGACGAGTATTTACTTTCATATTTATTTTCTATTCCACGAAGAATTGTCAACCATTATTAATGATTAGCATTTATTTTAATCTTTATCAACGATTGTTATTGATTTCTGACTCGAGGTTAGGTTCACCTTAAATTTAGTAGTTTTTATTTTTGACAGCTCTATTCAGGCCACCGTTCTACGGTACTATACTTTATATAGTTATGAATTAGTAAGTTTAGTAGTTTTTATTTAGTTAGGAATTAGCTCATTGCGATCGTTGTAGAAATTGTAAGGATCTCTCTCTCTCTCTCTCTCTGCTATATACTTGAAGTTTTCTCCTTATTTGTTTCGGGTTCGTGCAATCTGATGAGGACTTTGCCTGACGAATCTTTATAATCTTTTAAAAGGTTACAACAATGAGTATACTCATCTGGGATTAGTCACTGTCTCTCATTTGAAGTTTTCTCAGGCCTTTTTCAGAGTCTGAACAATGAAATGATTTAATATCATTAATCACCATCTTATTGGGAGAAAACCTTCTGCATACGGATAGAAAATATCTATACAAAAGTTAGAAAGTACGTGAGAAAAGTATGTGCTTTCTACTCGATTTAGTATACCTTTACAGCGTCGCTATGCTAATGAAACTGAAATCAGTTTAAATTATCGCCTGTTTTATCCACATACTTAAATAGTTATAAACTGTAATTCTGGAATTAATTTCGGTGAAATATTTTGGAAATGCTCTAAGGTCTTTTTTTCAAATCAAGAAAATATGTTATTTAAGAAAATAAATTGTCCTAATAATAAAGAAAAAGAAAAAAATAGGAGTCATTTTAGCCATATTCTCTTAGCGCCAATTTAAACTGATGTATTTTTTTCCGATTACGCAAAAGTATTTGACAAGATACTACGCAAGGATCTATTAATATGCTTCGGAAACTAAATCTATTTCGAAAAGATGCTAGAAAAATACGGGACTTACACGAGTAGCAAACTGCATGCATACGGATAGAAAATACCTTAAGTAGCTATAAAAAAAAGAAGAAATAAGCGTGAGACAAGGATGCGCCTTCTTGCCAGATTTATTGACCTTCTACAGCGACGTCATCCTAAGGAAAGCGGGAACCTTAGCAGGATTTATTATCAGTTGGCCGGAAAGCATGGATCCGGAATTGAGTTTCACAAGCGAAAAAGTGCGAGAAAAGAAATTGTTTGCATAGAATTTACGGCTACATCCAGCCAACTAAACTCTAAATTGGCGAGATCTAATATTGCGCTTAAATTCAAAAAGTCTAGCTACCACAGGAACAATTACCATGAAAGTATTTATAGAAAAGGCACAGAGAGGCAACCTTACGTAAATAGGCGAGACCTCGTCGCCAGTCTAGTACGGGGCTTGAATTCAAAGAGTCTAGGCACCATAGCGAAAAATAGGTAAATAGCAGGGGCACCGGGCCATATGTGGCAGCAATATTCTAAGCATGTACCGATGGTAGACTTATAGATAAGCAAGATAGATTCCGGAGAGAAAAATCACACAGTGAACTGACATCCTTACCAGCTGATCCAGCAATGGATTCAATATAGTCTTCAAGTTGTGGAATGAATTCCTGGGATTTTAAATAAAAAGTGACTGAAATTAAGATGAAAGATATCTTAAGATAAAGTCAAGATGAAAGATAGACCGAGAGGGCACAATATTCTAAGCATGGGCGAATGGTAGACTTTTAGATATGTAAGAAAAAATTAGATATGTAAGAGAAAATGTCTGGACCGACAGAGTGAAGCTAGCAATGGATCCAATATAGTCTTTCCACTCATGTCAGCAGAGAACGTGGGTCCGAGAAGGCGCAAACGAGTCACTTCCCTGGGGTTTAGCATCAAACATGCTGATGGAAAGCATGCGAGGGGGTCTCTCGGATAATTAATTTTCACAACCGAAACCTAAACAAAGAATTTTTAGGGAATTAATTATTTAATGAGAAGACTTTAGTGAAGATAAATGACAATAAAAGAACAGTTTTCAAGAAGACAGAAGATGGCGATAATGCCACTAAGGGTTACTGGTAATTGAAAGAGAATGAAAAGACATTAGGGAGGAGAAAGGTAAATAAAAGCGCAAATAGAGGAAGACAGAAGATGGCGATTGACGTTGCATTTAAGTTTCTGAAGATTGTATACAGCTGCCAGATTATATGTGGCAAGGGAGTAAGGAACCGGAAGAGAGTTCGAGTCGAAGTCGAGTTGCCAAGTCAGGATTGATTACATAACAGACCTTTCTTTGGATTTTGTCGAGAATCTCGAGATATATAGCCGGAGCACTCGACCAGATATCGCAGCTCTATTCACTGCGCTGACGAATGGTAGATTAATAAGTAGACAAGGTTATTTATTCGATATAATCACTCCTCAAATCAGTAGAAAACGTAAAACTACGAAGGCACAAGAAGTTGTTCTACTGGTGGTTAGCATCATCCATATGCTATTTCTTGCCCCAGTTAACAACTTATTGTATCAGGTCATCCCATAAGTTCTGTCCGAATTTTGAATAAAGAAAACAAGTGACCAAATGTTACATTTAATTACAGAGTCAATCAACAATGTATTTTCCCTGATTATCTATGACTTCCTTCCATCTATTAACAAGCTTACTAATTTGATTTGAAGAACTCACAAATGTCAGTTTTAACCTCTTCCTGTGCTACAAAAGCTGTTTCTTCCAAATGATTCTGTAAGCTACGAAACAAATGGTAGTCTGAATGAGCAAAGTCGGGAGAATAAGGTGGATGAGGATTTTTCTCCCAACCAAGTTGTTCGATCTTTTGTGACGTGATTCTTACTGCGTGTGGTCGCGCATTGTCCTGATGAAACATCACCCGTTTTCGATTCACTAGAGCAGGTCTTTTTTCTTCAAAGCTTGGTTCAAACGCTCTAATTACTGACAGTATATTTGAGCATTAATTGTTGCATTAGGAGGTAAGAATTCAAAGTGGATTATTCCTTGGCAATCCCACCAGATTGAAAGAAGAACCTTTTGCCCATGAAGTTCCCTTCTCGGCTGTGGCTGGGGTCCTTCCCCTTTACCAAGCCACTGTCTGTATGTGAGCGTGGCCAAGTGGTTAGAACATACCCTTTCTTACCACGGGGCCCGGGTTCGTGTCGCAGGATGGACTTCTTGGTGTTATCGGCCTGGAGAGACAATCCTAGGAGGCGGTACCGTTCGAAAGCGCCTGAAGATCATACTATAAGACGGAACTATTTTAGAAGCCGCCGATGGTTTGTTAGCACGAAGTCACAAGTCATCGTGGTCGAGTTTATGATGGTACTAGCCTTGTTCAAAGTATTATTCACGACAGAAGATGCTCTTTCTTTCAAAAACTTTACCTTATGCCTGGTATGCATATTTCCAGTATAAAGTAAACGTGGCCTCTGTGCGTGTTGAACTTATACAATATGCCTGAGAAGGCGTCTCCGAGAGATTCGCTAGCTGCCCTAACACCTGTGTTTGCTATGAAATTATTAACCAGTTAATAATTTTTTTATTATGATTCGAATATTAAATATCCCGCCAGTGTCTTATCATCAAACTATTGCAATCAAATGTGACAAAATGTAATTATCATGGCTGTTTTATTTATATATTTATTTTTTTGTCTTTACCTCAAATGAAAGTACACATAGATTTGCAATCAAGCGGACATCATTGGTTGTCATTGGTTGATACCAATCACGTCATGATTATAATAAAATAGTCTTTATATTGACATATAATTTTTCTTGCAGATTTCCCCTGTATGTACCTGCCCTGTCTGCAGATGGACAACGGCCATATGATGCCGGAGACCATGGCCATTTGTAGGTATTTGGCCCGCGAATATGGTGAGTTTTTGATTCAATTATTCCCTTAAATATTCTAAATGTATTTGATGAAATGTCGGGTATAAGATCATTTCTGTGCTCATAGATATTTTATGAAATTTCTGCAGATTTCCCCACTGTATTGCGAAGTGAAGTCTATTTCATATATTCCTGTTTCAGAATATTTTTTGGTATGGATAGTTTTGTTTTTGATTCTATCCGTAATAGTTTTCTAATTATTTTGACATAGTTAATATTAGATAAATTGTTTTGGGAGCTAACGGTAATAGTATTATTAGCCGTTTCCTTATAAGGAAACATTTGGCATTCACTGACCGGGCAACCATTACTACTTTTCGGCTGAATTTATAAAATCTTTTTTTTAAACAATTTTTCAGGAAATTCCGTTTCTCAAGTCCAGTAGCTGTTATCGCTCTTTCCAATATTGACGGTGGTTTTCATCCTCATCTTTTATTTGAAGTAGTGTGGAATGTCAATGTCTTTATTATGTCATTATTATCATTTTAAAGAAACATGAGCTAAGGAGTTATTAGGTAGTATTATATGTCTGTTTTTATCTAGTTATCGCAATACATTGCGGGAAACTAGAAATTTCAAAAGCGTATCTATGAACAAAAAAGGAACCTTATACACAATAATTTATCAAACACATTAATCATACATAGAGATGCATTCAACCACAACTTTGATATAAAGAATCCTATATTTATTAAAAGAAAAAAAAGTAACTTACTTAGACGGAAAATTCTTGAGAGTGCCATTATCAAATTTTACCAGAATTTTTTAAAATATCTCCATTCTTGAAATAATTACTATTTTCACAGCACGATATACATGACTCTGAAAATGTTAAAAACCAAAATAAAAGAAGGTGGTTAAATTAATAAACTGTTATTTAAATGATATCATGCATAATATTGCATGAATTACTATTAAACTAAAATAATATAAAACATAATTATATTATAAAAATAATCAACCACATTTAATCACTTGTGTTTATTGGACATTACATTAAATCATTTGGCATGCGCCATAGTTTATCTTGACTTTCCGTTAACCTGAAATATAAAGGGTGCTTCATTAAGAGGGATCAAAGTCAGCAGTAAATTACAGTCACTGTCAATGTATGATATATTTTTTTAAATTTATCATTTATTGAGTGTTCCATAATGTAATCTTAATCCCGATTGTATGAAATATATTGCTCTATTTATTAGAAAAACATTGAGCTCTGTGTGAATCAGATTTAATATTTGATATTTATTTGATATTGTGTTAATAGGATTCCCTTGGATTATATACTAACCAATTACTACCTATTTATATATATATATATATATATATATATATATATATATATATATATATATATATATATATGATAAGATAAAGAACAAATAGGAATCATTTATCAATCTATCATCTTCCACTTTTATTAAAGCTTTGTCAGAATATAATAAAGGTAATGATATGCGAGAAGTCTCGTCGATCTTTATTATCGATTAGTGATATCGAAGCCATTAGAAGAGTCTATATGTATAGCATACGTCGATGTCGAGAGACACCATGGATCTGCGCCCAAAAGGTTATGCGTCGCGGTATCTGTTATGGCTGTGCAGGCCCACACAGAAGTGACAGTTTCGAATACAAGGAATGCACGTGAAGACACACGCTCTCTCTCTCTCTCTCTCTCTCTCTCTCTCTCTCTCTCTCGATGTCGCCTTGTTGTTTTTCTTTCGTCCACGCTTTCGCCTGGCGGCAAATCCCCGTTTCTTCTCTCTTCACTCCCGTTCCAAGTGTAAACCGCGTCTCCAACATGAGCTACGGTTGGCGATTCTTTTCAACCCCTCGATGTCCTCGCCCTCATTAATTTTTGCAGACGTCCTTGAAGCAAAAATGAGGTCGCCTTCTTTGCGGTAGTCAGTTCCGCGTATAGAACGACCTTCAGAATCCTCCCCTCAGTAGACTGTTTTCCCGTCCCGACAAAGCGTGGGTGTGATTTTAGGACGGCTCGGCTGTAGCCCATGCAGCATGTCTCCCCGCTCCACGTCACCGATGTTGGCCAAGTGGAAGGCAGTGGCCAATATAGCTTAGCACCGACGTTGTCGCAGGTGTTGCCAGAACAACGTTGAACATTGGACTGTCTCAGGGACCTCGGATCCATATTTGTGCTCGGGGTTTACTCACGAAGCCTTTCCCATGATAGGCTATGGCCGTAAAGTTATGTGGTTTTATATTCAGAGTTTTCCTTCCATTTCAAAAGAGTCTAAATTAACACCCAGCCAATACAGTGATGTATTTCGTTTTTATATGAAAAAACTGATGAACCACTTTCTTAATTAGAACTAAAAGATGGCGGAACAGAGAATAAGAGATATATTGACAAGATAAACATTATCAAGAGCTGCAAAGATTACAAAGTTGTCAAGAGCCATGAACACCACGTCTTGAAATTATAATATTGAAAATATAATAACTGATCTGAGAGAACAATTTTTGAATTACATCGATATGGCTGATGCTAACCCCCCCAAGAGAGTGACTAATTGCGCCTTCTCAGACTAACGTTTTCCGCTGACATGAAGATTATAATAAATCAATTACCATGTCTCTTGCGGCTTTATCCTTAGACCTATGTTGATTAAAAACTTTCATCAACGACCTTCCTGATCTCACCAGGTCTCAACTCGATGTCTATGTTGATGACAAAACTATTTACTCTTGTCTTAATAGTAAATCTGGACGATTCGATCAGTTCAAATTGGCAGTAGATCTCAAAAATAACCTACAATCAGTTGTTAACTGGGGCAAGAAATGGTTTCTTAATTTTAACACCTCGAAAAACGAAACTGCTCTCTCTAAATCGTCTGAAATAACTCGTGATGCCTTTCATCAGAATGGCTGATGCTAACCTCAAGATTAGTGACTAACTGAGCCTTCTCGGAATAACCTTTTCCGTTGACATGAAGTTGAAATATTATATTGAATCAACTGATAGATCTACTGCTAGGAAATTTGGGTCACTGTGTCGCTCTAGACAATTTTTCTTGATATAATCTATTTAAAATATTTATTTTTCTTGGTCCTTGCTCAGGATATTTCTGCCACATATGGTCTGGTGCTTCTGTTGTGCATTGAGAGATTCTTGATAAAATCCAAAAATGAATCTGCGATGTTATTGGTCCTGACCAGGCATCTAAGCTTCAGCCATTTTGCACCGACGTAATGTAGCTTCACAGTGCTTTTTCTATAAATATTTTCATGGTAATTGTTCTGATGGACATACCTCTTTGGTATCTAGATTTAATTAATATAAGCGCAGTACTTGATTGGCGGCGAGGTCTCAGCATTGTACAGTTGAAATGGCTAGATGCAACCGTAAATTCCATGTTAATAGTTTCTTCCCACTCACTTCTCACTTGTGGAACGCTCTTTCGGCTTCTTACTTTCCAGACATGGTTAATATTCAAAGATTTAAATGTAAAACCAATCGTCATCTGTCTTCTTAATTTCCGTTCTTTCATTGTTCTCTCTCCTTGATAAAGTTTTTTTTTCCTATTCACTCACACTCAATAACCTTTTACATCGTAGTGTGTTTATTGCCTGACTTGGGGTGAAATTATTAAAAAAAGAAGAACGAGCAAAAACAAAATAATTTATCAATTATTTTTTTCAAATCTCCTTTTCGAATCCAAAAATAAATGTACGGAGAAGATAGAAATATATATATTAAAGCGATTCTATATTCATGCTCTAGGTTTCTACCCCAAGAGTGCCATGGACATGTTCAGGTGTGACTACATCAGCGACTGCATGTATGAAATCATGCACGATT
Organism: Acanthosepion esculentum; assembly: GCA_964036315.1. Taxonomy (NCBI): domain Eukaryota; kingdom Metazoa; phylum Mollusca; class Cephalopoda; order Sepiida; family Sepiidae; genus Acanthosepion; species Acanthosepion esculentum. Next base: position 14,797,156 of record OZ038516.1, on the reverse strand, counting down.
ACATGAGGTACTACCACTGGAAGAACGGACGCTTCAGGGTGAGTCAGTTATTTCGAATCTGTTCAACATTTCACATCTACATCTTTCAACACACTATCTATAGAAATGGATAAGCAAAGAAGCTATAGTAAAATGATTATTAAGACTAAAAGACATTAGCTAAGACGAGTGTCGAGTGCTTTGTAAATAATGACTGCTTCTATGAAATCATGCACGATTACATGAGGTACTTCCACTGGAAGAACAGACGCTTCAGGGTGAGTCAGTTATTTCGAATCTGTTCAACATTTCACATCTACATCTTTCAACACACTATCTATAGAAATGGATAAGCAAAGAGGCTATAGTAAAATGATTATTAAGACTAAAAGACATTAGCTAAGACGAGTGTCGAGTGCTTTGTAAATAATGACTGCTTCTATGAAACCATGCACGATTACATGAGGTACTAACACAGGAAGAACGGACGCTTCAGGGTGAGTCAGTTATTTCAAATCTACAGTTTTTCATATCATAAAAAATAGAAGCATCAGGGTAAACCTCTAATATCACTGTACCAAAAAAATCGGTTTATCTATCTATCTGTCTATCTATCTATCTATCCATCTATCTATCTATCTCAGCTTCTTCATATCTATCTATCTATCTATCTATCTATCTATCTATCTATCTATATGGTTGTGTTCGTATCTATCTATCTATCTATCTATCTATCTATCTATCTATCTATCTATCCATCCATCTATCACAAATCTTATCTCTTTTCAATATATGAATATGTTCCAAAATATGCACTCCATAGACCTCCAATTCCCGATGGAAATAATAAAAGCAGATTTAATCTCTCATAAATAATCCCATTTTAATAAAATAATTCCTCTTCCTTTTCATTCTCCTTTGTCTTTCTTCTTCTTTCCCAGTACAACATGAACGACTATGGCTTCGGAGGTGACGGTATGTGCAGCAACTACGACGTAAGTCACTTTCTTTTTATTAATCTAAATAAATAAACGACAAATCCTGTCTGCCTGTCTGTGTGTCTGAAACTCCTCTAACTCGGGCCACATTTTCTCTACATAGACATTTTATACCTTTTTGTAATCAGGATGTTCCTGGAAGTGAAAATCTGTTCTTAAATCTGGTGCTTAAAATCCAGCGTTGGGATTTGTGTCCGGATGAGGAGGGGACAGTTAAAAATTCAAATTTTGAAATAACTGAAAAAAAATTAGTGATTTTAAAAGTTTCTAATTAATAATGAGTTTAAAGTATCACACAAACTTTGTGAATTTATTTTTAAAAAATTTAAATTAAATTTAAAATATCTCCAAAGCTTTGTTGATTGAGGAACTCGATTTTATTTCATTAAAATGAGAGGTTTCGTGATGTGGGGCTTTGAAGTTCCTCGGAGATTGTGATTTGAAGAACTCAACTCAATTGAAGTTCCATAGACTTTCGGGTCACCTCGATTTTTTGGCGGAAATTGGACTTATAGCCTGAATCAGAGTTAAAGTAAGGTTTTGAAGTTTCAGGAAGTGAACTGAAGAATTCAAAGTTATTTCTTTAATATTATCGTTGCTGTTTTCTAAGTTGGACCAGAGGTCCCTTTCATTTGGGACCGGAAGCCCAATTTGCAGCAGCTAGCTTAAAAGTCCTCGCGGAGTGCGGCTAGTTCCAAATAAACTCATAGCTTCATTTTAATCTAACACTTTCGACTTAAATTTAGTGAAATTCCACACTAAAGTTTTCTTGAAAGATACAAATTAATACATTGTGATTCATTTCCTTTTCAGAACTACATGCAATGGAGATACATGAACACCTTCAACAGGATCATGCCCTTCATGGAGAGGACTCTGAGCATGCGCAATGGCGGAAACAAATTCTTCATGGGTGACATGGTAAGTTTTGATGGTTCATAAAAACATAATACAAGTCAAGCTCTTTTAAGTTGAAATTTCTAGGGCACATAATAAAAGGGGGGGTCAAATTAGACACGAATAGGGAAGAGGGGCAGAGGAAAACAGTGTAGAATATCTACTTAAGGATATTGTGTAAAAGGTTTTCAGAACAAGGATTAAAAGATATAACGAAAAGAAAAAATAATAAGAGCTAAAAAGGACAGTGGAGAGCCATGATCGTCCACTACCTGAAGGGTGATGGCACATAGTGAAGAAGAATAAAATTTAATTTCCCAACATATTCTGAAAATGATTTTTTTCTACGGAAATTTTTTCAGTTAAATACAATACGATATATTTAAATAATTCTATAATTATCTATATACCGTAATTCCCTATGTATAGTACACATTCATCCATAATACGCACACCTACAATTGTGCTGAAAGTGTGAGAAAATACTTCTACTCATGCATAACACGCACCTCTTGTTTGGTAATCAAAGCCAATAAATTGTACATCTCATTACGGCCAGCATTTCCTACTCTTATAAAAAATGTTTTTAAACATAGAGAATATATTATTCTAATTTAGTTTAATGATAATTCTTATTTTATTTTACGGCAATATTTTAAAGATTTTTTGTAACTGCGCATAATACCCACCCCCGATTTTGCTTATTATTTTTTAGAAAAAATGCGTGTTATACATGCGGAATTATGGTATATATAATACGCCACACACATATATATACTATCAGCATGGCCCAGCGTTGCCCGTGCTTGATTCGAAAATCGTACAACTCATACAGCAATCGCTATCACTTGACTTAAAATATGTTTGCCCTTCCTTGCCTTTAAAGGAGTGCCCTTGGCCGTGCTGGTGTTGCTACATGCCTGACTTCTTGCCCATCTCACACTGCGAATTTTTTCTAAGCTCTGTACTAAACATTAAATCTAAACTAAATGAACACAAAACGACAAGCTTTAAAAAAGGATTCGTAACTGGAAAAACCGAATGAAAAAAGAATGTTAACAACAAATGCTTTTTCACACCCAACCCAGTTCTGCGGAATCAGATTCAATGTTGACTTTAAGCAAGCGAATGAGCCAATTGGAGTAAAGTACCATGCAGATTAAAATTTTTCACACTTGTGACGAATGCAGCTATCGATTTTTTTTGCATGTTAGCATGCTAGTTATAAATCGTGGCAGCCAGCTCTCACTCTGGCCAGTAGAAAATGGCCGCAAACTTCATGAAAACTGACCATAGAAGCATGAAAAAATCGATAATTTCCACTATCGATGGGAGTTGGGAAATGAAAAGTCGGTCTTGGCCTTTTCTCTGACTTGGAGCATGTGCCTATATATTTTGGTGCAAATCCGTCGAAAATTGCGGCCGTGCATTCGTTACACACACACACGCGCACACACACACACACACACACACGCACACACACACACACACACACACACACACACGCACACACACATCCTGCCTTTTATAGATAGAGATATACGCTTTTTGTGTAACAATTGAGGGATAGTGTGCAAAATAATGATGACCTACCAGGTGCCGTGCTAATTTGGCCCCGTTGACGCGATCGAAGTGGAGTTCGTATATATGATACGCCACATATAACTCCAAGAATGCTTTGTTCATATTTAGAAATTAATTTTAAACTTTAAAAATTATGATAAAAAATGGTTGAGGGAGAAAAATTAACATATATATATATATATATATATATATATATATATATATATATATATATATATATATATATATATATCTGGTGATACGTAGTTATTTGTAAGACGAGAAATAAGCAGAATCTGAAATTACAGATTGAATCTACGGACTGTCAAAGATTACTCAGACATTCCAAATTTTACACACCAAAAAAAAATTGTACCTTGGGAATTTTTACAGTAAACATAATTTTCGCTGTAAATATGTAACATTTATGAAGATAATATACGGATATTTTTCCTTAGATATTTATAAATTGTAGACCCTCATTTATTAACGCTAACAACAAACTATTTTAAATTTAAAAAAATGTACAAGGAAAAAACGAAAATTACCTACAACATAATACATATTACTTATAATACATTCCTTCTTGTCGTCAGTTTTGACGGCCCGGGTACACTGGTTTTACCATAGAAGCAAAATGTTTGAATCTTCAACTGATAATATCCGTCGATTGTCAGTGAAATATTAATTGATAGTGTCCTCCATTTAAAGGTTAATGAAATTTTATCGTGTAGAGGCATTTTTTGATAATGAAAAAAGAAGCAAAGAAAGTAGCACTAAACTGTTACATAATATCAATGCTTCTATATGACAGTGAAAGCTGGCCAATCTAATCACAGATGAAGAGACTTGAAGCAACAGAAACAAAGGAAACAGTACTGAACTCTTACGTAATATCACTCCTTCTATATGGCAGTGAATGCTGAATCATCTATTCATAGATGAAGAAGAGACTTGAAGCAACAGAAACAAAGCAAAGACTACTCAATTGTTACGTAATATCAGTCCTCCTATATGAAAATGAAAGCTGGCCAATCTAATCACAGATGAAGAAGAGACTTGAAGCAACAGAAACAAAGCAAAGAGTACTCAGTTGTTACGTAATATCAGTCCTCCTATGAGAAAATGAAAGATGGACAATCTACTCACAGATGAAGAAGAGACTTGAAACAACAGAAGCAAAGGAAACAGTACTGAACTGTTACGTAATATCAACTCTTCTATATATGTTAAGTGCTTATAAATTGTGTACAGTTCAATTATTACCGTTAACAACAAAGTATTTTAAATTACAAAATTTACTTGTATTAAAGAAAAATAACTTACAATACATATTACTTACAATACATTCCTTCTTTTCGTCAATTTTGACGGCATATGTACACTAGCTATTAATAATTAACATTTGTAATATTATTAAAAATAAAACTTCATAAATCACACTTACTATTTTTTCACTTGTTTAAATAATTCGTTATAATTTGAAGAAGATCTAATTAAACAAAATCTAATTAAATATTATATTTTAATTATTTAGAAAATTCCCTAAATTTTTTCGGCTTCGACAGAACATTACACATTTTTCATATAATGTACAAGGCTCGAGACACAGTTCGGGTAGAGGATTACATAGTAATAGGTACACTTTATTAAGATAGTTGGGGAAGATAACGGTTAAGGCTAGACTTGAAGAGGTTAATATTAGAGGGATCGAGGTAGCATACTCTTGAGAGTCGGTTCCACAAAGCGGAAGTTCGTGGGAAGAAGCTGCTCAAGTGGAACTTAACGCTCACCAATGGCATACGAAGGGAATGAGGGTGGGTCACTGTAATAGGCGTGGCATGTTTTATTAACTCTAAAACAACGAAAATGAAACTGCTCTTTATTAATTATTGTCTTTTTGCATTCCATCAATATGAGTAATGGTGTGTGCGTACACACACACACACACACACACACACACACACACACACACACACACACACACTATATATATATATATATATATATATATATATATATATATATATATATAACCAATAAAATCCAAAATCACCTATTTTGGCAGACGAAAATATCGCTTGCCTGTCTTATCAACCCCCGTTTGGAGTGAGTTTGTGTCAGAAATTAAATTTAACTGTGAAAGCTAAAAAAAAATTAACCTGTCGAAAAACTAATACAGAATTTATCCATTTTTTATCTCTCTCTCTTTCTCTCTCTCTCTCTCTCTCTCTCTCTCTCTATATATATATATATATATATATATATATATATATATTACATGATATATAACCGTTTCAACAAAGTAGAAAAACTAAATCTATTTCTACACACATACGCAAATATACACACAAATTTAACCCTTGCACACTGAGCAGTGTATTCGTACTAAGGTCCACAAAATATAAATTCCTGACACTTGACATTTTGTTGTCATGAACTACTTAACACTTTGCTGTCATTAGCCACGTTTATTAAACTATGACTCATCCAACTTCAGCTAACACTTTCAATTTTCAAATACTTTTTGTTCTTTGTTATAACGTCAGTTTAATTTTTTAATATCACTATTAACTTTTGTCGCTTTTTTTCTATAAGTAAGAGTTCATTACATTTCCCGTGTTTTTTTTTATTCTAATCGAAATCGCTTTATATAAGACCGTCACAGGATGCGTCGGTAACATCTGTCGCTTCTGAATATAAAACTTGTCATTACCCTTTTATTACGGAATTTACATATGCCTTTCCTTTCTTTCATTTCGCGTAGATGATGTGGTGTGACATGATGTTCTACTGTTGTATGGAGAACATGTTTATGGAGAACCAGTCCATGTTCAGCAGCTACCCCAAACTGATGGCCCTCTACAACCGCGTTTCTGCCCACCCCAAGGTCTCAGCTTACCTGAAGAGCCGCTGCAATACACCCTGGTAAACAAGTTCTAATGAGAAAATAATTAGTTAAAGAGTTTGGTTAAGTCTTTTTGAGTAAACGGACGTTTACGAATGTTCCTTACGATAATGACATGCCACTCTTAAATACCGCTGGTCACTGGATGCTTCTAAGCTGTACTAAATGTCAACTTTAATTTTAATAAATTAAATCAAGATGCTTCATAAATACAAACGGTTTGGTTTTCTTTATTTTGAACTTGAAATTCTTTTGCTTATTGCTTTGGATCTTTTCGCTAGCCCAGGACCGCAAAAAACGTTGCTGACATTTTAAAAGTAAGTACGGCTACTACAGGATGGAATTTTAGTTTCTTTTTTTCTTCTTCTTTAACAAAACAGAAAACCAGGTGTAGGAAGACTACAGGTGTTTCCCTTGGGTCGGGCTAACGGAAGTTCAGCCGCTTAGAGACGAGAACGCTCTTGTCACTTCTCCCCTTTCCCCACTTCCGTTTTTAGGAAGCTCTGCCCTTTTTTACTTGCGACCACCGGAGTCCACACACGGTGAAATTGGTCTGCTTGTACCCAGCCTAGCGTGGAGAAAGCAGTAAGTCCTGTTAACTCATCTATGGACAGTCAACGGCCCTAAAGTTGGTATGGCATTTCTCTGTTCTCGTTAAACACCCTCGGTCCTTTGGACTATATGAACAATCTTGTGTTTGGGACATGTAAACCTTTTTAATATGTGTATATAATTTGTTTGCATTATTAAATGTCTTGTTGGGTACGGTCCCGTATTTCGTCTTTCTGTATCCTCATTCGGTGTTAGTGTATCAGTGGCTACACTAATGCCAATATTAGTATCGGTGTCCGGTTATTGGAAGGCTAGAGCGTATTATTCTTCCTAACACGAAATAGCCCTTAAATTGTGGCTAGCTGGTACACCACATACTAATACAGGTCACACTGAAATTCAAAGCACAAGTAGGATTCTTTTTTATCATCCATTACAGACTTTCTTGTTCTTCATAATTTCTATTCCCCGTTAACAGTTCTGATGAGAGGGGACGAAACCTGTTTATTTTAATATATATATATATATATATATATATATATATATATATATATATATATATATATATATATAGATATATATATATCCGATGCGGTGGGAACGAAAGTAACCATTTCCGACCCTCACCCGTAGATGTGCAGTTAAAATGCACTGAAACCAAGTTGCATCTTTGTCGTGAGTAAAATGGTTTTGTCTATATGATAAAATTATAATAAATAAATAAATAAATATATATATATATATATATATATATATATATATATATATATATATATATATATTTAATAACATATTCAGTCTTGAATATTTCTTGTTTGCTGTGTCAGACTGTCTAGGTCAGTGTGTGTGTGGATGTGTTTATCGATGTCTGTGTATAGGGAAAGTGCATGCACGTTTGGCTGTATGTGTGTGTGATCGTTTTTTTTATCAAAGGTCGTGAAGATATTTCCTGTCTCGTCAAAGTTTTGTCTGTGTGTATATCTCTAAATATGTCCGGGCGCTTATATATTATAACTGTGAGTGTGTTTGGATTGTTTTACGTGAGAGATATCCATCACATTTCCACTCTTTGAATTAAAATGTATACATTTTTGTCTAAAAGTATTAACATATATTCCAACGTAATTTCAAAGAAAAAATAAATTAAATAACATATGTATTTTTTATTTTCTCCTCAGTATTTTATAATTTTAAACTTAATAAAGATTAGATTTAGATTTTAAAATGAGTAATTTTTTACTTTTAATTTTAATTTCAAATTTTATCATATAATTTAATACTTATTGGTTAGGATAAATTCTATTTTACTATAACCCCAACTTTAAAAAGTTTAATATCTATTATAACCTTGCTGCATTGTCAAGTTTTTTGAATTCTCATATACTTGTATTTTGATTGGTCATTCTAGCTTATGTAACAGCGTTTACTCCTAGCTAAGGATCGTTAATTAATTTGAAACTTTTAAAACCATCTATTCCACATTCAACATCATCACTTGATAAGTCACCGGATGTGTGGAAACAAAATGGCTATTTTTGTAGTGATTTTATAACATATTTATGTTATAATTTTGAATAAATATCAGGAAATCTAGTCTTAAAATGTTCTATATTTATGGTTCAAAGTGATCAATATCAGAGATAGAGCGTGTGTAAATACAAAAGTGAACATAGAAGTCAACACTTATAGGCGACAGTCTGTTTCATGCTAGATGCAATCGTCAGGCCACGAGTGCTGTTATTTTTCTCGGATATTTATATATACAGGGTCAGTGGTGCATTATGGGTAGTCTATTTTGGCGGTTATTTTACCGGAAGCCGTTTATTTGTTCATTTATTTATTTGGGTTAAATTTTTTTGCTTGTTTTTATTTATTTTTATTATATATATATATATATATATATATATATATATATATATATATATATATATATATATATAAATGTAATGAGAACGAAAAGAATATAAGTTCAAACTTTCATAACATTAATTTAAAAGAGGGCTTAATACCAAAAGGAATGCAACATTTATTTATTATAAGTTGTTACATGCTGGCAAACAAGTAATCACTTCCAAGATGCATATTTATTTTGATGCTTAAAGGTAAGTATCTCATCAGGTGATAAACAAAGGTGGTTATAAACCGTTGAAAATTATTAAGGACTAAGTTTAAAGTTATATCTAAAAAATCAACCTGTTTGATATTAGAGTTCATTTTAACGTTAAGATGTAAAGATTTAAATACTCTATGAAGTAATTTCTTATGTTAATCCAATTTACTTCCAGGAGAGTTATTTACTATCACAAGACCATCGTCTCTATAAAGTTCTGTACTATTTAAATTAAAAAGGTTTATAGCCATCATTGTTCCTCACCTGATGAGATGCTCATGTATAAGCAGCGAAATAAATATGTATCTTTGTCGTGATTACATCTTTGTTCGTATGTAACAACTTATAATATATATATATATATATATATATATATATATATATTCGAGGGTCATTCAATAAATAACGTGAAGTTTTCAGAATAAGGACTTCTAATACAGATAGAAGCTTACTTTTTTTTCAACGTAGTCTCCCAGCACTGTCACACACTTTTCCCATCTGTGCACAAGCTTCCGTATTCCCTCAGCCAGTCGCTCACAACACTTTTGTTTTCATTGTAACTTTTAAACTTCGTGCCTCTCGTGAACGCTTTCAAGGGACCAAACATGTGAAAGTTTGAAGGGGCAAGGTCTGGGCTGTAAGGGGGATGAGGGAGGAGTTCCCAGCCCAGCTCGTTGATGGTCTGCACCGTTTGGAATGCTGTGCTGTTTGTGTTCTGCAGTAAGCATCTTTGGCACCCACCGGCAGCTGACCTTGTGTGCTGTCCCAACAGATAAGCTGAAAGTCCTTGCAATGTCATCCACTGTCACCCTTCTGTCAGACTGAATGAGGTCATTGACTGATTCGATCACCTCAGGAGACCTCACTTCTGTAGGCCTCACAGGCCTGTCTTCATCCTCAACACTGCTCCGTCCTTCTTTAAACAATTTAGCTCACTTGGAGACATTTTTTTGGATGAAACATGTGGCACCATACACAGTTGACATTCTCCTATGAATTTCAACAGGTTTGCACCCTTCAGCAATCAAAAACTTGATAACTGACCGCTGTTCAATCCTGGAGCATGCTCCTTGGTCGGACATCATTGATAATCACCAAAACTCTGAAAGTTTTTTTTAATCTGCAAAAGAAATTAAATCCATGTGAAAAAGAAGTAAGACAAAAAAAGTAAGCTTCTATCTGTATTAGAAGTCCGTATACCGAAAAATTCACCTTATTTATTGAATAACCCTCGTATATATATGGGGGGAGAGAGAGAGAGAGAGAGAGAGAGAGAGAGAGAGAGAGAGAGAGAGAGAGAGGGGTTGAAAAGTAACTCCCTAGTTTATGTATGATGGACTCTCCCGTCTGGTAAAAATTATAGTTAGACGGGATAGTCCATTATAAACAGACTTTATGGAAACCCTGTACGTCTGGGGAATATTTTACATGCGAGACACGTCCGAATATGTGTTCGTGCCAGACGTAAGCCATTTTTCTCTTGTGGTACAGTCAACTTACATGAAACGCCAACCCGTATCTGCCTCTTCACTTAAATGTAAACCAGTGATATGTCTCGCTCTAGTTAAGTGTGAGGCGTCTACGAATTAAAGAAAACTAGAAATTTTGCCAAATCTTATTCGGGTTACTGTTTTCTTTTGGCAGTAAAATAAAACAATTATTTCATTTTCTCCCGATCATCAAAATTGCACCGTCATTATGAAAATAGACAATACAGCGAACGACATTTTTGAAAGTATTTAAAAGTATTCGAATTTCGAAAAATAACGTTTTATAAGTAATTATTAATTTTTTAAAAATATATTTATTTAAAAAAAATATATATTAATTTAAAATAATATATAAACTTACATTTTTTTTTTGGTGGGCGGTTGCCGTTACATCTCGTTATTTTATGATAGCTGTTATCACGGGTCGATTAAAAAAAGATGTGTCAGAAGATGTAGCATCCGCCGAGCAGAAACCTTCGTCATGCCAAGTACATTACGGTGATTTTCTAAGGGCAAGAATGGGGTACCCAGAGAGGATCGAACTAAAAAGGCCGAAATAATGGGGTACACAATGAAGATGAAACTCACAAGGCCGAAAAAATGGGGTACTCAGTGAGGATCGAACTCACAAACCGAAATAATGGGGTACCCAGTGAAGATTGAATTCGCAATGCTGAAATACTGGGGTACCCAGTGAGGATCGAACTCACAAGGACGAAATAATGGGGTACACAAGGAGAATCTAATTCACAATACTGAAATAATGGGGTACCCAGCGAGGATCGAACTCACAAGCCGAAATAATGAAGTAACCAATGAGGATCAAACTTACAAGCCGAAATAATAGGGGATGGGGTACCCAGTGAGTATCGAATTCACAAGACTGAAATTTTGGGGTACCCAGGGAGGATCGAACACAAGCCTAAATGATGGGGTACCCAGTGAGGATCGAACTCACAAGCCGAAATAATCGAGTACGGAGTGAAGATTGAACTCACAAGGCCGAACAAATGGGGTACTCAGTAAGGATCGAATTCACAATGCTGAAATAATGGGATACCTAGTGCGGATCGAACTCACTAGGCCGAATAATGGGGTACCCAGTGAGGATTGAACTCACAAATCGAAAATAATCGAGTACTCAGTGAGGATCGAACTCACAAGGCCGAACAAATGGGGTACTCAGTGAGGATCGAACTCACAAGGCCGAACAAATGGGGTACTTCGTGAGGACTGAACTCCCAAGATGAAATAAAGGAGTACCCTTTGAGGATCCAACAAGGCCGAAAGAATGGAGTACCCAGAGAGGATCGAACTCACTTCTCTTTTACAATGGTTCTACGAGACTAGGTTGCTTACCTTTACACCAGGTCGAGGTGCCTCTGCCAAGTACATTATGTAGAATACACTCAACCTACTCATTGTATGTGCTAATACCATTGTTTATTTTATCTATAGTCAATCGCTTTTCATCCATTGCTCGATTTGGGCGGTTGCAGAACGGCCAGACCCATGGTAATCTTCAAGATTCTTCGTTCCTCTCCCAGATTCATATGTCGACTTTGACACTGTTGGCAAAGCTGGAGCGTCAACCCCTAATATAGCAACCATGTCCGCATGAATGTCCTTGGGGTTTAAGGCCATTTTCTCTTATTATTTATATGTTGTGTGCCTCCAGGACGTAGGCGATCATAGCTCTCCATATTTTCCTGTCCCTTGTAGCTCTTAATAAGTTTTGTCTTGTTGTTATTTCCCCCAAACCCTGTTCTATCATACATATACTCAAGCTTATCAAGTATATTACATGCTCCTTTCCTCTGTCCTGCTATCTGTCCTATGAGTATCAGATTTACCAAGCCCTCCTTCCTCTTTACATGCCCCAGAAATTTCAACTCTCTCTTCCTGATGTTAAGTATAAGTTTTCTTTTTGTTTCCATTTTTTTCTAAAACCTCGTTGAAGCCCATGTTCGGTCCCTACGTATTTTTTACATCATGCGAATACCCAGGCCACCATCTTCTTTATTTGCCGTGTTCCTGCAGGACGTAGGCTATTATGGCTCTCCACAACTTCCTGTACCTTGTAACTCTTAATAAATTTTGTCCTTCCGTTATTTATTCTAAACGTTGTTCCATCATCGATTTACTCAAGCCCATCAAATATGTTACACGCTGTTTTCCTCTGTCCCTCTTACCAATTACCTCTCCTTGATGTTACGTAGGTTTCCTTTTTGTTTCCATTTTCTCTGAAACCTGGCCGTTGCTCACATGTTCGGTCCATGGTATCCTCAGCATCCTTCTGTAGAACCAATTTTTCTGCTGCTCTTCTTCATCATTGAAAAAAAGATGATTGATTTTAAATCATTGTTATAATTTGTTGAGAAAAATGATGCATTTCAATATTACTCAATGATCTTGCCGATGTGACCTCCATCTTCTGGTTTTCTCCTTCTATACTTTGTATATCTTCATCTGACCCTTTGATATGTACTTGATGCAATACTTGATTGAATTAATTGATGGGCACATTTCAACATCGATATGACAGTTGAATTATCGCCACAAATATGTATTGTAAGGTACCCCCCCACTGATGATGGTGATTTCTTGCTCATCTTGACCTCCATATTGTCTCATTTTGAACTTGCCTATGCGACCTCCATCATCTGGCTTTCTCCAATATAGTGGAGAGGAATCATTTAATTGTTCAAATTAAAATTTAATTTAAATCAAAATATAAAAAATGAGTGGAGAGTTTTGTGCTCACCTACACGCGGGGACATCCTTTGATCAAAATGAAACATACTTATCCCACTACCCTAGGAATCATTCACTTGTTCAAATTAAAATTTAATTTAAATCAAAGAGAAAACAAATTTCAGTGTGGGGTTATGTGCACTTTCCGAGGCCCTCCTTTGACCAAAATGAAATATACTTATCCAACTACCCTACAAATCATTCACATGTTTCAATTGTAATATAATATAAATCAAAGAGGAAACAAATTTCAGTGTCGGAGGGGGGGGTAGACACAATCTCCAAGGGCCTCCTTTCATCAAAATGAAATATACTTATCCAACAACTCTAGGAATCATTCACGTGTTCAAATTAAAAATTAAATTAAATCAAAGAGAAAACAAATTTCAATATGGGTATAGGTGCACTCTCCGAGGGCCTCCTTTGATCAAAATGATATATACTTATCCAACTACCCTAGGAATCATTCACTAGTTCAAATTAAAATTTAATTTAAATCAAAGAGAAAACAAATTTCAGAGTGGGGGCATGTGCACTAACCGAGGGCCTTCTTTTATCAAAATCAAATATACTTATCCAAGTAACTAGGAAGCATTCACATGGTGAAAGTTAAATTTAATTTAAATAATAGACAAAACAAATTTCCTTGTGCGGTAGGTGCAATCTCCGAGGGCTTCCTTTGATCAAATGAAATATACTTATCCAAGTACCCTAGGAATCATTCACTTGTTCAAATTAAAATGTAATTTAAATCAAAGAGAAAACAAATTTCAGTGTGGGGGTATGTGCACTCCCCGAGGGCTTTACTTGATCAAAATGAAATATACTTATCCAACTACTCTAGGAATCATTCACTTGTTTAAATTGTAATTTCATTTAAATAATAGACAAAACAAATTTCATTGTGGTGTAGGTGCAATCTCCGAGGTCATCCTTTGATCAAAATGAAAAATACTTATCCAACTATCGTAGTAATCATTCACTTGTTCAAATTAAAATTTAATTTAAATCAAAGAGACTCAAATTTCAATGTGGGGGTAGGTGCATTCTCCGAGCACCTCCTTTATTCAAAATCAAATATACTTATCCAACTACCCTAGGAATCATTCACACGTTGAAAGTTAAATTTAATTTAAATAATAAACAAAACAAATTTCATTGTGGTAGTATGTGCACTGTCCGAGGGCTTCCTTTCATCAAAATGTAATATACTTATCCAACTACCCTAGGAATCATTCACTTGTTCAAATTAAAATTTAATTTAAATCAAAGAGAAAACAAATTTTAGTGCAGGGGTAGGTTCTCTCTCCGAAGGCCTCCTTTGATCAAAATGAAATATACTTATCCAATTAGACTAGCAATCATTGACTTGTTTAAGTTGTAATTTCATTTAAATCAAAGAGAAAACAAATTTCAGAGTGGGGGCATGTGCACTAACCGAGGGCCTCCTTTGATCAAAATGAAATATACTTATCCAACTACACTAGGAATCATTCAATTGTTCAAATTAATATTTAATTTAAATCAAAGAGAAAACAAATTTCAGTTTTGCGTTATGTGCGCTCTCCGAGGGCCTTCCTTGATCAAAATATACTTAGCCAACAAACCTAGGAATCATTCACTTGTTCAAATTAAAATTTAATTTAAATCAAAGAGAAAACAAATTTTAGTGCAGGGGTAGGTGCTCTCTCTGAGGGCCTCGTTTGATCAAAATGAAATATACTTATCCAAGTATCCTAGGAATTATTCACTTGTTCAAATTTATATTTAATTTAAATCAAAGAGAAAATAAATTTCAGTGTCGGGGTAGGTTCACTCTCCGAGGGCTTTACTTGATCAAAATGAAATATACTTAGCCAACAAACCTAGGAATCATTCACTTGTCCAAATTAAAATTTAATTGAAATCAAAGAGAAAACTAATTTCAGGGGGTAGGTTCACTCTCCGAGGGCCTCCTTTGATCAAAATGAAATATACTTATCCGAGTACCTTGGCTAATATAGTTTCAGAATATATATGGCTATGTGTGCCTATTTCCTTACCCCTAGGTGGACTTTGATAATAAACAGACATAGGCTAGAACAAGTTTTTATATATATATATATATATATATATATATATATATATATATATATATATATATATATATATATATATATATATATATATATATATATATATATATATATATATCTATATATATATATATATATATATATATATATTGTGTTGAGATGTAGTTCATGGGAGTTTATTTTAAAATTATAATATTCATACAGAAAACTACACATTGACAAAATGTTTTGTTTTATTTGAAAGACGGGATTTTTCTCTATATGATAATGTGTTTTTATTTTATTGATTTTTGTGTATTTCCGAAGAAGATTCTCGGACATTCAGGACGGTAAATGTAATTAACACTTTTTTTTATAACCAAAGCATTTACTTAAATAATTTCATCTATAATCCGAAAATATATTAAAATAATTGCCGAACTTAGTCCATTGCATAATATATATATATATATATATATATATATATATATATATATATATATATATATATATATATTTTAATACAATAGACAAGAATGTCTTATTTTTTATGGTGAGCCGTTCCATGCTACGTATAATGGCTTTAGTTTGAGAAGAAAAAGACAAAAACTGCCCAACATTTGGATATTTTATTATGTTGTTTATCGATCTAAGGTTTCGGCCCACATGTGCCATCGTCAGAGTGGTTGTATGGACTTTACAACAGAGATGTTCACCATTAAAGATGATATTCTATATTGTTTACATAGATGTTTGCTCTCCAACGATAATAATATATATATTGGGTTGACGAATAATTCATTAGCGTTCTTTTTTCAAATTTAAATATGCACACAGAATTAATACACATTGGCAAACTGTTTTATGTTATTTGAAAGATAATCTTTTGCTCTACAAGACAGTGTGTTTTTAACCTTTTAATTTTATTGATTTCTTTATTTTTTCAGATCTTTAAAATGAAATGTCAAGTGGACAAAGCTGAGCATTTTCGACACCATTTGGTTTTTTTATTTAATCGATCTTTTAAGGCCGCCGAAGCTGCTCCTGAGATTTGTGCTGTGTATGGAGAAGGGACAATGCCTCAGAGTACCACCCGACGTTAGTTTTCACGATTCAAAACATAGGAATTTTGATCTCAAGGACGGATCACAAAGAGGTCGACCAATTGGGTTGGATAAAGACCGATTAAATTAACTTCTTCATGAAAATCAACATCAAACAACGAGTGACTTGACTGAGCAGAGGGATTGTGATCAAAAACCTGTAGCGAATCTTCACTCAATTGGAAAGGTTCTGAAACACGGCGCTTGGGCAATAACAACAAAATTCAATGATCCATTTTGGACGCCAAAGTAAATAAAAGCTTCTAACGCCTAAGTTAGGGAGAGAGGTAGATATGTATACAATGAGAGAGAGAGGTAGATTTGTATACAATGAGAGAGAGAGAGAGAGGTAGATATGTATACAATGAGAGAGAAAGTTACATATGTATACAAAAACATAGAGAGGTAGATATGTATACAATGAGAAAGAGAGGTAGATATGTATACAATGAGAAAGAGAAGTAGATATGTATACAATGAGAGAGAGAGAGAGAGAGAGAGTTAGATATGTATACAATGAGAGAGAAAGGTACATATGTATACAAAAACATACAGAGGTAGATATGTATACAATGAGAAAGAGAGGTAGATATGTATACAATGAGAGAGAGAGAAAGAGAGTTAGATATGTATACAATGAGATAGAAAGGTACATATGTATACAAAGAGATAGAGAGGTAGATATATATTCAATGAGATAGAGCAGTAGATATGTATAAAAAACGAAAGAGAGGTAGATATGTATACAATGATATCGCGCAATATATCGTTACAAACAACGTTTTTTTTTACTGCATTGTCACTGGCGATAGAAAATGGTGCCTTCACGACAATATGTAGCAGCGAAAATCATGGCTTAGCCCCCCTCCCAAAAAAAAGAAACTCCGCGACCAAAGCAAGACCATCTTCAAAAGACCGTGTTGTGTGTTTCGTAGTACTGGAAAAGCATAATTCATTATGAACTGCTTAAACGTAACCAAATACTCAGTGTGGATCTCAATACCTGCACCTATTCAACGAAACAATTAAAGCAAAAAAGACCGAATAAACAAAATGGCTCTCTTCTGCAAGACGACAATGCCTGTCTTCACATTGCCAATATGACTAAAGCCACGATTCATGAACTCAAATGGTAATTTTGATCTCATGGGCGGATCACACACGAGTCGACCAACTGGATTTATTGAAGAGCAATTCAATCAAGTTCAGGAAAATCAACATCAAACAACCGGAGATGTGGCTGAACAGATGGTTTCTGGGAAGAAAAAAAATTACTGAAATAAATGCTCAAATGACGCTTCCATGTAGGACAGAGGTTCGATTCCTGTCGGAGGACATATAATTTCTAAGAAATTTCTCGGACATTCAGCTGGGTAAATGTAATTAATACAGTTTATTATTAACAGAGCATTTACTTAAATAATTGCATCTATAAACAGAAAATATCTTAAAATAATTGTCAGATTTAGTCCATTTCATACACACACACACACTCACATGTATATATATATATATATATATATATATATATATATATATATATATATATATATATATATATGTTTCTTTCGTGCACATTTCATTAAAAACGACCGACAAGGTGCTTTTATTTTAATGTTTTTCTTTTTGAATGATAAATTATATAAAATCTGTCCGAGTGTTCTTTTTATCCGAGCGCTTTCGGCTATACATTTAGCCATTTTCAAGGATTATATTTTAACTGTTAGAATTAGAAATAGTTTGTTATATGTATGTTTTATAAAATGTTCATTTTTTTGTTTCAAAACACGGTCAAGATATTATGTCCATGTTCAAAGTTAATATTATTAAACATTATTAGATCGCATGAGAAATTGTATAAAAAACTAAATAAAAGCACCTTGTCAGTCGTTTTTCATGAAATATGCATATATATATATATATATATATATATATATATATATATATATATATATATATATATAGATTGTTTTAAAAAATATGTATTAATATTGTAATTTTCTTTCTTCGTTTAATGATAATATTATTAAGCTTATCAGACGATATGAAAAGAATTTACATAAAATAAATAGACACTGTCTAATTCGTTGCCGCTTCGTCACCGAGGCCCGTTGGTACAGTTGGTATGACGTTTGCTTCATATCGTAACTGTCCGGCTTTCAATTCTCGATAGTGGATGCAACATGGCAACCCCCGTCCTCACATCGCCAATATGACTAAAGCCAAGATTCAAGAACTCAAATCGGAACTGGTGCCTCATCCTCCATACTCCCCAGACCTGGTGCAGTCAGATTTTCATCTCTATCGTTCAATAACGATGTAGAACTGAGTACTTGGTTGGAAAAATATTTTGAGTCAAGGCCGGGAGATTTTTCTCGTCGAGACGTTGAAAAACTTATTGAACGATGGGAGAAAGTCGTACACAACAACGGAGAGTATATAACTGATGTATTTTTGTAGTTTTTTTTTTTTCGTTTAAAATAAATTTGAAATAAATGCTCATGAATTATTCCTCAACCGAATATTTTTAAGAAGGACTTTTAAAATATTTAAATGTAGTAAATTTCAACTTATTATTTTACGATAACTGCTGACACGTGTCAATTAAAAACAAGCCTCAGGTGAAATATATATTCAATTGCTTGAAAAATCTAACTTTTCGTGATAGGGACATTACCCGTTAAATTCTTGTTCTTGTTCTTGTTCTTCTATGAGCCGTGTCCCCTCAGGACGTTGCCGATCATGGCTCTCCACAATTTCCTGCCGATTGTATCGTTCTGTAAATTTTGTCTTTTTGGTATCTCCCTAAAGCCTGTTCTGCCAACAATTTGCACAAACATGTCAGATGTAATATGTGCAAATTTTGTCGGCCTCGCTGACCTTCAATCTGTCCTGTGAGTGTCAAATTTTCCAAGCCCTCTTTCCTCATTATGTGCCCTAGAAATTTCATCTCTCATACTTTGATGTTACGCATGTGTCTTATTTATTTCCATTTTTTTCTCAAACTCTGTCGCTGCTCACATGTTCTTTCCATGGTATTCTCAGCATGCTTCTGTAGAACTATATTCCTGTCGCTTCAAGCCTGTTTTTCATCTGGGATGAGATCGTCCAACATTATACAGGAAGGCTGATATTACATAACACTATCTTTTCTTTTTCAGCTTTTTTTGCTCAGCGTTTGAAAGGCATGTTTTGCTGAGTCTATTCTGATTTCCCTGTGGCACTTTCCGTCTTCTGTCTAAATAATTCCTGGATATTTTAATTCTTGTACTTATTTGATTTTGGTATCTACAATTTGTTATTTACATGTTGGGCTGCCCTCTTTGGTAACAACCATGCATTCTGTCTTTTTGAAATTCTTTCCTTCATTACCTTCTGTTCTTGTAGTTTCCATTGTGTGTCTTCTATTAAGACTGCGTGATCTGTATATCTTATATTAAGTAGTGGCAGTTTGTAACACTGGTCAACCCCAAATTTATTGTGTACATTGTGTACTGATTTAGGACAATTTTGATGTGCTGAATCTATAACTCACATTGGTTTTGCACAATCAGGTCGACTTTTTGTGCTACGGCCTCATGCTGTTTTTTACGTTTTTGTTTACATCGTCATAGGCACGGTGGAGTAATAGATAGCGGCTCGGATTGAGAAATCGAAGAGCCGAGTTCGAATTCCAGTCGAATCCATTACATTTACTTACATGCTAATACCCTTAGGAAAGTTATGAATCCTCTTCTCCCCCCACCCAGCTATGGGTAAATAGTACGACAGACCGGGTTTGATTTCAACTGGTCTACCGCAGAAAGAAATGACAACCTACTGCCGGAAAAAAAATATCTCGTATCGAAAGATACATGATCGCCTAAACGTGTATCATGCATGGCACATAACCGACTGTCATGTGCATTAAAATATTTAAATAAACAACGTATTTCACTCTATAAAACTAATTATTATTTTACTTATAAACGTATTAATTTTAACCCAAAACGCTGGACAAAGATGGTAGCTGCTTCACATATTTGTGTCAGGCTTTTCCAGGATAGACGATGGAGAAGCTGGCATCTTTGATGGCCCTCAAATCCGTCAGCGAATCAGAGATCCAGATTTTGAAAGGATGGTTTTTGGCAGCAAGGCCAGGAAGTACGCAGAACTTGTCATCAACATGCTGACTGCGTTTAGAAACCTTGGATGAAAAATGGGCATCAAAATGCATTAGTTATTCTCACATATGGATCAGTTTCCTGAGAATCTGGGATCAGTGAACGACGAACAGGGAGAGAGATTCCATCAGGACATGAAAGAGATTGAAAGCCAGGTATCATGGACGCGAGGATACATTTCATCATGGCTGATTACTGCTGGACTTTGAAGAGAGACAGCTCTTCCGCTGATCATTTCAAGGGTTCGAATTTCAAGCCCTGAATTTTAAACAATGGTGACGTAACATGCAATGTATATGTAATTACAATTATCAATATATACTATTCAATTTATTGTAATCGATGTTTGTAATATTTAAATAGTAAATTGCGTTAGAAATTTTTTCTCTTAAGAAACATATTTCGTATGAGAAATATTAACAAAATTCAATCGATAATGTCACAAATGTGTAATCGATTTAGTCAAAAGATCAGATTAAAAAAAAAACTCGACTTAGCAAAAAAGCATGACTTTATCGAGAGAAACGGGTGTCATTTTCGGATTCATATTTGAGAAATTGTCTTAAATCAATTTAAAAAAAACATAGATAACTTAACAAAAAATCTTTTTTGTTGCCCAGTGTAATGAATCTCGTAGAACTTCTAATTCTTTCATAATCGCTTTACTGAATGGGTTGAATAATTCCGGTGAGAATATGCATCATTGTCTTACGACCCTTTCATTTTTTCTATATTTATTTAGCGTTACAGTTCAGGCCAAACACCAGGTTCGTTATCAGAGCGCAGCTTCTAGTCGAACGCTTGATACTTAACTCGAGGAAAATAATTCTTTGATCAGATGGTTACCTAAGACAAGAAGCCATGAGATAAAATTGTATCTGGCG
Source organism: Acanthosepion esculentum (assembly GCA_964036315.1). NCBI lineage: Eukaryota > Metazoa > Mollusca > Cephalopoda > Sepiida > Sepiidae > Acanthosepion > Acanthosepion esculentum. The sequence continues at coordinate 14,775,701 of OZ038516.1, read as the reverse complement.
TCAAATTTTATTCCGTTGCAAACTTCTCGGAAGGGTAGGTTGAAGGCTAGCGAGGAAAAGTGAGGCTAGGCGAAGGACGAATGATCTAACCGGGGTGTGTCTAATTTTTGCGTGGCGGGCGAGCGGTCCTCTGGTTTATACTGCTAGGGACCACTGTCTTATAGAGAACAATACTTTTTTGTCCTGTCAGCTTTCGTCTAAAAAAATCATTCATCAAGAACCCAGGTTCCATTGACCTGGTTCTATGTCCGCTCCCCTCAGCTGGCCTTCATTGTCATGACGATAATCGTCAAAACGATTTCTGTAACATCCTGCAGATGTATCGTTCAGAAGATATCCGCTGACAACTTATTTCGCTACATTTACTGAATTCATATGCAGGTGGTTTTCTGCCACTATATGTTCTGGATAATTCTGATAACCTTCTCAAATATGCCATGGCTACCGAGAAGCGTTGATTTGCTAAGCCAAAACACGCCCTACTCCAAATGTAACCGTATAATGATATCATTCCAAAGGCAATACGAAATCATTATGTATGTTTCAGAGGGAATAAGATTTTATTTTTTGTGTCAAATTATTTTCATTTTTTATGTTTCTAGCTTGTTTTTCTTTCGTTCAATTTTTTTTAAAAGAAGCTCAGGCTGGTTTTATCTCCAATCTTTTCTTTTCTTATTTACGCAAACATTTGTGTTCCTTTTACAATATTTCGTATACATTCAAGAATCCAGAGAGCACATAAGATAGTGGGAAGGAAGATTGTGTTTCTTCAAACAAACTTTGTCTGTTATTTCTTTACGATATTTAGAATTCGTAGCTTATCACGACAGACAGTTTTATAGAGTGGACTGTGGAAAGGAAGGATATCAGTCCACTCAGATTGTCTATATTTATTGTAGGATAAATAGGAAAGAGTCTAGCAAAGAAGACTGTGATCCACCAAAACATTTAGTTCTGTTATTTCTTCACTATATTTAGTATTCATAGCTTGTACTGAAGGGACAAGATATAGGAAAAAAAGAATGGGGAACGGTCGATAGTGTAATTTGGATAATTCTCTAATATCTTCACTCTATTTCGTTTTTATAGATTAGTACCAGTGAAAACTTAAATGTAGTATTGTAGAAGGGAAGATTGTGTAACGCCAATCAGTTCGTTAAATTTGTTTCTTCATGATATGTAGTATTAATAGGTTATCACTAAAGAAATCTTAATAATGCCAAATGTGGAAAGAAGAAAGATTGTGCTACGCCAATTAATTTCGCTATAATATTTATTCATTATATTATTCATAGCTTGTCCAGAAGTGACATGACACGTGACAGAATAATGAAGAACGCCTGAAAGTTTCGTAGGGATTATTCGGGAAAGGAAGATTGTGCTCCGTCAATTAATTTATTTATGTTATTTGTACATTATATTTATTATGAATAGGTTATTTTATAGGGAGACGAAACATGATAGAATAATAAAGAACGGCTGAAAGAGTAATGGGGAAGAATTCCGGAAAGGAAGATTGTGCTCCGCCAAACAATTTAGTTCTGCTATTTCTTAATAATATTTAGTATTCATCATGTAGGGAGACGACACATGATCGAAGAATAAAGAACTACCAAAAGTGTAATATGGGAGAATTCTGGAAAGGAAGATTGTGCACCGCCAATCAATTGAAATCTATCATTTCTTCATTATATTTATCATTCTTAGCTTGTCATGAAGGGACTGGGTATATTCTGAAAGAAACCTGAACGCTTAGAGGGCTGATTCTGAAAAGGAAGATTGTGGACCGCCAAATATTTTAATTCTATCATTTCTTCATTATATTTAGTATTTATAGCTTCTTCTGAAGGAACAGGGCACATGACAGAAGAATGAAGAAAGGCCGAAAGCGCAATGGTGAGGATTCCGTAAAGGAAGATTGTGCTACGCCAATAAATTTCGCTATATTATTTCTTCATTATATTATTCATGGCTTGTCCGGAAATGACACGGTATGTGACAGAGGAATGACGAACGCCTGAATGCTTAGTAGGGATCATTCGGGAAGGGAAGACTGTGCTTCGCCAATTAATTTTTTTCTGTAATTTCTTCATTATATTTATTATCCATAGGTTATTATGTATAGAGACAACACTTGATAGAAGATTAAAGAACGACTGAAAGCGTAATGGGGGAGAATTCCGGAAAGGAAGATTGTGCTCCGCCAATCAATTTAGTTCTGTTATTTCATGATTATATTTACTATTTATAGCTTGTCTTGAAGGGACAGGTCACACGAAAGAAGAATGAAGAGCGACCGAAAACGTAATCGGAAGGATTCCGGAAAGAAAGATTGTGCACCGCCAATCAATTTAATTCATTTCTTCATTATATTTATTATCAGGAAGGGACACGGCATGCGAAAGAAGAATGCAGAACGGTCGAAAGTTTTATAGGAAGTATTCTGGAATGGAAAATTGTGCAACGCCAATCAGTTTAATCGTATAATTTCTTAATTATATTTAATATTCATAGCTTGTCCTGAAAAATAAAAAAAATAAATAACAACCGAAACCTTAATTGGACGTTTCCGGAAAGGAAGATTGTGCACCGCCAATCAATTTAGTTCTATTATTTCTTCATGACTTCTGCTACTTGTAACTTACTACGGCACAGCATTTAATTGCTTTGTTCAGAGGAGAGAAAACTCTTTTTATCTCGTCACGTTCTGTTAAAGGTTATCTCTTGTTTTTAGAATTACTTTTAAGTCATAGACAACACCAGTGTGTTGTCTACAGACCGCTATTATATAAGGTATTTGTCATTAAAGTTAATTACTGAAATAAATTAGGCATTACGTCACTGGAAGACATTAAAATAATGCATCGGATTAGTTCATTTATTTGCCTGGGGCATTTTATACCTGAAAAGTATACATTTATTTTCAGAAATACAAAAAGGTAACTTAATTTGGTCAGGTAGTGTAAGCATTTCACAAGGTACGGCACCAAATTCTACTTGAACTGTTAGGAAAACTAAATCTATTTGGATTGGTTTGGTTTTGGTTTGGTTTATTTTTTTACGGCATATCAACCTCAATGGGTTATTTGATGCCGACAACATTTTTAGGATAGATTCGTATGAATAGAATATGTATTCTTTGGTTTGGTTTATTTTGTTTTACGGCATATCAACCTCAATGGGTTATTTAATGCCGACAAAATTTTTAGGATAGATTCGAATGAATAGAATATGTATTCTTTGGTTTAGATTGGTTATATTTATTTTGTTTTACGGCATATTAACCTCAATGGGTTATTTAATGCCGACAACATTTTTAGGATAAATTCATATGACTAGAATATGTATTCTTTGGTTTAGATTGGTTTGGTTTATTTTGTTTTACGGCATATCAACCTCAATGGGTTATTTAATGCTGACAAAATTTTTAGGATAGATTCGTATGAATAGAATATGTATTCTTTGATTTGGTTTATTTTGTTTTACGGCATATCAACCTCATTGTGTTATTTAATGCCGACAACATTTTTAGCATAGATTCGTATGAATAGAATGTGTATTTGGTTTACATTGGTTTGGTTTATTTTGTTTTACGGCATATCAACCTCAATGGGTTATTTAATGCCGACAACATTTTTAAGATAGATTCGTATGAATAGAATATGTATTCTTTGGTTTAGATTGGTTTGGTTTATTTTGTTTTACGACAATCAACCTCAATGGGTTATTTAATGCCGACAACCTTTTTAGGATAAATTCGTATGAATAGAATATGTATTCCTTGGTTTAGATTGGTTCGGTTTGTTTTGTTTTACGGCATATCAACCTCAATGGGTTATTTAATACCGACAAGATTTTAATTTTTTTCCAAAAATGTATTGTAGGTAATTTTTTTTTTATTCAAAAATGCATTGCTGGTAAGATTTTTTTTTCAAAAATGCATTCCTAGTTATATATTTTTTCCAAAGATAGATGTCTTGCAGGTAATATTTTTTTCCCAAAATTGTATTGCTGGTAACATTTTATTTTTTCGAAAATGTATTGCTGGTAATATATTTTTTCTTCAAAAATGGTAATAATGGATTGCTGGTATTAATTCTTCCTCCAAAAATTTATGGCTGCTATGAAAACCTATTTTTACACTTTCAGAGTATTTTGACCCCAGTTTGGGTGCCCATAGTTGGAAACCTAAAAGGTGCTACCGCCCCTATTCAGAGTGGACCTGGGAACACCAGCAATTAAGCGGTGCTTCCACACTCCTCAAAACTTCCTGATCCGGGGCCTTGCTGCTGAACGTAGTTTATCGTCTTACCCAGAAACTGAACGTAATTTATCGACTTACCCTGGATGCGAATGTAGTTTATAGCCTTACTCAGGACGTGATCTATTTGGGAAAGATATTAAAATAATGCAGTAATTATACTGGGCGTAAACATTTGAATGGCTATACAGAAAAAGAAAGGACGTGAGACAGGGAACGGCTTCTCTCAAGACTTATTCAACAAATGGAGGCCCCAGCAGAATTGTTATGGTTACTAGCAGTGTCCTGCTAAGTGTATTTTGCGTTCGCGTAAGATTGTAGAAATGTCGGTTCATAGAACTGTGGTTTAGTTGCATGTTGATTCCAAGAGATGTTGAGTATAGATATCAGCATCGGAGTTTAGGTCGTATTAAGCTGAGACTCTAAAATTTTAGTTAATGACCAAACAGTGGCAATATAGCTGAAAACCGACTCTACGGTGACGAGAAAGAAGATCTGGTTGAGGTTGTCTGCAAGGTCAGACTTAAAAGGTATGTGAAATTACATTTTATGAAATACACATCAAAAATGAATAATGATTTAAAAAACCTTTATTTCAGAATTTCGAAAACTTTGAAATAATTGAAACATTTTAATTCGCTTTAGTTGTTATTTACAGAACGAAACGAGTAAATTCTGGTGATGGGGAGTAAAATGAAATAATTGTCGTCTTTTACTGCCAAAAACAGTGGAATCCGTTACGAGTTGGAAATTTTTCCAATATCTCTCTTTCATCTCCTAGACTCATCAATCTTTTTTTAAAGAATTTCACACCTTTAATGAGAGTCTGCAGACGAAAAAGATATACAGTCGTCCGTCCACAGAACCCCTTTTTAAAATTCTTCTCTCATGACCGAGTCGATCGCAGAGGATACATCAGCGACGATGATGCAGCGAAACGCCGCCAGCCAGATCTCTTTTCCGCCTCAAAAACAACGTCGGAATGTCTATATTGGTTCATTCTTTGGTGTTGTCGATCCAGATTTTGGAGTGCCTCCACATTCTACCCACTTGGAAAATACCTTGAAGGGCCGTCTGGGTAGAGTATTGTGTCGTATGGCATGTCCAAGCCACAACAGCTTTCCCCTAATTTACTGCTGCCAAGACGGGAATCTGAGGGTATTACTTGGCCCTCTACAAAGTGATTTGTCTTGTGTTCTCTCCAGGAGATCCTGAGAAGGCGTCTGAAGCATTTCGTTTCAAATTTGCACACAAAAATCCCCCGTATAAAACGGGGTCAGGTTGCTCTTTCCCGAGAAGAGACTCTGTCCTTCAAAAAAGCTTCATCTGGGGATCCTCTCTGCTCGGAATTTACTTCTGATGATTACGAAAACCTCCTAATAAATGAAGGCATTAAACATGAGAGGACCAGCCCCTATTCGCCGCACCAGAACGGAATCGCTGAACGTAGTTGGCGGACGCTTTTCAAAATGGCTAGACGTTTGCTAATAGAATCTAAGTTACCCAAAAATCTGTGGGTCTATGCATTAAATACAGCCGTATATATAAGAAACCGTTGCTATAATAGTAACATTAAAAAGATTCCTTACGAGGCTTATACGAACTACAAACCCAACGTTAGTGGTTTGCATATTTTTTATACAACTTGCTACACATATGTCAACCACAGGGCAAAACTTATTATTTTCCACAAAGTAAAATAATAAAGAAGATTAGATGCGTCAGATTTACAGATTCCTTTGATCAAGTAAAGGATCCCGAAGAAAAAAACATTAACTGCGAGGAACTAGTATGGCCCAATACGAACTAGTATGGCCTAATTATGTGAAAGGGCCTATAAATAGCAAACCCGTTCAAAATCCAAAATTAAAGGAAGGTGTTATACCAGATGATATAGACGAGGAAAAATCATACGCAAACCTTGAGTTAAAAGAAAATACAACCGATGAGGGGGGGACAAATTCCGCATTATCCGACCAGAAATAGAAGAAAGCCAGACTATTTTGGAATGGGTCAATGTAATATCTGTGACGTTTACTGTTGCTATTCGGTGCAATGTATCACGAAGATCTATCAAGAAACCATAAATTCTGATAATTCCAAACGATGGATAGCCGCCATACAAAAAGAAATGGAATCCCTAGTATCAAATGATACTTTTGAATTAAAAAAGGCCTCGGATGATAAAAATATTATCGGCAGCCGTTGGGTTTATATTGTAAAGCGAACTGAGGATGGCTCGTCAGTGTATAAGGCTCGTTTTGTATCTAAGGGATTTTCGCAGATATACGGGGAAGATTATGTAGAAACATTCAGTCCAACAACAAACATGACAACAATAAGAATTTTAATGCAAATGGCCGCACATTATGGTATGGATATACACCATATGGATGTCAAAGGAACATATTTGAATGCTCCGATTGACTATGAAATATACATAGAATCGCCAGAAGGTTTTGAAAAGTGTGATAATTATGTATGGAAACTCAAAAAGTCACTATATGGTCGGAAGAACGTGGAATAAATTACTACATTCCTATTTAATTGAACAACTTTTAGAACCCTCCCCAGTTGACCCATTCCTGTACACAAGAATATTTAATAATGAAATATTAGAAATTCTGATTATTTGAGTCGACGATATGTTAATTGCTTCAAAATGTGAAGCGGCTCTATTAAAAAATAAAAATTCCTTAAATAAAAGGTTTAAAATGACCGATTTGGGTCGACTATCATCGTGTCTTGGTATACAGTTCGAATTTAAGGACAACACTATTACAATGAATCAATCCAGATACATCGAAAGACTCTTATCTAAATTCAGCATGCAAAATTGTAAAACAAGAACTACTCCATGTGAAATGGATTTAAACAAAATTATGAATAATGAAGATGGTATAGCGGCGTGTGAGAAGGAATACAGAACGTTGATAGGAAGTCTTATTTACGTCATGACGTCAACAAGGCCAGACATCTGCTATACGCTTACTAATTTGTCTCAAAACTTAAATAAACCTAAGCAAGTATTACGTTATTTAAAGGGAACTAAGAATCAGTGCCTAGTATTTCGACAATTAAAAAGACCACTACAACTGGAAGGATTTTGTGATGCTGATTGGGCAAATTCACCAGATCGTAAAAGTATCACAGGCTATTGTTTTAGATTGGCAAAAGATAATCCAATAATTAGCTGGAAATCTAAGAAACAGAGAATGATTTCACTTTCAACTTCCGAGGCAGAATACGTTGCATTGTCGCAAGCAACACAAGAGACTATTTTTCTTAAATTACTAATAAAAACTATTACAACACTAATATTAAGTGAGCCTAAAACTATTTACTGTGATAATCAGGCCAGTATTGCTTTGGCTAAAAATCCAATAATACATCAAAGATCAAAGCATATTGATATTAAATATCAATTTGTTAGGGATCAGGTACAAAAGAAAACAGTACAAATTGAATATGTTCAATCGGAGAATAACGTGTCAGATTTGTTTACGAAGCCAATTACAAAATTGAAATTACGGGCTTTCATTCCTGTCATATTTGGTACTGACTTATAAGGTTCTCCTAGTCCTCGGTAGGGCGTAAAACTGCATCCATTAGTTATTGTCTTAAGAGACGTCAGTTTTTACTATGAATGTGAGTCCTTAGTTTCGGGATATAAACGTAAATAGTCCTATTTTTAGCCCAATCCTCCTCATGAATAACTCTCAGAATCAATCTGACACGGACATGTTTTAATGGGTCCCAGCTATGGGTAAAATAACAACTCTTTCCACTTTTTTGTTGTGATCACAACCCACATTTATAATATTGTTGTTAATGTTTATTAACCTGAAGTACTTAACAGTAGACAAAATGATATAACTAATTTTTGTGGATATTAATTTTCTTTAAAAACAAAATTTTTTTATAAATACCAAAAAAAAAAATTATAAAAGAATGAAGAAAAATTTTTTTTTTAATATATTAAAGTATTTGTTCCATATGAATATTGACTTTACTAATATTTTGAAAGAAGATTCCTTAATGTACCCAAAATAAAGGGGTCGTTGGAGTTTTTTGGGTACCCTATATACTAGTTAGCCAACCAAAATGAGCTGACTCATTTTATAGTCCACCAAGAAAAGGGTTAACCAATCAGAAAACCATGAATATTCAATCCGACGTGTATAAAGGCAGACATTTTTTTCTCAAAATATTCACTGCTAATCTCTGATATCGAAGACTGAACAGCTGCTGCTAGTGGTATTGGCGTTGTATCATTGAACAAATTACTTACCGTGTTGGTCTCTACATTCACAGACTACGGTGAACATGGTCAACAATTACAACGTTTCGGCCCGTCAGTATCTGTCTATATTTCTGAGATGAGGTATTATGTACACTATTTACATTATTCGGACTATTGTCCTCATCTTTGTCGCCATATTTATTACAACGTTTCGGCCTTTCAGTATCTGTCTATATTTCTGAGATGAGGTATTATGTACACTATTTACATTATTCGGACTGTTGTCCTCATCTTTATCGCCATATTTATTACAACATTTTGGCCGTTGTACGCTCCAGCCTTCTTCAGGTGGTTGGAATGTCGAACTGAACCCTTTATTTCGCTCACTGGGTAGACTGTTCTAGTTCCACGAGCCATGTTTAATGGATGTCAGTTATCAGTTATCTCCTGTTAATTTCCCTCTGAAAGTTCTCCACTGCCTTAACCGGGTATTGAACTCACACTCTTTGTGTCCTGTCCCTGGATCTAACTAACGCCTTTATCCACTGTGCCATGTGACCTGTTTTTTTTCCTGGTAATATTTTTATTTTGTCAAAAATATATTTGGGGTAATATTTTTTTCCTCAAAATTGTATAGCTGGTAATATTATTTTCAAAAACGTATTGCTGGCAATAGTTGTTTTTTTCTTTAAAAATTTATTTCTGGTAATAATTTTTTTACAAAGTATTTCTTGTATTAAATCTTATTTTTACACTTTCATAATGCTTTTTACCTCAGTTTTGTGGTTAACTATTTGCCCATAGATATGACCCTAACAGGTGCTACCACCCCGGGTCAGGATGGACTTGGGAACATCAGCAATTAAGAGGTGGATCAACACACCTCAACGTCTCCTGATCAGATGCCTTTCTGTTGGACGTAGTTTATCGTCTTACCCTGGACGCGGATGTAGTAGTTTATCGTCATACCCAGGGCAGGTTTTTGCTAGGGTTTACGCCCTAAGTTCCACAATCTATTCACTAACGCTTGTCAGTTAAGCAGCTCATTGCCTTCCTCTGTCTCTCTTAATCCTGGATATGACGATAAACTACATCCGGCAGCAAGGCCTTCTGTTCGGGAAATTGCATATTTTGAGGAACGTGGAACCATCTCTTAATTGCCGTTGTTCTCAGGTCCACATTGACTCGCTGTGGTGAGCACTCGTTAGGGCCCCAGGTATAGGCAAAAAGTGAACCCCCAAAGTTCTATGAAACAATAAAAATACATTTTTATAGCAAAAATACCGGCAAAAGACTTTTATATGAAAAAAATTATCGACGAATTACCAACAATACATTTTGAAACAGAATTTCCAATAGTAAATTGCATAGCAAAATGACACACAATACATTTTATCTTTAGTTGAAGGTATACAATTGCATTTAAAATATTTAGATTTCAGCATTAAATAACCCATAGAGTTTGATATGCCGCAAAATAAAATCACCCAAACAACCAACACGAAATAACTTTTTCATGACATTAATCCGTACAATATCCTATTATTTCTTAAAGAAATCAAACTGTATTCCGAAATATAACTTCAACAGAACTGCAACATAAAACATGTATAACCGCCTCTAATAAGATGTCCACACAAATATGTATATGCCTAGAAGCTGAGTATTATCTACCATGTATTCAACTGTGAAAGCAAAATAACGTGTATCATATTTTATTACTTCAAAGCTCCAAAGAAAATTAATTTTCGTCAATGTGACCCATAAGGAGTTGATATGCCGTTAAACAAATTAAGCAATCAACCTTATCTCTCTTGCCGTAGCGTTGATGACATTACTTTACGATACCCTTTTAGATGCGCGGGTAGTGTAAGTAATATCGGCGTGTAAAATGAAATCGGCGAGTTCAAATTCCGATCTAGTCTGTTGCGATTACTTTCTCGCTAATTCCCCTGTGAAAGGCATGGACCCGTCTCTTCTTTCCCCTGTTAAACATTAATTAGCAGAATAGAAGAGACCGTCTAGCCGTGGACGGCAACGAATCTACTAGAATAAAATATCAACCGTGAAGAAAGCAGGGAAAAACATATAATAATAATAATAATAATAATAATAATAATACTAACAATCGCTTACGTCCTAAAATGACAGAGAATAATAATAATAATAATAATCTTTTACATCCTAAAATGACAGAGAATAATAATAATTATAATAATAATAATACTAATAATCGCTTACATCCTAAAATGACAAATAATAATAATAATAATAGCTTACATCCTAAAATGACAGAGAATAATAATAATAATAATAATCTTTTACATCCTAAAATGACAGAGAATAATAATAATTATAATAATAATAATAATACTAATAATCGCTTACATCCTAAAATGACAAATAATAATAATAATAATAGCTTACATCCTAAAATGACAGAGAATAATAATAATAATAATAATAATAATAATAATAATCGTTTACGTCCTGGAATAATAATAATAATAATAATAATAATAATAATAATAATAATAATAATAATAATAATGATGATGATGATGATGATAATAATTATGATGATGATAATAATAATCGTAATAATAATAATAATAATAATAATAATAATAATAATAATCGTTTACGTCCTGGAATAATAATAATAATAATAATAATCGCTTACGTCCTGGAATGAATAATGATAATAATAATAATAATAATAATATTAATAATAATCGTAATAATAATAATAATAATAATAATAATAATCGTTTACGTCCTAAAATGAAATATAATAATAATAATAATCATAATAATAATATAGATGTCATGATGACATTACTAACCTTACGTCCCTGAGTGGGACCCGGAGAGAAATGTGTAAACGCCAGATATCAAAGATAATAATAATAATAATAATAATAATAATAATAATTATAATAATAATAATCCCTTACGTCCTGGAATGAAATATAATACTAATACTATTACTACTACTACTACTAATAATAATAATCGTTTAATTACTGAAAAGACAGGGAATAATAATAATAATAATAATAATAATAATAATGATGAGTAGAAGAAGAAGAAGAAGAAATATCTGTCAATATTTAACTGCTTTCCAGTTTTAATTTTCTGATGGATCTTAATTCTTAAGTTAATGATTGAATAAGGCCACGTCGAGTTCTACGACATTAAAATATCCTTAGAAATTGCACTAACCCACCGTTAAATAGTTGAGCCTAATAAATATGAATGCTGGTCGTTATTTTAAAATGTGGGTACAAATGAAAAAATTGAAATTGTCGATGTTTTAGATTTCGCTGAAACAGCCGTTAATCACTCCTTTCTTTCTTTCTTTCTTTGATTCATTCATGCTGAAAGTATATATTTTGTTTAAACAACAAGAACAACAACAACAACAACAATAATAATAAAAATAATAATTAGAAAGGCCCGTGAAAATTTCAGGGCTTTCCTATTTAAATTTTCTGATGCATCGTAATTGCTAAGTTAATGATGGAATAAGCTCCTGTCGTAGAGACAGTAAAATATCTGTAGAAATTCCTCGATCGCGTCGTTAGATATTTGAGCTTAACAGCTTTAATAAAATATTGCAATACCAATCATGAAAATATTTGAAATTGACATCTTTCCATTCCACTGAAATCGACTCTATACGTATCTTTCTTTTTTTCTTTCTTAGTTTCTGAAACCAAGTAGCATCTTTGATATGTCTTTCCACGCAATCAAAATGGAAGAGTCCATTATGTATGATGTATTGATATGGGACATTAAACACTCCTATCTTGCCTTCTTTCCTTCTTTTTCTCACATGAGTAACATCTCGATATGTCATTTCAGCATTTTCACACAGTCAAAACAGGCTACTTCATTATTTATGAGGTATTGGTAAGGCGTAACGGTCGGGCAAACTAACTAAAGAATCAACTAACCAAGGAGAGGGCAATCGGAATTATTATATGTTTAGACGACGAGTACAGTCTTGAGATACAAATTTAATTCTTTCCAAAACCGAGCTCGTAACCCCAAAATCTCATATCTCAAAAGAATTTTCTCCATTGCAATTAATGGCAATATTTCCGATCCATTCCAGGCTCCTAAAAATCACCCTTATTTTCCTTAAACTCACCCCTATTTTTGTATTTGTGGGTTTCTTATAAGCAACATAGTGTGAATAATGAAATGTAATTTACAAACAATAAAATAAGAAATAAACTGTACTGAACCATGAAGTACAGACGAGTCATAGGCCAAATGGCGGAGAAGAGAGAAGGACAGCAGCAGTTATCCCAGCAATCTGTGACCTAGCAACGGCAAGACTAGTCTACGATACCGAAGATTAACTTTATTTCATTTTTAAATGTTTTTAAAACATTTACATTTTATCCATTAATATAACTATTTTTTAAAAATTTTTTAAAATTTTAGATTTTTATTTATTTATCGTAAATGTAGAACCCTCACGCAGTCTCGCCAAATTCATCACTCGTACGTCTTCCTCATGTTTTTTGTCTGTATATTAAGCTAAACTTATTGTTTTGATTATTATAACATTTTCCGAATAATGATTATCTGAAAAAGAAGTAGCTTATAACTCAAATCAACTTTCGCCATTGAAATGACTGGGAATATTTCCATTCCGTTCCAGGCCCCTAAAAACTACCTTATTTTCCTAAAAATCCTCTCATTTCTGTATTTGTAAAAACGTGTGAATAAACAATAAATGTAGTTTACAAACAATATAAATTAGAAAAGAAAGAACAAATTGTAAAGAACTATGAAGTTCAGACGAGTCATAGGCCAACAGGCAGAGGAGAGAGAAGGACAACAGCAGCTAACCCAGCAATCTCTGACCTAGCCTAGCAACGGCTACACTAGTCTACAATAACGAAGATTGAAAACATTAAAAAAAGATTTTTAAAAATCTACATTTTCTGTAAATTTTAAATGTAAATAATTATACATTATTTACATTATTGTCCTCATCTTTGTCGCCATATTTATTACAACGTTTCGTCCGTTGTACGCTCCGGCCTTCTTCAGGTGGTTGGAATGTCGAACTGAACCCTTTATTTCGCTCGCTGGGATAGACTGTTCTAGATTCACGTGCCATTTTTAATGGATGTCAGTTGTCGGTTATCTCCTGTAGTAATCTAACCGCTAATCGCCCCTCCGTCGAAAATTCCTATATCGAATTGGTTATTGTCGGAACTTGAGAAAGTGACTGAAGCGTAGATGCCCGCTCATCTTTGAATTTTATCAATTTATGTTTATATTCTCATAGTTATTTAAATGGTAAATAATAAATTGCATAGGTCGTAAGTCGACGACAATGTGTATATACAACGACTGTAATAGCTGTGTCAAGAAAATAACATCTTTTAGACCATCCTTTTTTTTGGCGTGTACGAAGGTTAACCTTTGCCAAATAATTTTTACTGAATGATACTGTCGATGTTATTTATACTCATTGTGAGCTAATCTATAGCTCTCACTATTTTCATCATTTTTTTTTAAATTTCCAAATACAATAATGCCTTGAGATACGTGTTTAATTCGTTCCAAGAACGAGCTTGTAACTCAAAACACTCGTAAATCAAATGTGAAAAGTAGATAAGAGGGAGAGGATGAAAATGGAAACTCGAAATGAGGTACGTTAAGAGAAGCTTTCGTATCATCTGCAATAGCGCCAGCCAAAAGAAATAGACGAAAAAAATGAATGGATGACATTCAGACAAAAAACAATGCCAAGATGCGTCGTAACCACTAATCGACGTAGGTCGGTACTGTCGTAACCCGGGTACTTACTGTACTAACAATGTTGACAACGTAGTGGCTGTTTTTTTCCGTCAAACTTGTCACTTTATCTTACATATTTAGAAGTCTATATTCCTTAATTGCTTTGAATATAGTTACCACATATGGTCTGCCGTTCCTGCCGTATATTTAGATATTCTTCCTTCAACACTGCTATGGCCTGGTAATGAATTCACAACTCTTTTGGTTTAGTCACTGGATCTAACCAACGTCCTTATCCACTGGGACATGTGTTATCAAGGACTTGAAGTGTTGATTAAAGGGAAAAAACTGAGGCATCCGAAAGAGGCATGGCACATGGAACTAGAAAAATCTACTACGGTGGACGAAATAAAGTGTTCGGTTCGAACTTCCAGCGATCTGAAGAAGGCTGGAGCGTACAACGGCTGAAGAGAGATATATAGAGAGCCATAGCCATAAATTCGGAGAGTACAATGGCCGAAATATTGTGAATATGTCAATGAAGATGAGGATAACAGTATGAATAATGTAAATAATGCAAGTAATCAAAATACCTCATCTTAGATATATAGATCGATATACAGAGAGACATAGACATAAAGGCCGGAGCATACAACGGCCGAAAAGTTGTGAAAAAGATGAGGATAAAAGTTCGAATAATGTAAATAATGCAAGTAATCATAATACCTCGTCTCAGAGATATAGACAGATATATAGAGAAACATAGAGGGAAGGCCAGAGAGTACAACAGCCGAAACGTTGTGAATATGCCAATGAAGATGAGGATAACAGTCCGAATAATGTAAACAATGCAAGTAATAATAATACCTGGTCTGAGAGATATAGATAGATGTTTGGGTCTAGTCACTGGAATAATCAATGTCTTTATTCAACGGCCGAAACGTTGTGAATATGGCAATGAAGATGAGGATAACACTCCGAATAATGTAAATAATGCAAGTAAACATAATACATCATCTCAGAGAGAGATAGATGTTTGGGTCTAATCACTCGACTCAATCAATGTCTTTATTCCATGGCCGAAACATTGTGAATATGGCATTGAAAATGAGGATAACAATCTGAATAATGTGAATAAGGCAAGTAATCATAATATATTGTCAGAGATATAGATAGATGGATGCGAACTAATCAATGTCTTTCTTCAACGGCGAAAACGTCGTGAATATGGCAATGAAGATGAGGATAACAGTCCAAATAATGTAAATAATACAAGTAAACATAATACCTCGTCTCAGAGATATAGATAGATGTTTGAGTCTAGTCACTGGATCTAATCAACGTCTTTATTCAACGGCCGAAACGTTGTGAATATGGCAATGAAGGATAAGAGTCGGAATAATGTAAATAATGAATGTAATGATAATACGTCATCGCAGAGATATAGATAGATGTTTGGGTTTAGTCACTGCTCTTAATCTATGTGATTATTCACCGGCCGAAACGTTGGGAATATGGCAATGAAGGATAAGAGTCGGAATAATGTAAATAATGAATGTAATGATAATACGTCATCTCAGAGATATAGATAGATGTTTGGGTTTAGTCACTGCTCTTAATCTATGTGATTATTCACCGGCCGAAACGTTGGGAATATGGCAATGAAGCATAAGAGTCGGAATAATGTAAATAATGAATGTAATGATAATACGTCATCTCAGAGATATAGATAGATGTTTGGGTTTAGTCAATGGTCTTAATCTATGGGATTATTCACCGGCCGAAACGTTGGGAATATGGCAATGAAGGATAAGAGTCGGAATAATGTAAATAATGAATGTAATGATAATAAGTCATCTCAGAGATATAGATAGATGTTTGGGTTTAGTCACTGGTCTTAATCTATGTGATTATTCACCGGCCGAAACGTTGGGAATATGGCAATGAAGGATAAGAGTCGGAATAATGTAAATAATGAATGTAATGATAATACGTCATCTCAGAGATATAGATAGATGTTTGGGTTTAGTCAATGGTCTTAATCTATGGGATTATTCACCGGCCGAAACGTTGGGAATATGGCAATGAAGGATAAGAGTCAGAATAATGTAAATAATGAATGTAATGATAATACGTCATCTCAGAGATATAGATAGATGTTTGGGTTTAGTCAATGGTCTTAATCTATGGGATTATACACCGGCCGAAACGTTGGGAACATGGCAATGAAGGATAAGAGTCGGAATAATGTAAATAATGAATGTAATGATAATACGTCATCTCAGAGATATAGATAGATGTTTGGGTTTAGTCACTGGTCTAAATCTATGTGATTATTCACCGGCCGAAACGTTGGGAATATGGCAATGAAGGATAAGAGTCGGAATAATGTAAATAATGAATGTAATGATAATACGTCATCTCAGAGATATAGATAGATGTTTGGGTTTAGTCACTGGTCTAAATCTATGTGATTATTCACAGGCCGAAATGTTGGGAATATGGCAATGAAGGATAACAGTCGGAATAATGTAAATAATGAATGTAATGATAATACGTCATCTCAGAGATATAGATAGATGTTTGAGTTTAGTCAATGGTCTTAATCTATGTGATTATTCACCGGCCGAAACGTTGGGAATATCGCAATGAAGGATAAGAGTCGGAATAATGTAAATAATGAATGTAATGATAATACGTCATCTCAGAGATATAGATAGATGTTTGGGTTTAGTCAATGGTCTTAATCTATGTGATTATTCACCGGCCGAAACGTTGGGAATATGGCAATGAAGGATAAGAGTCGGAATAATGTAAATAATGAATGTAATGATAATAAGTCATCTCAGAGATATAGATAGATGTTTGGGTTTAGTCACTGGTCTTAATCTATGTGATTATTCACCGGCCGAAACGTTGGGAATATGGCAATGAAGGATAAGAGTCGGAATAATGTAAATAATGAATGTAATGATAATACGTCATCTCAGAGATATAGATAGATGTTTGGGTTTAGTCAATGGTCTTAATCTATGGGATTATACACCGGCCGAAACGTTGGGAATATGGCAATGAAGGATAACAGTCGGAATAATGTAAATAATGAATGTAATGATAATACGTCATCTCAGAGATATAGATAGATGTTTGGGTTTAGACAATCGTCTTAATCTATGTGATTATTCACCGGCCGAAACGTTGGGAATATGGCAATGAAGGATAACAGTCGGAATAATGTAAATAATGAATGTAATGAAAATACTTCATCTCAGAGATATAGATAGATGTTTGGGTTTAGTCAATGGTCTTAATCTATGGGATTATTCACCGGCCGAAACGTTGGGAATATGGCAATGAAGGATAAGAGTCAGAATAATGTAAATAATGAATGTAATGATAATAAGTCATCTCAGAGATATAGATAGATGTTTGGGTTTAGTCACTGGTCTTAATCTCTGTGATTATTCACCGGCCGAAACGTTGGGAATATGGCAATGAAGGATAACAGTCGGAATAATGTAAGTAATGAATGTAATGAAAATACGTCATCTCAGAGATATAGATAGATGTTTGGGTTTAGTCAATGGTCTTAATCTATGGGATTATTCACCGGCAGAAACGTTGGGAATATGGCAATGAAGGATAAGAGTCGGAATAATGTAAATAATGAATGTAATGATAATAAGTCATCTCAGAGATATAGATAGATGTTTGGGTTTAGTCACTGGTCTTAATCTCTGTGATTATTCACCGGCCGAAACGTTGGGAATATGGCAATGAAGGATAACAGTCGGAATAATGTAAATAATGAATGTAATGAAAATACTTCATCTCAGAGATATAGATAGATCTTTGGGTTTAGTCACTGGTCTTAATCTCTGTGATTATTCACCGGCCGAAACGTTGGGAATATGGCAATGAAGGATAACAGTCGGAATAATGTAAGTAATGAATGTAATGAAAATACGTCATCTCAGAGATATAGATAGATGTTTGGGTTTAGTCACTGGTCTTAATCTCTGTGATTATTCACCGGCCGAAATGTTGGGAATATGGCAATGAAGGATAACAGTCGGAATAATGTAAATAATGAATGTAATGATAATAAGTCATCTCAGAGATATAGATAGATGTTTGGGTTTAGTCAATGGTCTTAATCTATGTGATTATTCACCGGCCGAAACGTTGGGAATATGGCAATGAAGGATAACAGTCGGAATAATGTAAATAATGAATGTAATGAAAATACTTCATCTCAGAGATATAGATAGATGTTTGGGTTTAGTCACTGGTCTTAATCTCTGTGATTATTCACCGGCCGAAACGTTGGGAATATGGCAATGAAGGATAACAGTCGGAATAATGTAAGTAATGAATGTAATGAAAATACGTCATCTCAGAGATATAGATAGATGTTTGGGTTTAGTCACTGGCCTTAATCTCTGTGATTATTCACCGGCCGAAATGTTGGGAATATGGCAATGAAGGATAACAGTCGGAATAATGTAAATAATGAATGTAATGATAATAAGTCATCTCAGAGATATAGATAGACGTTTGGGTTTAGTCAATGGTCTTAATCTATGTGATTATTCACCGGCCGAAACGTTGGGAATATGGCAATGAAGGGTAACAGTCGGAATAATGTAAATAATGAATGTAATGATAATACGTCATCTCAGAGATATAGATAGATGTTTGTGTTTAGTCAATGGTCTTAATCTATGTGATTATTCACCGGCCGAAAGGTTGGGAATATGGCAATGAAGGATAACAGTCGGAATAATGTAAATAATGAATGTAATGATAATAAGTCATCTCAGAGATATAGATAGATGTTTGGGATTAGTCAATGGTCTTAATCTATGTGATTATTCACCGGCCGAAACGTTGGGAATATGGCAATGAAGGATAACAGTCGGAATAATGTAAATAATGAATGTAATGATAATACGTCATCTCAGAGATATAGATAGATGTTTGGGATTAGTCAATGGTCTTAATCTATGTGATTATTCAACGGCCAAAACGTGGGGAATATGGCAATGAAGGATAACAGTCGGAATAATGTAAATAATGAATGTAATGATAATAAGTCATCTCAGAGATATAGATAGATGTTTGGGATTAGTCAATGGTCTTAATCTATGTGATTATTCACCGGCCGAAACGTTGGGAATATGGCAATGAAGGATAACAGTCGGAATAATGTAAATAATGAATGTAATGATAATACGTCATCTCAGAGATATAGATAGATGTTTGGGTTTAGTCAATGGTCTTAATCTATGTGATTATTCACCGGCCGAAAGGTTGGGAATATGGCAATGAAGGATAACTGTCGGAATAATATAAATAATGAATGTAATGATAATACTTCAACTCAGATATATAGATAGATGTTTGGGTTTAGTCACTGGTCTTAATCTCTGTGATTATTCACCGCCCGAAACGTTGTGAATATGGCAATGAAGGATAAGAGTCGGAATAATGTAAATAATGAATGTAATGATAATACGTCATCTCAGAGATATAGATAGATGTTTGGGTTTAGTCAATGGTCTTAATCTATGGGATTATTCACCGGCCGAAACGTTGGGAATATGGCAATGAAGGATAAGAGTCGGAATAATGTAAATAATGAATGTAATGATAATAAGTCATCTCAGAGATATAGATAGATGTTTGGGTTTAGTCACTGGTCTTAATCTATGTGATTATTCACCGGCCGAAACGTTGGGAATATGGCAATGAAGGATAAGAGTCGGAATAATGTAAATAATGAATGTAATGATAATACGTCATCTCAGAGATATAGATAGATGTTTGGGTTTAGTCAATGGTCTTAATCTATGGGATTATTCACCGGCCGAAACGTTGGGAATATGGCAATGAAGGATAAGAGTCGGAATAATGTAAATAATGAATGTAATGATAATACGTCATCTCAGAGATATAGATAGATGTTTGGGTTTAGTCAATGGTCTTAATCTATGGGATTATACACCAGCCGAAACGTTGGGAATATGGCAATGAAGGATAAGAGTCGGAATAATGTAAATAATGAATGTAATGATAATACGTCATCTCAGAGATATAGATAGATGTTTGGGTTTAGTCACTGGTCTAAATCTATGTGATTATTCACCGGCCGAAACGTTGGGAATATGGCAATGAAGGATAAGAGTCGGAATAATGTAAATAATGAATGTAATGATAATACGTCATCTCAGAGATATAGATAGATGTTTGAGTTTAGTCAATGGTCTTAATCTATGTGATTATTCACCGGCCGAAACGTTGGGAATATCGCAATGAAGGATAAGAGTCGGAATAATGTAAATAATGAATGTAATGATAATACGTCATCTCAGAGATATAGATAGATGTTTGGGTTTAGTCAATGGTCTTAATCTATGGGATTATTCACCGGCCGAAACGTTGGGAATATGGCAATGAAGGATAAGAGTCGGAATAATGTAAATAATGAATGTAATGATAATAAGTCATCTCAGAGATATAGATAGATGTTTGGGTTTAGTCACTGGTCTTAATCTATGTGATTATTCACCGGCCGAAACGTTGGGAATATGGCAATGAAGGATAACAGTCGGAATAATGTAAATAATGAATGTAATGATAATACGTCATCTCAGAGATATAGATAGATGTTTGGGTTTAGTCAATGGTCTTAATCTATGGGATTATACACCGGCCGAAACGTTGGGAATATGGCAATGAAGGATAACAGTCGGAATAATGTAAATAATGAATGTAATGATAATACGTCATCTCAGAGATATAGATAGATGTTTGGGTTTAGACAATGGTCTTAATCTATGTGATTATTCACCGGCCGAAACGTTGGGAATATGGCAATGAAGGATAACAGTCGGAATAATGTAAATAATGAATGTAATGAAAATACTTCATCTCAGATATATAGATAGATGTTTGGGTTTAGTCAATGGTCTTAATCTATGGGATTATTCACAGGCCGAAACGTTGGGAATATGGCAATGAAGGATAAGAGTCGGAATAATGTAAATAATGAATGTAATGATAATACGTCATCTCAGAGATATAGATAGATGTTTGGGTTTAGTCAATGGTCTTAATCTATGGGATTATACACCGGCCGAAACGTTGGGAATATGGCAATGAAGGATAACAGTCGGAATAATGTAAATAATGAATGTAATGATAATACGTCATCTCAGAGATATAGATAGATGTTTGGGTTTAGTCAATGGTCTTAATCTATGGGATTATTCACCGGCCGAAACGTTGGGAATATGGCAATGAAGGATAAGAGTCGGAATAATGTAAATAATGAATGTAATGATAATAAGTCATCTCAGAGATATAGATAGATGTTTGGGTTTAGTCACTGGTCTTAATCTCTGTGATTATTCACCGGCCGAAACGTTGGGAATATGGCAATGAAGGATAACAGTCGGAATAATGTAAGTAATGAATGTAATGAAAATACGTCATCTCAGAGATATAGATAGATGTTTGGGTTTAGTCAATGGTCTTAATCTATGGGATTATTCACCGGCAGAAACGTTGGGAATATGGCAATGAAGGATAAGAGTCGGAATAATGTAAATAATGAATGTAATGATAATAAGTCATCTCAGAGATATAGATAGATGTTTGGGTTTAGTCATTGGTCTTAATCTCTGTGATTATTCACCGGCCGAAACGTTGGGAATATGGCAATGAAGGATAACAGTCGGAATAATGTAAATAATGAATGTAATGAAAATACTTCATCTCAGAGATATAGATAGATGTTTGGGTTTAGTCACTGGTCTTAATCTCTGTGATTATTCACCGGCCGAAACGTTGGGAATATGGCAATGAAGGATAACAGTCGGAATAATGTAAGTAATGAATGTAATGAAAATACGTCATCTCAGAGATATAGATAGATGTTTGGGTTTAGTCACTGGTCTTAATCTCTGTGATTATTCACCGGCCGAAATGTTGGGAATATGGCAATGAAGGATAACAGTCGGAATAATGTAAATAATGAATGTAATGATAATAAGTCATCTCAGAGATATAGATAGATGTTTGGGTTTAGTCAATGGTCTTAATCTATGTGATTATTCACCGGCCGAAACGTTGGGAATATGGCAATGAAGGATAACAGTCGGAATAATGTAAATAATGAATGTAATGAAAATACTTCATCTCAGAGATATAGATAGATGTTTGGGTTTAGTCACTGGTCTTAATCTCTGTGATTATTCACCTGCCGAAACGTTGGGAATATGGCAATGAAGGATAACAGTCGGAATAATGTAAGTAATGAATGTAATGAAAATACGTCATCTCAGAGATATAGATAGATGTTTGGGTTTAGTCACTGGCCTTAATCTCTGTGATTATTCACCGGCCGAAATGTTGGGAATATGGCAATGAAGGATAACAGTCGGAATAATGTAAATAATGAATGTAATGATAATACGTCATCTCAGAGATATAGATAGATGTTTGTGTTTAGTCACTGGTCTTAATCTCTGTGATTATTCAGCGGCGAAACGTTGGGAATATGGCAATGAAGGATAACAGTCGGAATAATGTAAATAATGAATGTAATGATAATACGTCATCTCAGAGATATAGATAGATTTTTGGGTTTAGTCACTGGTCTTAATCTATGTGATTATTCACCGGCCGAAACGTTGGGAATATGGCAATGAAGGATAACATTCAGAATAAAGTAAATAATGAATGTAATGATAAAACTACAAATTAGAGATATAGATTGATGTTTGGGTTTAGTCACTGGTCTTAATATATGGGATTATTCACCCGCCGAAACGTTGTGAATATGGCAATGAAGGATAACAGTCGGAATAATGTAAATAATGAATGTAATGATAATACGTCATCTCAGAGATATAGATTGATGTTTGGGTTTAGTCACTGGTCTTAGTCTATGTGATTATTCACCGGCCGAAACGTCGGGAATATGGCAATGAAGGATAACAGTCCGAATAATGTAAATAATGAATGTAATGATAATACGTCATATCAGAGATATAGATAGATATTTGGGGTTAGTCACTGGTCTTAATCTATGTGATTATTCACCGGCCGAAACGTTGGGAATATGGCAATGAAGGATAACAGTCGGAATAATGTAAATAATGAATGTAATGATAATACGTCTTTTCAGAGATATAGATAGATGATTGGGTTTAGTCACTGGTCTTAATCTCTGTGATTATTCACCGGTCGAAACGTTGGGAATATGGCAATGAATGATAACAGTCGGAATAATGTAAATAATGAATGTAATGATAATACGTCACCTCAGAGATATAGATAGATGTTTGGGTTTAGTCAATGGTCTTAATCTCTGTGATTATTCACAGGCCGAAACGTTGGGAATATGGCAATGAAGAATAACAGTCGGAATAATGTAAATAATGAATGTAATGTTAATACGTCATCTCAGAGATATAGATAGATGTTTGGATTTAGTCACTGGTCTTAATCTCTGTGATTATTCACAGGCCGAAACGTTGGGTATATGGCAATGAAGGATAACAGTCGGAACAATGTAAATAATGAATGTAATGATAATACGTCATCTCAGAGATAGAGATAGATGTTCGGGTTTAGTCACTGGTCTAAATCTATGTGATTATTCACCGGCCGAAACGTTGGGAATATGGCAATGAAGGATAACAGTCGGAACAATGTAAATAATGAATGTAATGATAATACGTCATCACAGAGATATAGATAGATGTTTGGGTTTAGTCACTGGTCTTAATCTCTGTGATTATTCACCGGCCGAAACGTTGTGAATATGACAATGAAGGATAACATTCGGAATAATGTAAATAATGAATGTAATGATAATACGTCATCTCAGAGATATAGATAGATGTTTGGGTTTAGTCACTGGTCTTAATCTATGGGATTATTCACCGGCCGAAACGTTGTGAATATGACAATGAAGGATAACATTCGGAATAATGTAAATAATGAATGTAATGATAATACGTCATCTCAGAGATATAGATAGATGTTTGGGTTTAGTCACTGGTCTTAATCTATGGGATTATTCACCGGCCGAAACGTTGTGAATATGACAATGAAGGATAACATTCGGAATAATGTAAATAATGAATGTAATGATAATACTTCATCTCAGAGATATAGATAGATGTTTGGGTTTAGTCACTGGTCTTAATCTATGGGATTATTCACCGGCCGAAACGTTGTGAATATGACAATGAAGGATAACATTCGGAATAATGTAAATAATGAATGTAATGATAATACGTCATCTCAGAGATATAGATAGATGTTTGGGTTTAGTCACTGGTCTTAATCTATGGGATTATTCACCGGCCGAAACGTTGTGAATATGACAATGAAGGATAACATTCGGAATAATGTAAATAATGAATGTAATGATAATACGTCATCTCAGAGATATAGATAGATGTTTGGGTTTAGTCACTGGTCTTAATCTATGGGATTATTCACCGGCCGAAACGTTGTGAATATGACAATGAAGGATAACATTCGGAATAATGTAAATAATGAATGTAATGATAATACTTCAAATCAGAGATATAGATTGATGTTTGCGTTTAGTCACTGGTCTTAATATATGTGATTATTCACCGGCCGAAACGTTGTGAATATGGCAATGAAAGATAACAGTCGGAATAATGTAAATAATGAATGTAATGATAATACGTGATCTCAGAGATATAGATTGATGTTTGGGTTTAGTCACTGGTCTTAATCTATGTGATTATTCACCGGCCGAAAAGTTGGGAATACGGCAATGAAGGATAACAATCGGAATAATGTAAATAATGAATGTAATGATAATACTTCATATCAGAGATATAGATTGATATGTGGGGTTAGTCACTGGTCTTAATCTATGTGATTATTCACCGGCCGAAACGTCTTGAATATGGCAATGAAGGATAACAGTCGGAATAATGTAAATAATGAATGTAATGATAATACTTCAAATCAGAGATATAGATAGATGTTTGGGTTTAGTCACTGGTCTTAATCTATGGGATTATTCACCGGCCGAAACGTTGTGAATATGACAATGAAGGATAACATTCGGAATAATGTAAATAATGAATGTAATGATAATACTTCAAATCAGAGATATAGATTGATGTTTGCGTTTAGTCACTGGTCTTAATATATGTGATTATTCACCGGCCGAAACGTTGTGAATATGGCAATGAAAGATAACAGTCGGAATAATGTAAATAATGAATGTAATGATAATACGTGATCTCAGAGATATAGATTGATGTTTGGGTTTAGTCACTGGTCTTAATCTATGTGATTATTCACCGGCCGAAAAGTTGGGAATACGGCAATGAAGGATAACAGTCGGAATAATGTAAATAATGAATGTAATGATAATACTTCATATCAGAGATATAGATTGATATGTGGGGTTAGTCACTGGTCTTAATCTATGTGATTATTCACCGGCCGAAACGTCTTGAATATGGCAATGAAGGATAACAGTCGGAATAATGTAAATAATGAATGTAATGATAATACTTCATCTCAGATATATAGATAGATGTTTGGCTTTAGTCACTGGTCTTAATCTATGTGATTATTCACCGGCCGAAAAGTTGGGAATATGGCAATGAAAGATAATAGTCGGAATAATGTAAATAATGAATGTAATGATATTACTTCATCTCAGATATATAGATAGATGTTTGGGTTTAGTCACTGGTCTTAATCTATGTGATTATTCACCGGCCGAAACGTTGGGAATATGGCAATGAAGGATAACAGTCGGAATAATGTAAATAATGAATGTAATGATAATACGTCATCTCAAAGATATAGAAGGATGTTTGGGTTTAGTCAATGGTCTTAATCTATGTGATTATTCACGGGCCGAAAACGTTGGGAATATGGCAATGAAGGATAACAGTCGGAATAATGTAAATAATGAATGTAATGATAATACGTCATATCAGAGATATAGATAGATGTTTGGGTTTTGTTACAGGTCTAAATCTCTGTGATTATTCACGGGCCGAAAAGTTGGGAATATGGCAATGAAGGATAACAGTCGGAATAATGTAAATAATGAATGTAATGATAATACGTCTTCTCAGAGATATAGATAGATGTTTGGGTTTAGTCAATGGTCTTAATCTATGTGATTATTCACCGGCCGAAACGTTGGGAATATGGCAATGAAGGATAACAGTCGGAATAATGTAAATAATGAATGTAATGATAATTCGTCATCTCAGAGATATAGAAGGATGTTTTGGTTTAGTCAATGGTCTTAATCTCTGTGATTATTCACCGGCCGAAAACGTTGGGAATATGGCAATGAAGGATAACAGTCGGAATAATGTAAATAATGAATGTAATGATAATACGTCATATCAGAGATATAGATAGATGTTTGGGTTTTGTTACTGGTCTAAATCTCTGTGATTATTCACGGGCCGAAAAGTTGGGAATATGGCAATGAAGGATAACAGTCGGAATAATGTAAATAATGAATGTAATGATAATACGTCAGCTCAGAGATATAGATAGATGTTTGGGTTTAGTCAATGGTCTTAATCTATGTGATTATTCACCGGCCGAAACGTTGGGAATATGGCAATGAAGGATAACAGTCGGAATAATGTAAATAATGAATGTAATGATAATACGTCATCTCAGAGATATAGAAGGATGTTTGGGTTTAGTCAATGGTCTTAATCTCTGTGATTATTCACGGGCCGAAAACGTTGGGAATATGGCAATGAAGGATAACAGTCGGAATAATGTAAATAATGAATGTAATGATAATACGCCATATCAGAGATATAGATAGATGTTTGGGTTTTGTTACTGGTCTAAATCTCTGTGATTATTCACAGGCCGAAAAATTGGGAATATGGCAATGAAGGATAACAGTCGGAAATAATGTAAATAATGAATGTAATGATAATACGTCTTCTCAGAGATGTAGATAGATGTTTGGGTTTAGTCAATGGTCTTAATCTATGTGATTATTCCCCGGCCGAAACGTTGGGAATATGGCAATGATGGATAACAGTCGGAATAATGTAAATAATGAATGTAATGATAATACTTCATCTCAGAGATATAGATAGATGTTTGGGTTTAGTCACTGGTCTTAATCTATGTGATTATTCACCGGCCGAAACGTTGGGAATATGGCAATGAAGGATAACAGTCGGAATAATGTAAATAATGAATGTAATGATAATACGTCATCTCAGAGATATAGATAGATGTTTGGGTTTAGTCAATGGTCTTAATCTATGTGATTATTCAGCGGCCGAAACGTTGGGAATATGGCAATGAAGGATAACAGTCGGAATAATGTAAATAATGAATGTAATGATAATACGTCATATCAGATATATAGATAGATGTTTGGGTTATGTCACTGGTCTTAATCTATGTGATTATTCACCGGCCGAAACGTTGGGAATATGGCAATGAAGGATAACAGTCGGAATAATGTAAATAATGAATGTAATGATAATACGTCATCTCAGAGATATAGATAGATGTTTGGGTTTAGTCAATGGTCTTAATCTATGTGATTATTCACCGGCCGAAACGTTGGGAATATGGCAATGAAGGATAACAGTCGGAATAATGTAAATAATGAATGTAATGATAATACGTCATCTCAGAGATATAGATAGATGTTTGGGTTTAGTCAATGGTCTTAATCTATGTGATTATTCACCGGCCGAAACGTTGGGAATATGGCAATGAAGGATAACAGTCGGAATAATGTAAATAATGAATGTAATGATAATACGTCATCTCAGAGATATAGATAGATGTTTGGGTTTAGTCAATGGTCTTAATCTATGTGATTATTCACCGGCCGAAACGTTGGGAATATGGCAATGAAGGATAACAGTCGGAATAATGTAAATAATGAATGTAATGATAATACGTCATCTCAGAGATATAGAAGGATGTTTGGGTTTAGTCAATGGTCTTAATCTCTGTGATTATTCACGGGCCGAAAACGTTGGGAATATGGCAATGAAGGATAACAGTCGGAATAATGTAAATAATGAATGTAATGATAATACGCCATATCAGAGATATAGATAGATGTTTGGGTTTTGTTACTGGTCTAAATCTCTGTGATTATTCACAGGCCGAAAAATTGGGAATATGGCAATGAAGGATAA
This sequence comes from Acanthosepion esculentum, assembly GCA_964036315.1. Classification (NCBI taxonomy): domain Eukaryota; kingdom Metazoa; phylum Mollusca; class Cephalopoda; order Sepiida; family Sepiidae; genus Acanthosepion; species Acanthosepion esculentum. The sequence continues at coordinate 14,747,206 of OZ038516.1, read as the reverse complement.
CAGTCGGAAATAATGTAAATAATGAATGTAATGATAATACGTCTTCTCAGAGATGTAGATAGATGTTTGGGTTTAGTCAATGGTCTTAATCTATGTGATTATTCCCCGGCCGAAACGTTGGGAATATGGCAATGATGGATAACAGTCGGAATAATGTAAATAATGAATGTAATGATAATACTTCATCTCAGAGATATAGATAGATGTTTGGGTTTAGTCACTGGTCTTAATCTATGTGATTATTCACCGGCCGAAACGTTGGGAATATGGCAATGAAGGATAACAGTCGGAATAATGTAAATAATGAATGTAATGATAATACGTCATCTCAGAGATATAGATAGATGTTTGGGTTTAGTCAATGGTCTTAATCTATGTGATTATTCAGCGGCCGAAACGTTGGGAATATGGCAATGAAGGATGACAGTCGGAATAATGTAAATAATGAATGTAATGATAATACGTCATATCAGATATATAGATAGATGTTTGGGTTTAGTCACTGGTCTTAATCTATGTGATTATTCACCGGCCGAAACGTTGGGAATATGGCAATGAAGGATAACAGTCGGAATAATGTAAATAATGAATGTAATGATAATACGTCATCTCAGAGATATAGATAGATGTTTGGGTTTAGTCAATGGTCTTAATCTATGTGATTATTCAGCGGCCGAAACGTTGGGAATATGGCAATGAAGGATAACAGTCGGAATAATGTAAATAATTAATGTAATGATAATACGTCATATCACAGATATAGATTGATGTTTGCGTTTAGTCACTGGTCTTAATCTATGTGCTTATTCACCGGCCGAAACGTTGGGAATATGGCAATGAAGGATAACAGTCGGAATAATGTAAATAATGAATGTAATGATAATACGTCATATCAGAGATATAGATAGATGTTTGGGTTTAGTCACTGGTCTTAATCTATGTGCTTATTCACCGGCCGAAACGTTGAGAGTATGGCAATGAAGGATAACAGTCGGAATAATGTAAATAATGAATGTAATGATAATACGTCATATCAGAGATATAGATAGATGTTTGGGTTTACTCACTGGTCTTAATATATGTGATTATTCACCGGCCGAAACGTTGGGAATATGGCAATGAAGGATAACAGTCGGAATAATGTAAATAATGAATGTAATGATAATACCTCATATCAGAGATATAGATAGATGTTTGGGTTTAGTCAATGGTCTTAATCTATGTGATTATTCACCGGCCGAAACGTTGGGAATATGGCAATGAAGGATAACAGTCGGAATAATGTAAATAATGAATGTAATGATAATACGTCATCTCAGAGATATAGATAGATGTTTGGGTTTAGTCACTGGTCTTAATCTATGTGCTTATTCACCGGCCGAAATGTTGGGAATATGGCAATGAAGGATAACAGTCGGAATAATGTAAATAATGAATGTAATGATAATACGTCATATCAGAGATATAGATAGATGTTTGGGTTTAGTCACTGGTCTTAATCTATGTGATTATTCACCGGCCGAAACGTTGGGAATATGGCAATGAAGGATAACAGTCGGAATAATGTAAATAATGAATGTAATGATAATACGTCATATCAGAGATATAGATTGATGTTTGCGTTTAGTCTCTGGTCTTAATCTATCTGATTATTCACCGGCCGAAACGTTGGGAATATGGCAATGAAGGATAACAGTCGGAATAATGTAAATAATGAATATAATGATAATACGTCAAATCAGAGATATAGATTGATGTTTGCGTTTAGTCACTGGTCTTAATCTATGTGATTATTCACCGGCCGAAACGTTGGGAATATGGCAATGAAGGATAACAGTCGGAATAATGTAAATAATGAATGTAATGATAATACGTCATATCAGAGATATAGATAGATGTTTGGGTTTAGTCACTGGTCTTAATCTATGTGATTATTCACCGGCCGAAACGTTGGGAATATGGCAATGAAGGATAACAGTCGGAATAATGTAAATAATGAATGTAATGATAATACGTCATATCAGAGATATAGATTGATGTTTGCGTTTAGTCACTGGTCTTAATCTATCTGATTATTCACCGGCCGAAACGTTGGGAATATGGCAATGAAGGATAACAGTCGGAATAATGTAAATAATGAATATAATGATAATACGTCATATCAGAGATATAGATTGATGTTTGCGTTTAGTCACTGGTCTTAATCTATGTGATTATTCACCGGCCGAAACGTTGGGAATATGGCAATGAAGGATAACAGTCGGAATAATGTAAATAATGAATGTAATGATAATACGTCATATCAGAGATATAGATTGATGTTTGCGTTTAGTCACTGGTCTTAATCTATGTGATTATTCACCGGCCGAAACGTTGGGAATATGGCAATGAAGGATAACAGTCGGAATAATGTAAATAATGAATATAATGATATTACGTCATATCAGAGATATAGATTGATGTTTGCGTTTAGTCACTGGTCTTAATCTATGTGATTATTCACCGGCCGAAACGTTGGGAATATGGCAATGAAGGATAACAGTCGGAATAATGTAAATAATGAATGTAATGATAATACGTCATATCAGAGATATAGATTGATGTTTGCGTTTAGTCACTGGTCTTAATCTATGTGATTATTCACCGGCCGAAACGTTGGGAATATGGCAATGAAGGATAACAGTCGGAATAATGTAAATAATGAATATAATGATAATACGTCATATCAGAGATATAGATTGATGTTTGCGTTTAGTCACTGGTCTTAATCTATGTGATTATTCACCGGCCGAAATGTTGGGAATATGGCAATGAAGGATAACAGTCGGAATAATGTAAATAATGAATATAATGATAATACGTCATATCAGAGATATAGATTGATGTTTGCGTTTAGTCACTGGTCTTAATCTATGTGATTATTCACCGGCCGAAACGTTGGGAATATGGCAATGAAGGATAACAGTCGGAATAATGTAAATAATGAATATAATGATAATACGTCATATCAGAGATATAGATTGATGTTTGCGTTTAGTCACTGGTCTTAATCTATGTGATTATTCACCGGCCGAAACGTTGGGAATATGGCAATGAAGGATAACAGTCGGAATAATGTAAATAATGAATATAATGATAATACGTCATATCAGAGATATAGATTGATGTTTGCGTTTAGTCACTGGTCTTAATCTATGTGATTATTCACCGGCCGAAACGTTGGGAATATGGCAATGAAGGATAACAGTCGGAATAATGTAAATAATGAATATAATGATAATACGTCATATCAGAGATATAGATTGATGTTTGCGTTTAGTCACTGGTCTTAATCTATGTGATTATTCACCGGCCGAAACGTTGGGAATATGGCAATGAAGGATAACAGTCGGAATAATGTAAATAATGAATATAATGATAATACGTCATATCAGAGATATAGATTGATGTTTGCGATTAGTCACTGGTCTTAATCTATGTGATTATTCACCGGCCGAAACGTTGGGAATATGGCAATGAAGGATAACAGTCGGAATAATGTAAATAATGAATGTAATGATAATACGTCATATCAGAGATATAGATTGATGTTTGCGTTTAGTCACTGGTCTTAATCTATGTGATTATTCACCGGCCGAAACGTTGGGAATATGGCAATGAAGGATAACAGTCGGAATAATGTAAATAATGAATATAATGATAATACGTCATATCAGAGATATAGATTGATGTTTGCGTTTAGTCACTGGTCTTAATCTATGTGATTATTCACCGGCCGAAACGTTGGGAATATGGCAATGAAGGATAACAGTCGGAATAATGTAAATAATGAATATAATGATAATACGTCATATCAGAGATATAGATTGATGTTTGCGTTTAGTCACTGGTCTTAATCTATGTGATTATTCACCGGCCGAAACGTTGGGAATATGGCAATGAAGGATAACAGTCGGAATAATGTAAATAATGAATATAATGATAATACGTCATATCAGAGATATAGATTGATGTTTGCGTTTAGTCACTGGTCTTAATCTATGTGATTATTCACCGGCCGAAACGTTGGGAATATGGCAATGAAGGATAACAGTCGGAATAATGTAAATAATGAATATAATGATAATACGTCATATCAGAGATATAGATTGATGTTTGCGTTTAGTCACTGGTCTTAATCTATGTGATTATTCACCGGCCGAAACGTTGGGAATATGGCAATGAAGGATAACAGTCGGAATAATGTAAATAATGAATGTAATGATAATACGTCACCTCAGAGATATAGATAGATGTTTGGGTTTCGTCAATGGTCTTAATCTCTGTGATTATTCACAGGCCGAAACGTTGGGTATATGGCAATGAAGGATAACAGTCGGAACAATGTAAATAATGAATGTAATGATAATACGTCATCTCAGAGATATAGATAGATGTTCGGGTTTAGACACTGGTCTAAATCTATGTGATTATTCACCGGCCGAAACGTTGGGAATATGGCAATGAAGGGTAAGTGTCGGAATAATGTAAATAATGAATGTAATGATAATACGTCATCTCAGAGATATAGATAGATGTTTGGGTTTAGTCACTGGTCTTAATCTATGGGATTATTCACCGGCCGAAACGTTGTGAATATGACAATGAAGGATAACATTCGGAATAATGTAAATAATGAATGTAATGATAATACTTCAAATCAGAGATATAGATTGATGTTTGCGTTTAGTCACTGGTCTTAATATATGTGATTATTCACCGGCCGAAACGTTGTGAATATGGCAATGAAAGATAACAGTCGGAATAATATAAATAATGAATGTAAAGATAATACGTCATCTCAGAGATATAGATTGATGTTTGGGTTTAGTCACTGGTCTTAATCTATGTGATTATTCACCGGCCGAAAAGTTGGGAATACGGCAATGAAGGATAACAGTCGGAATAATGTAAATAATGAATGTAATGATAATACTTCATATCAGAGATATAGATTGATATGTGGGGTTAGTCACTGGTCTTAATCTATGTGATTATTCACGGGCCGAAAACGTTGGGAATATGGCAATGAAGGATAACAGTCGGAATAATGTAAATAATGAATGTAATGATAATACGCCATATCAGAGATATAGATAGATGTTTGGGTTTTGTTACTGGTCTAAATCTCTGTGATTATTCACGGGCCGAAAAGTTGGGAATATGGCAATGAAGGATAACAGTCGGAAATAATGTAAATAATGAATGTAATGATAATACGTCTTCTCAGAGATGTAGATAGATGTTTGGGTTTAGTCACTGGTCTTAATCTATGTGATTATTCACCGGCCGAAACGTTGGGAATATGGCAATGAAGGATAACAGTCGGAATAATGTAAATAATGAATGTAATGATAATACGTCATCTCAAAGATATAGAAGGATGTTTGGGTTTAGTCAATGGTCTTAATCTATGTGATTATTCACGGGCCGAAAACGTTGGGAATATGGCAATGAAGGATAACAGTCGGAATAATGTAAATAATGAATGTAATGATAATACGTCATATCAGAGATATAGATAGATGTTTGGGTTTTGTTACTGGTCTAAATCTCTGTGATTATTCACGGGCCGAAAAGTTGGGAATATGGCAATGAAGGATAACAGTCGGAATAATGTAAATAATGAATGTAATGATAATACGTCTTCTCAGAGATATAGATAGATGTTTGGGTTTAGTCAATGGTCTTAATCTATGTGATTATTCACCGGCCGAAACGTTGGGAATATGGCAATGAAGGATAACAGTCGGAATAATGTAAATAATGAATGTAATGATAATTCGTCATCTCAGAGATATAGAAGGATGTTTGGGTTTAGTCAATGGTCTTAATCTCTGTGATTATTCACCGGCCGAAAACGTTGGGAATATGGCAATGAAGGATAACAGTCGGAATAATGTAAATTATGAATGTAATGATAATACGTCATATCAGAGATATAGATAGATGTTTGGGTTTTGTTACTGGTCTAAATCTCTGTGATAATTCACCGGCCGAAAAGTTGGGAATATGGCAATGAAGGATAACAGTCGGAATAATGTAAATAATGAATGTAATGATAATACGTCATATCAGAGATATAGATAGATGTTTGGGTTTTGTTACTGGTCTTAATCTATGTGATTATTCACCGGCCGAAAAGTTGGGAATATGGCAATGAAGGATAACAGTCGGAATAATGTAAATAATGAATGTAATGATAATACGTCATCTCAGAGATATAGATAGATGTTTGGGTTTAGTCAATGGTCTTAATCTATGTGATTATTCACCGGCCGAAACGTTGGGAATATGGCAATGAAGGATAACAGTCGGAATAATGTAAATAATGAATGTAATGATAATACGTCATCTCAGAGATATAGAAGGATGTTTCGGTTTAGTCAATGGTCTTAATCTCTGTGATTATTCACGGGCCGAAAACGTTGGGAATATGGCAATGAAGGATAACAGTCGGAATAATGTAAATAATGAATGTAATGATAATACGCCATATCAGAGATATAGATAGATGTTTGGGTTTTGTTACTGGTCTAAATCTCTGTGATTATTCACGGGCCGAAAAGTTGGGAATATGGCAATGAAGGATAACAGTCGGAAATAATGTAAATAATGAATGTAATGATAATACGTCTTCTCAGAGATGTAGATAGATGTTTGGGTTTAGTCAATGGTCTTAATCTATGTGATTATTCACCGGCCGAAACGTTGGGAATATGGCAATGAAGGATAACAGTCGGAATAATGTAAATAATGAATGTAATGATAATACTTCATCTCAGAGATATAGATAGATGTTTGGGTTTAGTCAATGGTCTTAATCTATGTGATTATTCACTGGCCGAAACGTTGGGAATATGGCAATGAAGGATAACAGTCGGAATAATGTAAATAATGAATGTAATGATAATACGTCATCTCAGAGATATAGATAGATGTTTGGGTTTAGTCAATGGTCTTAATCTATGTGATTATTCACCGGCCGAAACGTTGGGAATATGGCAATGAAGGATAACAGTCGGAATAATGTAAATAATGAATGTAATGATAATAAGTCATCTCAGAGATATAGATAGATGTTTGGGTTTAGTCAATGGTCTTAATCTATGTGATTATTCACTGGCCGAAACGATGGGAATATGGCAATGAAAGATAACAGTCGGAATAATGTAAATAATGAATGTAATGATAATACGTCATCTCAGAGTTATAGATAGATGTTTGGGTTTAGTCAATGGTCTTAATCTATGTGATTTTTCACCGGCCGAAACGTTGGGAATATGGCAATGAATGATAACAGTCGGAATAATGTAAATAATGAATGTAATGATAATACGTCATCTCAGAGATATAGATAGATGTTTGGGTTTAGTCACTGGTCTTAATCTATGTGATTATTCACCGGCCGAAATGTTGGGAATATGGCAATGAAGGATAACAGTCGGAATAATGTAAATAATGAATGTAATGATAATACGTCATCTCAGAGATATAGATAGATGTTTGGGTTTAGTCAATGGTCTTAATCTATGTGATTATTCACCGGCCGAAACGTTGGGAATATGGCAATGAAGGATAACAGTCGGAATAATGTAAATAATGAATGTAATGATAATTCGTCATCTCAGAGATATAGAAGGATGTTTGGGTTTAGTCAATGGTCTTAATCTCTGTGATTATTCACCGGCCGAAAACGTTGGGAATATGGCAATGAAGGATAACAGTCGGAATAATGTAAATTATGAATGTAATGATAATACGTCATCTCAGAGATATAGATAGATGTTTGGGTTTTGTTACTGGTCTAAATCTATGTGATTATTCACCGGCCGAAATGTTGGGAATATGGCAATGAAGGATAACAGTCGGAATAATGTAAATAATGAATGTAATGATAATACGTCATCTCAGAGATATAGATAGATGTTTGGGTTTAGTCAATGGTCTTAATCTATGTGATTATTCAGCGGCCGAAACGTTGGGAATATGGCAATGAAGGATAACAGTCGGAATAATGTAAATAATGAATGTAATGATAATACGTCATATCAGATATATAGATAGATGTTTGGGTTATGTCACTGGTCTTAATCTATGTGATTATTCACCGGCCGAAACGTTGGGAATATGGCAATGAAGGATAACAGTCGGAATAATGTAAATAATTAATGTAATGATAATACGTCATATCACAGATATAGATAGATGTTTGGGGTTAGTCACTGGTCTTAATCTATGTGCTTATTCACCGGCCGAAACGTTGGGAATATGGCAATGAAGGATAACAGTCGGAATAATGTAAATAATGAATGTAATGATAATACGTCATATCAGAGATATAGATAGATGTTTGGGTTTAGTCACTGGTCTTAATATATGTGATTATTCACCGGCCGAAACGTTGGGAATATGGCAATGAAGGATAACAGTCGGAATAATGTAAATAATGAATGTAATGATAATACCTCATATCAGAGATATAGATAGATGTTTAGGTTTAGTCAATGGTCTTAATCTATGTGCTTATTCACCGGCCGAAATGTTGGGAATATGGCAATGAAGGATAACAGTCGGAATAATGTAAATAATGAATGTAATGATAATACGTCATATCAGAGATATAGATTGATGTTTGGCTTTAGTCACTGGTCTTAATCTATGTGATTATTCACCGGCCGAAACGTTGGGAATATGGCAAAGAAGGATAAGAGTCGGAATAATGTAAATAATGAATGTAATGATAATACGTCATATCAGAGATATAGATAGATGTTTGGGTTTAGTCACTGGTCTTAATCTATGTGATTATTCACCGGCCGAAACGTTGGGAATATGGCAATGAAGGATAACAGTCGGAATAATGTAAATAATGAATGTAATGATAATACGTCATATCAGAGATATAGATTGATGTTTGCGTTTAGTCACTGGTCTTAATCTATCTGATTATTCACCGGCCGAAACGTTGGGAATATGGCAATGAAGGATAACAGTCGGAATAATGTAAATAATGAATATAATGATAAACGTCATATCAGAGATATAGATTGATGTTTGCGTTTAGTCACTGGTCTTAATCTATGTGATTATTCACCGGCCGAAACGTTGGGAATATGGCAATGAAGGATAACAGTCGGAATAATGTAAGTAATGAATGTAATGATAATACGTCATATCAGAGATATAGATTGATGTTTGCGTTTAGTCACTGGTCTTAATCTATGTGATTATTCACCGGCCGAAACGTTGGGAATATGGCAATGAAGGATAACAGTCGGAATAATGTAAATAATGAATATAATGATATTACGTCATATCAGAGATATAGATTGATGTTTGCGTTTAGTCACTGGTCTTAATCTATGTGATTATTCACCGGCCGAAACGTTGGGAATATGGCAATGAAGGATAACAGTCGGAATAATGTAAATAATGAATGTAATGATAATACTTCATATCAGAGATATAGATTGATGTTTGCGTTTAGTCACTGGTCTTAATCTATGTGATTATTCACCGGCCGAAACGTTGGGAATATGGCAATGAAGGATAACAGTCGGAATAATGTAAATAATGAATATAATGATAATACGTCATATCAGAGATATAGATTGATGTTTGCGTTTAGTCACTGGTCTTAATCTATGTGATTATTCACCGGCCGAAACGTTGGGAATATGGCAATGAAGGATAACAGTCGGAATAATGTAAATAATGAATATAATGATAATACGTCATATCAGAGATATAGAATGATGTTTGCGTTTAGTCACTGGTCTTAATCTATGTGATTATTCACCGGCCGAAACGTTGGGAATATGGCAATGAAGGATAACAGTCGGAATAATGTAAATAATGAATGTAATGATAATACATCATATCAGAGATATAGATTGATGTTTGCGTTTAGTCACTGGTCTTAATCTATGTGATTATTCACCGGCCGAAACGTTGGGAATATGGCAATGAAGGATAACAGTCGGAATAATGTAAATAATGAATATAATGATAATACGTCATATCAGAGATATAGATTGATGTTTGCGTTTAGTCACTGGTCTTAATCTATGTGATTATTCACCGGCCGAAACGTTGGGAATATGGCAATGAAGGATAACAGTCGGAATAATGTAAATAATGAATGTAATGATAATACGTCATATCAGAGATATAGATTGATGTTTGCGTTTAGTCACTGGTCTTAATCTATGTGATTATTCACCGGCCGAAACGTTGGGAATATGGCAATGAAGGATAACAGTCGGAATAATGTAAATAATGAATATAATGATAATACGTCATATCAGAGATATAGATTGATGTTTGCGTTTAGTCACTGGTCTTAATCTATGTGATTATTCACCGGCCGAAACGTTGGGAATATGGCAATGAAGGATAACAGTCGGAATAATGTAAATAATGAATATAATGATAATACGTCATATCAGAGATATAGATTGATGTTTGCGTTTAGTCACTGGTCTTAATCTATGTGATTATTCACCGGCCGAAACGTTGGGAATATGGCAATGAAGGATAACAGTCGGAATAATGTAAATAATGAATATAATGATAATACGTCATATCAGAGATATAGATTGATGTTTGCGTTTAGTCACTGGTCTTAATCTATGTGATTATTCACCGGCCGAAACGTTGGGAATATGGCAATGAAGGATAACAGTCGGAATAATGTAAATAATGAATATAATGATAATACGTCATATCAGAGATATAGATTGATGTTTGCGTTTTGTCACTGGTCTTAATCTATGTGATTATTCACCGGCCGAAACGTTGGGAATATGGCAATGAAGGATAACAGTCGGAATAATGTAAATAATGAATATAATGATAATACGTCATATCAGAGATATAGATTGATGTTTGCGTTTAGTCACTGGTCTTAATCTATGTGATTATTCACCGGCCGAAACGTTGGGAATATGGCAATGAAGGATAACAGTCGGAATAATGTAAATAATGAATGTAATGATAATACGTCATATCAGAGATATAGATTGATGTTTGCGTTTAGTCACTGGTCTTAATCTATGTGATTATTCACCGGCCGAAACGTTTGGAATATGGCAATGAAGGATAACAGTCGGAATAATGTAAATAATGAATATAATGATAATACGTCATATCAGAGATATAGATTGATGTTTGCGTTTAGTCACTGGTCTTAATCTATGTGATTATTCACCGGCCGAAACGTTGGGAATATGGCAATGAAGGATAACAGTCGGAATAATGTAAATAATGAATATAATGATAATACGTCATATCAGAGATATAGATAGATGTTTGGGTCTAGTCACTGGTCTTAATCTATGTGATTATTCATCGGCCGAAACATTGGGAATATGGCAAAGAAGGATAAGAGTCGGAATAATGTAAATAATGAATGTAATGATAATACGTCATATCAGAGATATAGATAGATGTTTGAGTCTAGTCACTGGTCTTAATCTATGTGATTATTCACCGGCCGAAACGTTGGGAATATGGCAATGAAGGATAACAGTCGGAATAATGTAAATAATTAATGTAATGATAATACGTCATATCAGAGATATAGATTGATGTTTGGGTTTAGTCACTGGTCTTAATCTATGGGCTTATTCACCGGCCGAAACGTTGGGAATATGGCAATGAAGGATAACAGTCGGAATAATGTAAATAATGAATGTAATGATAATACGTCATATCAGAGATATAGATAGATGTTTGGGTTTAGTCACTGGTCTTAATCTATGTCATTATTCACCGGCCGAAACGTTGGGAATATGGCAATGAAGGATAACAGTCGGAATAATGTAAATAATGAATGTAATGATAATACGTCATATCAGAGATATAGATAGATTTTTGGGTTTAGTCACTGGTCTTAATCTATGTGATTATTCACCGGCCGAAACGTTAGGAATATGGCAATGAAGGATAACAGTCGGAATAATATAAATAATGAATGTAATGATAATACGTCATATCAGAGATATAGATAGATGTTTGGGTTTAGTCACTGGTCTAAATCTATGTGATTATTCACCGGCCGAAACGTTGGGAATATGGCAATGAAGGATAACAGTCGGAATAATGTAAATAATGAATGTAATGATAATACGTCATATCAGAGTAATAGATAGATGTTTGGGTTTAGTCAATGGTCTTAATCTATGTGATTATTCACCGTCCGAAACGTTGGGAATATGGAAATGAAGGATAGCAGTCGGAATAATGTAAATAATGAATGTAATGATAATACGTCATATCAGAGATATAGATAGATGTTTGGGTTATGTCACTGGTCTTAATCTATGTGATTATTCACCGGCCGAAACGTTGGGAATATGGCAATGAAGGATAACAGTCGGAATAATGTAAATAATGAATGTAATCATAATACGTCTTCTCAGAGATATAGATAGATGATTGGGTTTAGTCACTGGTCTAAATCTATGTGATTATTCACCAGCCGAAACGTTGGGAATATGGCAATGAAGGATAACAGTCGGAATAATGTAAATAATGAATGTATTGATAATACGTCATATCAGAGTAATAGATAGATGTTTGGGTTTAGTCAATGGTCTTAATCTATGTGATTATTCACCGTCCGAAACGTTGGGAATATGGAAATGAAGGATAGCAGTCGGAATAATGTAAATAATGAATGTAATGATAATACGTCATCTCAGAGATATAGATAGATGTCTGCGTTTAGTCAATCGTCTTAATCTATGTGATTATTCACCGGTCGAAACGTTGGGAATATGGCAATGAATGATAACAGTCAGAATAATGTAAATAATGAATGTAATGATAATACGTCACCTCAGAGATATAGATAGATCTTTGGGTTTAGTCAATGGTCTTAATCTCTGTGATTATTCACAGGCCGAAACGTTGGGAATATGGCAATGAAGGATAACAGTCGGAATAATGTAAATAATGAATGTAATGTTAATACGTCATGTCAGAGATATAGATAGATGTTTGGATTTAGTCAATGGTCTTAATCTCTGTGATTATTCACAGGCCGAAACGTTGGGTATATGGCAATGAAGGATAACAGTCGGAACAATGTAAATAATGAATGTAATTATAATACGTCATCTCAGAGATATAGATAGATGTTTGGGTTTAGTCTATGGTCTAAATCTATGTGATTATTCAACGGCCGAAACGTTGGGAATATGGCAATGAAGGATAAGAGTCGGAATAATGTAAATAATGAATGTAATGATAATACGTCATCTCAGAGATATGGATAGATGTTTGGGTTTAGACACTGGTCTTAAACTATGTGATTATTCACCGGCCGAAACGTTGGGAATATGGCAATGAAGGATAACAGTCGGAATAATGTAAATAATGAATGTAATGATAATACGTCATCTCAGAGATATAGATAGATGTTTGTGTTTAGTCACTGGTCTTAATCTATGGGATTATTCACCGGCCGAAAAGTTGGGAATACGGCAATGAAGGATAACTGTCGGAATAATGTAAATAATGAATGTAATGATAATACTTCAAATCAGAGATATAGATAGATGTTTGGGTTTAGTCACTGGTCTTAATCTATGTGATTATTCACCGGCCGAAACGTTGTGAATATGACAATGAAGGATAACAGTCGGAATAATGTAAATAATGAATGTAATGATAATACTTCAAATCAGAGATATAGATTGATGTTTGGGTTTAGTCACTGGTCTTAATCTATGTGATTATTCACCGGCCGAAACGTCTTGAATATGGCAATGAAGGATAACAGTCGGAATAATGTAAATAATGAATGTAATGATAATACTTCAAATCAGAGATATAGATAGATGTTTGGGTTTAGTCACTGGTCTTAATCTATGTGATTATTCACCGGCCGAAACGTTGTGAATATGACAATGAAGGATAACAGTCGGAATAATGTAAATAATGAATGTAATGATAATACTTCAAATCAGAGATATAGATTGATGTTTGGGTTTAGTCACTGGTCTTAATCTATGTGATTAGTCACCGGCCGAAACGTTGGGAATATGGCAATGAAGGATAACAGTCGGAATAATGTAAATAATGAATGTAATGATAATACGTGATCTCAGAGATATAGATTGATGTTTGGGTTTAGTCACTGGTCTTAATCTATGTGATTATTCACCGGCCGAAAAGTTGGGAATACGGCAATGAAGGATAACTGTCGGAATAATGTAAATAATGAATGTAATGATAATACGTCATATCAGAGATATAGATAGATGTTTGGGTTTAGACACTGGTCTTAAACTATGTGATTATTCACCGGCCGAAACGTTGGGAATATGGCAATGAAGGATAACAGTCGGAATAATGTAAATAATGAATGTAATGATAATACGTCATCTCAGAGATATAGATAGATGTTTGTGTTTAGTCACTGGTCTTAATCTATGTGATTATTCACCGGCCGAAACGTTGTGAATATGACAATGAAGGATAACATTCGGAATAATGTAAATAATGAATGTAATGATAATACTTCAAATCAGAGATATAGATTGATGTTTGGGTTTAGTCACTGGTCTTAATCTATGTGATTAGTCACCGGCCGAAACGTTGGGAATATGGCAATGAAGGATAACAGTCGGAATAATGTAAATAATGAATGTAATGATAATACGTGATCTCAGAGATATAGATTGATGTTTGGGTTTAGTCACTGGTCTTAATCTATGTGATTATTCACCGGCCGAAAAGTTGGGAATACGGCAATGAAGGATAACTGTCGGAATAATGTAAATAATGAATGTAATGATAATACGTCATATCAGAGATATAGATAGATGTTTGGGTTTTGTTACTGGTCTAAATCTCTGTGATTATTCACGGGCTGAAAAGTTGGGTATATGGCAATGAAGGATAACAGTCGGAATAATGTAAATAATGAATGTAATGATAATACGTCTTCTCAGAGATATAGATAGATGTTTGGGTTTAGTCAATGATCTTAATCTATGTGATTATTCACCGGCCGAAACGTTGGGAATATGGCAATGAAGGATAACAGTCGGAATATATGTAAATAATGAATGTAATGATAATAAGTAATCTCAGAGATATAGATAGATGTTTGGGTTTAGTCAATGGTCTTAATCTATGTGATTATTCACTGGCCGAAACGTTGGGAATATGGCAATGAAGGATAACGGTCGGAATAATGTAAATAATGAATGTAATGATAATACGTCATCTCAGAGATATAGATAGATGTTTGGGTTTAGTCAATGGTCTTAATCTATGTGATTATTCACCGGCCGAAACGTTGGGAATATGGCAATGAAGGATAACAGTCGGAATAATGTAAATAATGAATGTAATGATAATACGTCATCTCAGAGATATAGATAGATGTTTGGGTTTAGTCAATGGTCTTAATCTATGTGATTATTCACCGGCCAAATCGTTGGGAATATGGCAATGAAGGATAAGAGTCGGAATAATGTAAATAATGAATGTAATGATAATACGTCTTCTCAGAGATATAGATAGATGTTTGGGTTTAGTCAATGATCTTAATCTATGTGATTATTCACCGGCCGAAACGTTGGGAATATAGCAATGAAGGATAACAGTCGGAATAATGTAAATAATGAATGTAATGATAATACGTCATCTCAGAGATATAGATAGATGTTTGGGTTTAGTCAATGGTCTTAATCTATGTGATTATTCACCGGCCAAATCGTTGGGTATATGGCAATGAAGGATAAAAGTCGGAATAATGTAAATAATGAATGTAATGATAATACGTCTTCTCAGAGATAAAGATAGATGTTTGGGTTTAGTCAATGATCTTAATCTATGTGATTATTCACCGGCCGAAACGTTGGGAATATGGCAATGAAGGATAACAGTCGGAATAATGTAAATAATGAATGTAATGATAATACGTCATCTCAGAAATATAGATAGATGTTTGGGTTTAGTCAATGGTCTTAATCTATGTGATTATTCACGGGCCGAAAACGTTGGGAATATGGCAATGAAGGATAAGAGTCGGAATAATGTAAATAATGAAAGTAATGATAATACGTCATCTCAGAGATATAGATAGATGTTTGGGTTTAGTCAATGGTCTTAATCTATGTGATTATTCACTGGCCGAAACGTTGGGAATATGGCAATGAAGGATAAGAGTCGGAATAATGTAAATAATGAAAGTAATGATAATACGTCATCTCAGAGATATAGATAGATGTTTGGGTTTAGTCAATGGTCTTAATCTATGTGATTATTCAGCGGCCAAATCGTTGGGAATATGGCAATGAAGGATAACAGTCGGAATAATGTAAATAATGAATGTAATGATAATACGTCATCTCAGAGATATAGATAGTTGTTTGGGTTTAGTCACTGGTCTTAATCTATGTGATTATTCACCGGCCGAAACGTTGGGAATATGGCAATGAAGGATAACAGTCGCAATAATGTAAATAATGAATGTAATGATAATACGTCATCTCAGAGATATAGATAGATGTTTGGGTTTAGTCAATGGTCTTAATCTATGTGATTATTCACCGGCCGAAACGTTGGGAATATGGCAAAGAAGGATAAGAGTCGGAATAATGTAAATAATGAATGTAATGATAATACGTCATATCAGAGATATAGGTAGATGTTTGGGTTATGTCACTAGTCTTAATCTATGTGATTATTCACCGGCCGAAACGTTGGGAATATGGCAATGAAGGATAACAGTCGGAATAATGTAAATAATTAATGTAATGATAATACGTCATATCAGAGATATAGATTGATGTTTCGGTTTAGTCACTGGTCTTAATCTATGTGCTTATTCACCGGCCGAAACGTTGGGAATATGGCAATGAAGGATAACAGACGGAATAATGTAAATAATGAATGTAATGATAATACGTCATATCAGAGATATAGATAGATGTTTGGGTTTTGTCACTGGTCTTAATCTATGTGATTATTCACCGGCCGAAACGTTGGGAATATGGCAATGAAGGATAACAGTCGGAATAATGTAAATAATGAATGTAATGATAATACGTCATATCAGAGATATAGATAGATTTTTGGGTCTAGTCACTGGTCTTAATCTATGTGATTATTCAGCGGCCGAAACGTTGGGAATATGGCAATGAAGGATAACAGTCGGAATAATGTAAATAATGAATGTAATGATAATACGTCATCTCAGAGATATAGATAGATTTTTGGGTTTAGTCACTGGTCTTAATCTCTGTGATTATTCACCGGACGAAACGTTGGGAATATGGAAATGAAGGATAGCAGTCGGAATAATGTAAATAATGAATGTAATGATAATACGTCATCTCAGAGATATATATAGATGTTTGGGTTTATTCATTGGTCTTAATCTATCTGATTATTCACCGGCCGAAACGTTGGGAATAGGGCAATGAAGAATAACAGTCGGAATAATGTAAATAATGAATGTAATGATAATACTTCATCTCAGAGATATAGATAGATGTTTGGGTTTAGTCACTGGTCTTAATCTATGTGATTATTCACCGGCCGAATCGTTGGGAATATGGCAATGAAGGATAACAGTCGGAATAATGTAAATAATGAATGTAATGATAATACGTCATCTCAGAGATATAGATAGATGTTTGGGTTTAGTCAATGGTCTTAATCTATGTGATTATTCACCGGCCGAATCGTTGGGAATATGGCAATGAAGGATAACAGTCGGAATAATGTAAATAATGAATGTAATGATAATACTTCATCTCAGAGATATAGATAGATGTTTGGGTTTAGTCACTGCTCTTAATCTATGTGATTATTCACCGGCCGAAACGTTGGGAATATGTCAATGAAGGATAACAGTCGGAATAATGTAAATAATGAATGTAATGATAATACGTCATCTCAGAGATATAGATAGATATTTGGGTTTAGTCACTGGTCTTAATCTCTGTGATTATTCACCGGCCGAAACGTTGGGAATATGGCAATGAAGGATAACAGTCGGAATAATGTAAATAATGAATGTAATGATAATACGTCATCTCAGAGATATAGATAGATATTTGGGTTTAGTCACTGGTCTTAATCTCTGTGATTATTCACCGGCCGAAACGTTGGGAATATGGCAATGAAGGATAACAGTCGGAATAATGTAAATAATGAATGTAATGATAATACGTCATATCAGAGATATAGATAGATGTTTGGGTTTTGTCACTGGTCTTAATCTATGTGCTTATTCACCGGCCGAAACGTTGGGAATATGGCAATGAAGGATAACAGTCGGAATAATGTAAATAATGAATGTAATGATAATACGTCATATCAGAGATATAGATAGATATTTGGGTTTAGTCACTGGTCTTAATCTCTGTGATTATTCACCGGCCGAAACGTTGGGAATATGGCAATGAAGGATAACAGTCGGAATAATGTAAATAATGAATGTAATGATAATACGTCATATCAGAGATATAGATAGATGTTTGGGTTTTGTCACTGGTCTTAATCTATGTGCTTATTCACCGGCCGAAACGTTGGGAATATGGTAATGAAGGATAACAGTCGGAATAATGTAAATAATGAATGTAATGATAATACGTCATATCAGAGATATAGATTGATGTTTGGGTTTAGTCACTGGTCTTAATCTATGTGATTATTCACCGGCCGAAACGTTGGGAATATGGTAATGAAGGATAACAGTCGGAATAATGTAAATAATGAATGTAATGATAATACGTCATCTCAGAGATATAGATAGATATTTGGGTTTAGTCACTGGTCTTAATCTATGTGCTTATTCACCGGCCGAAACGTTGGGAATATGGCAATGAAGGATAACAGTCGGAATAATGTAAATAATGAATGTAATGATAATACGTCATATCAGAGATATAGATAGATGTTTGGGTTTTGTCACTGGTCTTAATCTATGTGATTATTCACCGGCCGAAACGTTGGGAATATGGCAATGAAGGATAACAGTCGGAATAATGTAAATAATGAATGTAATGATAATACGTCATATCAGAGATATAGATAGATGTTTGGGTTTAGTCAATGGTCTTAATCTATGTGATTATTCACCGGCCGAAACGTTGGGCATATGGAAATGATGGATAGCAGTCGGAATAATGTAAATAATGAATGTAATGATAATACGTCATATCAGAGATATAGATAGATATTTGGGTGTAGTTCCTGGTCTTAATCTATGTGATTATTCACCGGCCGAAACGTTGGGAATATGGCAATTAAGGATAACTGTCTTAATAATGTAAATAATGTAAGTAATAATAATACCTCGTGTCAGAGATATAGATAGATGTTCGTTTCTAGACACTGGACTTACTCAATGTTTTATGCAACGGCCGAAACGTTGTGAATATGACAATGTAGATGAGGATAACAATCCGAATAATGTAAATAATGCAAGTAAGCATAATGCCTCATCTCAGAGATATAGATAGATGTTTGAGTCTAGTCACTGGACCCAATCAATATATTTATTCAACGGCTGAATTGGTGTGAATATGGCAATGAAGATGAGGATAACAGTCCGAATAATGTAAATAATGCAAGTAATCATAATGCCTCATCTCAGAGATATAGATAGATGTTTGGGTATAGTTACTGGACCTAATCAATTTCATTCTTCAACGGAGGAAATGTTGTGAAATACGGCAATGAAGATGAGGATAACAGTCCGAATTATGAAAATAATGCAAGCAATTATAATACCTTGTTTCAGAGATATAGACAGATGTTCAGGTCTAGTCACCGGACCTACTCAATGATTTTATTCAACTTCCGAAACGTTGTGAATATGGCAATGAAGATGAGGATAACAGACCGAATAATGTAAATAATGCAAGTAATCATAATACCTCATCTCAGAGATATAGATAGATTTTTGTGTCTAGTCACTGGATCTAATCAATGACTTTATTCAACGACCGCAAATTTGTGAATATTTCGATGAAGATCCTTTGGTCTCTGCTTGGAACCCGGATAGAAATCAGTATTCACTAGAAATAAAATGTGGTATAATAATAATAATAATAATAATAATAATAATAATAATAATAATAATAAGGACCTTGAAATCGAAATCTCAACTA
The DNA here is from genome assembly GCA_964036315.1 of Acanthosepion esculentum. Lineage (NCBI taxonomy): Eukaryota > Metazoa > Mollusca > Cephalopoda > Sepiida > Sepiidae > Acanthosepion > Acanthosepion esculentum. The sequence continues at coordinate 14,727,023 of OZ038516.1, read as the reverse complement.
TCCCTGTTGTAGTTGGAGCCCTTGGGTAGGTTGGAAAAGATTCCAGTAGACTAATTGAAGTGATTCCTGGAAGCCCATGCCTTAAAGAAATACAAAAATTTGTTCTCAAGAGCACAGCCCACATTTACGGAGGGCTTTATCTAAGTAAAATATTTTTTTTCAGTGAAAATGGCACGATGCCATTGCTAAATTTAAGTATCTGGCGGGGGGGGGGGGTGTTACGGACCGAATGTGTCCATACCAGAAATCAACGGAAATATAATAATAATGTTATCCTAATAATAATAATAATAATAATAATTATTATTATTATTATTATTATTATCATTATTATTATTTTTATTATAACAACAACAACAACATCCAGACTCGGTTACGGAGATAGGAGCTGTAACAATTTTATGTGAATACACAAGACATACAGAACAATCAAAGCTAATCGCCCTGACATCGTTATTAGAGATGGCAAACAAAAAAGTGACTCCTTATTGATATGGCAGATCCTGCGTACTGCAATGTATCTTTGAAAATCGTCAAAAAGCTATCCAAATACAAGGACCTTGAAAACGAAATCTCAGAAATGCGGCACATGAGAACAACAAGAATCCCTGTTGTAGTTGGAGCACTCGGATTGGATGGAAATGATTCCAGTAGACTTATTGAAGGGATTCCTGGAAGCCGGTGCCTTAAAGAAATACAAAAAAATGTTCTTATGAGTAAAGATCAATTCTGCATTACAACAATACATAAACTGATCCCTCACTGAATTCCAGATACTGTAAATAAATCTAAAAGACATGCCCGTGTAGCCAATCAGTTTTTCATTGATTGATTCGTTTTCTACGGCTGATCAACCCTTGCAGATTATTTAAAGCTAGAAAAAATAGTTTTAGATTATAAGAATTCGTTTTGAGTTTATAATAATCGAGTGATACAAGTCCTACTAATTAACCCATAGCTGGGGGAGAATTGGTGGATTCATACTTAATCAGAATTTGATAAACAACGAAATTATAATGTGGATATAAATGGGGGATCAATTCTATATTAGAATCAATATATAAACTGATCCCTCACTTTGTAGCCACGGTAGTTTCTATACATTTTTGGTCGGGTTGATAATGGTTTACTGATACAAGGCTTACTAATTAATCCATAGTTGGGGGAGAAGTGGTGAATTCATACTTAATCAGAATTTGATAAGCAAACAAGAAATTATAACGTGGATATAAAATGGGGGATTAATTCTATATGAAAATCAATAAATAAACTGATCCCTCTCTTTGTAGCCACAATAGTTTCTATACATTTTTTTTAGATCGTAATGATTTAGTAATCCAAGTCTTACCTATTAACTCATTGTTAGAAGGAGAGGAGGTGGATTCATACCTAATCAGAATTTGATAAGCAAACAATTAATTATAATTTGGATATAAACTGGGGGATTAATTCTATATTACAATAGATATATAAACTGATCCCTCACTTTGTAGCCACACTAGTTTCTATAAATTTATATTCCAGAGACTGTAAATGAATCTAAAAGACGTTTTTGTCGAATCAATCAAACCTTGTAATTGCAGGTTATTTAAAAGGTGAAAATTTTAGATAATAATGGATTTGTGATACAATTTTTACTAATTAACCCATAGTTGGAAGGAGAATAGGTGAATTCATACCTAATCAGAATTTGATAAAGAAACAAAAAATATAATGTGGATATGAACTGGGGGATCAATTCTATATTACAATCAATATATATACTGATCCCTCAATAGTTTCTACACATTTTTTGCGATAATAATGATTTACTGATACAAATCTTACCTTATCATAGCTGGCGAAAGAAAAGGTGGATTTATACAATTCCCAACCTTTTTACTTCAGGGCGCGCTTGTAGAATAACTGGAACCCCGGGCATACTTTAGATTTTAATAAGGAAATATTAGTCATAGAATTTGAAAATATTAAATTTTGGTTAAGAGTTCCTAAAGATTAATGGAATAGTTTTCATTTAAAGGGATTTATGAAGAATAGTACTTTTTTTAAACAGACCGGTAATGGATAATTTAATTCCCTTTAGTAAAAAAAGGGAAAGGATTATCCACTCCTTAAAGATTAAGGAATCTGTTAAATTTAGGTGCAGCTAGTTATATTAGCCACCTGTTAATTTGTCTATGTTAGGGGGTACATTAGTACACCCTATTGCACCAGCTGAGAAACGCTGCTCTAGGTCATGGGTCATAACCCCGTATATTAATAATAATAATAATTATTATTATTATTGCAGCTCAAGACCAAAGTGTCGCAACCAGATCCTATCACTGTCACACAATCAAGGATGGAACTAACCCGAAATGCAGGATCTACAGAATATATGAATCTGTCGACGATAATATCTTACGATATCCGGAACTGGCAAAAAATGAATGTACCCTGCGACATAACAAGGTAGCGACATATGTGCACTGGAAGATATGCAAGAAGCACAAAATTGAAACCACTGAGAGTTGACCACCAAGAGTTACCCAAAATAATGATGTAACTATCCTCAGGGGCATGCCAATTTAAACTGAAAGGCAAATAAATGCCAACAGACCTGATATAATAAAATGCAAGAAATTCAGGAAGTGTATGCTTATTGACATAGCAGTAGCATCTGAGAGAAATATCTCCATAAAAATTATCGAGAAATTGTCCAAATACAAGGACCTGAAGATCGAGATTAACAGGACGTGGGGAATGGAGACTAAGGCTGTATCAATAGTAATCGGAGCTCTGGGCCTTGTTAGAAAAGGAATGATGGACAATTTTACTGACAGTGTCCCAGGTAACATCATCATGCAAGTTGCCCAGAAAATCGCCATACTAGAAATATCCTATATACTAAGAAATGTGTTATCAATTAAATAACGATCTTCCTTTAGGGCCTAAGGACCATAGTTTGGATCCGGCTTTACAGGATACAAAGCAGGAAACATAAGACACAAACAGCAACAATAAAAATAATAATAATGAGCTAATAGCCCATCGTGATCAAAGGCCTCAAGAACAGAATGTGCTTTCCTATTGATGTGGGAGACTGTAATATATATTATTGTTTCCTGCTGACTTTGAAGATCTAAAAAAATGTGGCACATGTGGACATCAATAATTCCAGTTGTAGTTTTAACCCTCGGATTGATTGGAAAAGTTTCCGATAGACTGACTGAAGTGATCCCTGGTAACCGCAGCCTTAAAGATATTAAAAAAAATTGTACTCACAAGAACAGCTCCCACATTACGAAGAGCTTTGTCTATGTAAAATGTGTTTTAGTTTTTTTGTTTGTTTGTTTTTTTGTTATTTACAACAGTGATCAATGGAAAATGTCATGAAGCTATTTCTGACCTTTGGTCTCTGTTTGGGACCCGGAAGAAAATGTAAATACAACAGAATCCAAATCCTTAAAGAAATACAAAAAAAAATTGCACTGACAAGTAAAATATTTTTTTTTAGTTTTTTTTTACAAGTATAATCAGTGAAAACGCCATGAAGCCATTTGTAGACTTAGGTCTCTGTTTGGGACCCGGAAGTAAATACGTATACAACAGAAGTTAAAGGAAATAAAAATTACAACAATAATAATAATAATAATAACAGCAACAACAACAATATACGTAAAATAATAATAATAATAATAATAATAATAATAATAATAATAATAATAATAATAATAATAATAATTTTTTCCTCAAAAAACTCTTGGAAAATGTCATGATGCTATCTCTGGTTGGGGCTCAGAAAGAAAGTAATACCCACCAAAAATGAAAGGATATAATAATAATAATAATAATAATAATAATAATAATAATAATAATAATAATATACATGAAATATCTGCTTTAAAATCATATTTAATGAAAATTGTGTAAAGTAAAGAACGCTGAAATAAAATTTGTTTTTTTGCACATTTTGTTTCTTAACCTCTAGACATTAATAAGAACGAGAACAGACTGAGCCAAGCAAGGCTAGGCGATATTTAAAACTGAATTACGCAAAGTACTGGCGGTATCTTTTCACAAAACCTTCAGCCGGAAAAGAAACTACTAATCATTCTTTGTCATAGAGGCCTTGTACTCTTGTAGTGCGCACAAGACAATTGGACTTGTACTCTAGCCATCTAGTGGCGAATATTGAATAGCTGACCTTGGACCGGGGACAAAGTAACTACTCATTGAATTTAACTATCTAATTAGCTGGTGTGAAAAGTCGAGTATAAATTCGACGGGACAGGCAGCCAAACCTCAGCAGACCTCCAGTCTTTTGACTAACAACACACAGTTCGTCTTTGTTCTTCATCTTCTACTGCACGTCAAGAATTCAGCTCCACCATGCCTAACTACACTCTCCACTACTTCAATGGCCGCGGCCGTGCCGAAATCATCCGTATGATGTTCTCTGTTGCCGGCGTCAAGTTTATGGACAAGAGATATGAATTCTCTGACTGGGAAAGATGCAGAAATGGTAAGTTTTTTTTTTGTTTACTTAATCCAAGACAGGTTTCTAGAGAGATGCTTCCAGGCTCCAATGGTCGTCTAAGTTATGCAACAATGAAAATAACACTGACATCTCATTTATCAGATATAGTTACCAACAATTACACAAAGATATCTTCAAATACTAAAGATTAAATTCGTTTAATAAAATCCCCATTGCTTTCAATCACGGCCTCTAGACGACTTCGGAATCTCGCGCATCTCTTTTGGACGGTCTCCTTGTTTAAGTTGGTGAATACTGCCATAACTCTTGTACTCAGTCCATCTTTGGTGTTACAAGGTGTTTTGCTGATCTATAGCTCAACTTCACTCCACACTGTTGCAGCTGGCCAGATATAAGTGTTGGTGTGGTCGCAGAAATTGTCTGACGGGCATGACCGAGTTCTCCTGCTTGTGTGGTATGGTGCAGAGCCCTATTGCTACACCTCTTGCCCCAAGGCAGTACTACCGCAACTAGGTGATGCAGGCCTCAGTGTTGAGTCCTAGGTCCTATGTGAAGATGAACTGAGGCATAACGTCGGCATCGATAGTGATCACTCCAAAACAAAAGGATGTTGAGTGATATTCGGTTTTATCACTCTCAATCCTTTGTAGTGTTCTTATATTGACACCCAAACACTGTTTGCATTGGAGCTTCCGGTGCGAATGCCAAACAGTGCAGCACGCTTTTCCAAATTTCTGGCGGAGTTAATTGTATCATGGGGTTCTTTTTCTATACGATCGGTGCCCAACTGACCCTATTATACAGTTCAGCTGACAAAATAAAAAAAAATATAAAAAAAAAGGCGCATGCGCGAAACAATTTACCCATCGCACCTTATACATCCAGACGGTGGATTTAGGTACCCAAGCTCGTATTAATGTTAATGGAAGAGACAGGAGTGTTGTCCTTGTAATCATTATCTCGAAGACGTTGATATTCAATACGCATCTGATTTCATCAGTAAAGTGCTACCACAGGGTGGGAAACTCGGGGACAAGGCTTCTCTCTCAGTTTTCAGAAACCAAAAGAAAAAGGGGGCTTAACTTTTATGCAATAACTAATGTTTGAACGGTCAACCACTTAAATGAAGTGATTTGAAGCGACAAAGGCATTCTGAGAATCCCATGAAATGAAAATGTTTCAACGAGGGAAAGGAACTTGGTAGAATGTTATCCTTAAAATCGGAAACACTTGACGAATCTGCGCGAATGGATGAGGAAAGAATGCCAGGCGATTTTGACACTCACCTGATATACAGAAGGCAAGTGAATCAGTGTGAAGGAGAGCGGGTAATATACTTAAAAAGTTTGCTGTTTCCACCGCAAAAAAACATGACTTACTAAAGGTAGTTTACCAGTGGCATAATGCCGCAGGTTTGGAGCTCAGTAACAGTTAAGGCAGAAATTTGAACTCGCCTTAAAGGGAAAAAGAGACAAGCAAAGTCTAGAAAAGTTGCTTGGAAGAGAAAGGCATTTCATTAGAGGTTGGCAGCAATTATTCTCCTAAGCATACCTTAGGTAAATCATCGACATTTTATGTCTATTAATTGTATTGATCGTTTTATCCAAAAATCGTATAGCTTTCAACTCAGATAATTCATCATTAAGGATTTGCATAAAAAAAGAATAAAGGAATATCTATTGTTTTTTAAGTTGCTTTTGTTTTAAAATAAGTGTTATTCTTTGAAAGCGAAATCCAATGTAATAGAAGGCACTATATACTCGTGTATAAGTCTAATTTTTGTATAGTGCGACCCCTTAATTTTACGGGGAAAACCTCAATTCTTTTGTCTTTGTTCACGACTGACTATTTAGTGTCTTTCCTTTTGTTGTTACTTTAAGAGCAAAACCTCATCCATTATGCATACCCCTTAAAATCAACAAATATGAAAAGAATAATTTCCATATTTCTCACGTGTGGCACAAGCCTTCGATAGAAGAAATGGATACTATTATTTTCTAATGAGTAACACAGAGCTCCAAAAGCAAAAACAAACATTGCGATACGATGGAATAAATTGACTTTTATGATTCAGACTAACCTGGATCCAGCAAGATTTGTCTCTTAAGATTACTTGTGAAAAATGTCTAACTTTCCGTTTCTTTTTTATCCGTATGTCCCTCTGCGTTAATCAGAAAATTCTAATCATACAATAAATAAACTACGATTTTTCTAGTCTCGTCAGATATATCTTGGGCATTTATAAATCTTGCATATATATATATATATATATATATATATATATATATATATATATATATATATATATATATATATATATATATTGTAATATTATATATATATATATATATATATATATATATATATATATTGTAATATTTTAATATATATTATATTATATTATATACGTTTGCTTCCTTTTTATGGAAGAGTTCACATTGCTGGTGAACCGGAAGTCATCCCGCATTGGACAATAAATTATGATGTGTATTAAAGCATCCAATAGATATATTTTCACGAAATTATATTATATATTCATATTGTATTATATATATATATATATATATATATATATATATATATATATATATATATATATATATATATATATATAAATGTGTATGTATATGTATATGTATATGTATATATATATATATATATATATATATATATATATATATATATCCAATTTTTTTTATATATTACTTATATATTATATATGCGCGGAATTATTGGAAAGCGCTCAGTATCAGTGATAGAGCTAACATATTTAATTTGATTGGTGTGAGAGTTTGTGACCCTGGGTTACACGCTATTTACGATCGTCAGGCAAACTCTTTGTCTGACGATCGCAAATAGCGTGACACCCAGGGTCACAAACTCATACCAATCCAACTATATATATATATATATATATATATATATATATATATATATATATATATATTGAACATTTGCAAATTTGGTCTGGTTCTCCTATTATATATCTCGAGATTCTTGACAGAATCCAAAGTGTTTAATGTGATCGATATTGGCAGCTTTCTCACCGCAGTAATATGGCTTCTCTCTGTCTTTTCTACAATTATTTTCATGGAAATTATTCTAATGAGCTCCGCTCCCTGGTACCTCGATCGCATAAATTTAAACGTCCTATCGATTGGCAACTAGGTCTCATGTTTTTACTGTAGAAAAAGCGACATGAAACCGTAAGTTCTATTCTGTTTGTTTTCGTGCACTTCTCACCTGTGGAATTCTCTTCTGATTTATTGCCTCCCTAGCACCTTCAATCTCCAAAAAACAAAATGCATCGTAACTTACAATATTCCGTCTTCCTGAAACGCGTTCTTTCATAATCATTTCTCATCACTAAATTCTTCTCATTCTCCTTCACTCTGACTAACCCATTGTGTCTAAGTGGCATTATCGCCTTGTCTCGGGTGATATTAAAAACCGAAAAATGAAGTAAAACTTTACTTACGTCGTAGTTGCTGCACATTTTGTTACCTCCGGAGCTATAATCGTTCATGTTGTACTGGAAACGAAGTTTTTTAAAAAATAATGAGCTTTCCTCTTTAATAACTCGACTACATTAATTTAAAAGTGATACTAGATTAGCAGTTAGGTCACATCGTTAAACGTTTCAACTAGCCAGAGTAAACTGTGTGACTTATTCTAATAGTTTCTTTTCTAGCCTAAGAAAATCTATTCCAATTTCTTGCTTTCTTAACACATATAATATTGAAAGCAACGCCATCTCCTCTCTTCCTGAAAATGTCTTAAAAGTGTCCTTTCTACTCATATATCCTCACTAAAAACTTTTCACTCTCTTTCGCTCCCAGTAACCCCTTGAGTCCTAGTGGCTTTATCGCCATCTTCTGTCTTCCTGAAACCTCTTCTTTTATTGTCCTTTCTCCTCAATAAAGTCTTCTCATTCTCTTTCATTCCCAGTAACCCCTTGCGTCTTAGTGGCATTATTGCCATCTTCTGTCTTCCTGAAACCTCTTCTTTTATTGTCCTTTCTCCTCAATAAAGTCTTCTCATTCTCTTTCATTCCCAGTAACCCCTTGCGTCTTAGTGGCATTATTGCCATCTTCTGTCTTCCTGAAACCTCTTCTTTTATTGTCCTTTCTCCTCAATAAAGTCTTCTCATTCTCTTTCGCTCCCAGTAACCCCTTGCGTCCTAGTGGCTTTATCGCCATCTTCTGTCTTCCTGAAACCTGTTTTTTTATTGTCCTTTCTTCTCACTAAAATCCTATCATTCTCTTTCACTGCAGTAACCTCTTGCGCCTTAGTGGCATTATCGCCATCTTCTGTCTTCCTGAAACCTCTTCTTTTATTGTCCTTTCTCCTCAATAAAGTCTTCTCATTCTCTTTCATTCCCAGTAACCCCTTGCGTCTTAGTGGCATTATTGCCATCTTCTGTCTTCCTGAAACCTCTTCTTTTATTGTCCTTTCTCCTCAATAAAGTCTTCTCATTCTCTTTCATTCCCAGTAACCCCTTGCGTCTTAGTGGCATTATTGCCATCTTCTGTCTTCCTGAAACCTCTTCTTTTATTGTCCTTTCTCCTCAATAAAGTCTTCTCATTCTCTTTCATTCCCAGTAACCCCTTGCGTCTTAGTGGCATTATTGCCATCTTCTGTCTTCCTGAAACCTCTTCTTTTATTGTCCTTTCTCCTCAATAAAGTCTTCTCATTCTCTTTCATTCCCAGTAACCCCTTGCGTCTTAGTGGCATTATTGCCATCTTCTGTCTTCCTGAAACCTCTTCTTTTATTGTCCTTTCTCCTCAATAAAGTCTTCTCATTCTCTTTCATTCCCAGTAACCCCTTGCGTCTTAGTGGCATTATTGCCATCTTCTGTCTTCCTGAAACCTCTTCTTTTATTGTCCTTTCTCCTCAATAAAGTCTTCTCATTCTCTTTCATTCCCAGTAACCCCTTGCGTCTTAGTGGCATTATTGCCATCTTCTGTCTTCCTGAAACCTCTTCTTTTATTGTCCTTTCTCCTCAATAAAGTCTTCTCATTCTCTTTCGCTCCCAGTAACCCCTTGCGTCCTAGTGGCTTTATCGCCATCTTCTGTCTTCCTGAAACCTGTTTTTTTATTGTCCTTTCTTCTCACTAAAATCCTATCATTCTCTTTCACTGCAGTAACCTCTTGCGCCTTAGTGGCATTATCGCCATCTTCTGTCTTCCTGAAACCTCTTCTTTTATTGTCCTTTCTCCTCAATAAAGTCTTCTCATTCTCTTTCATTCCCAGTAACCCCTTGCGTCTTAGTGGCATTATTGCCATCTTCTGTCTTCCTGAAACCTCTTCTTTTATTGTCCTTTCTCCTCAATAAAGTCTTCTCATTCTCTTTCATTCCCAGTAACCCCTTGCGTCTTAGTGGCATTATTGCCATCTTCTGTCTTCCTGAAACCTCTTCTTTTATTGTCCTTTCTCCTCAATAAAGTCTTCTCATTCTCTTTCGCTCCCAGTAACCCCTTGAGTCCTAGTGGCTTTATCGCCATCTTCTGTCTTCCTGAAACCTGTTTTTTTATTGTCCTTTCTTCTCACTAAAATCCTATCATTCTCTTTCACTGCAGTAACCTCTTGCGCCTTAGTGGCATTATCGCCATCTTCTGTCTCTCTGAAACCTGTTCTTTTATTGTCCTTTCTCCTCACTAAGGTCACTAAGGTCTTCTCATTCTATTTCAATCCCAGTAACCCCTTGCCTCTTGGTGGCATGATCGCCTTGCTTGGGGTGAAATGATTTAAGAAAAAGGAACAGTCCAAAATGCAAACTCCAAATTAAAATCAGCAAAATGAATCAAGTAGGAAAATGTGAATATCTAGGTTATCTTTTATTGTCCTGTTTCCTCACTAAAGTCTTCACAATCTCCTTCACTCACACTAACCCATTTGCGTCTTAGTGGCATTATCGCCATGTTTGAATGAATTTAAAATCAGAACAATGAAGTATAATTTGAACTACGACGTAGTTGCTGGACATAAAATATGAATTATTGTTAACAGATTTATGTATTGATTGACTGAATGATTTATTCTTTTTTTGATTCATTTCCAGATTTCCCTTGTATGTGGCTCCCATGTCTCGAGATGGACGGAGGCATGAGAATGCCCGAAACTATGTCTATCTGCAGGCACTTGGCCCGGGAATTCAGTAAGTAGCCCTTGGTTCATTTCAACAATTGCTAATTGAAGATTAACTTTTTCAAATTTTCCTTTAAGTTCATTTTACTATGAAAGATAAAATTAATATTTGACTCATCAACGCAGTAAATATATATCTTCCTCCTACATGAAGGCACGGTGGATTAATGGATAGCGGCACGGATTAAGGAATCGGAGAGCAGAGTTCGAACTCCAGTCGAATACCTTATATTCATTTAAGTGCTACTAACATTGGAAACCTTCCCCCAGCTATAGCCTTGGTTGGCAACTGGTCTAGAAGAAGAACTCCAAACCTGAACATCCAGATTGGAAGCTGAGCAGTAGACTAACAACTTGCTTGAAACTGCAACGATAACTTGCGGCCCTCAAGGAATTTAAAGGACACACACACACACACATATATATATATATATATATATATATATATATATATATATATATATATATATATATATATATATATATATATATATATATATATATATATATCAAATTAAGCATGTGTAACATATTTGTTTTGCTCATGTACTGTATATAGTCGTGCAAGGTTCGATCTCGCGTATCGTGCAACCCCCAACTTTTCACGTATAAAAATGATTTTATTATGTACCATGCTAGTACTTTTTTTGAGAGACCAAATTACAACAGACTAACCTCTTTTCAACTCTTTATCGCATCTTCTAATTAAATAAGTTAAAAAAGTAAACGAGAAAGATAAAAGTATCGTTAGTAACGCTATACTCGTTGCGTAAACACGTACAGCGATAAACAACCGAACGGAAAACAGCTAAACATCTTATAAACATAAACAATAGAAAAAATGCATAATTGTTATGTTTGTATTTTATAATAAGATACTAATATGTGACTATTACATGCATTAGTATTGGATACAGTTAAGTAAAGCATCAGTTTTATCAAAATGATTTTTATTTTAAATAAAGTTGTACTTTTTACTAAAGTAAATGTTTATATAGTTTGGTCAATGGCGTACCCATGGCCAGCAGTACATATGCTAATTTTATATCTCATGTATAATGCGATCCCCTTAAAATTAGCTTCAAAATTAGTTCCTCAAAAGTCGCATGATACGCGAGTATATTTGGTATATAATTGTATATAATAATGTCCGTATGTTATTAGTCTGATGACACCTGAAATTTCCATTTATATAATAAACATTTTAGCAATGCAATTAAATTATAGATATGATAACATAATTGAAGCTATTACTAATTACGGGACATGAAAAATGACTTCAGTCTTGCTTTTCAAAGTATTTTTAGTAAAATCTTTAACAATAGAGTATATATGTTATAGCCTTATTATGTATGTTATAGCCGTATTCTGTATATTATAGCCGTATTCTATATGTTACAGCCGTATTGTGTATGTTATAGCCGTATTCTATATGTTATAGCCGTATTCTATAGTTAAATTAAATCCTCAGCAATACATTGTATATGCAATAATCATATCCTAACAGATATACTTTTATTAGTTGCTGACCACTGACAATCCATTTCTTTCTGGTCAGTGCACCACACTCACTTCCAAGTTTACAGCACTTGATATTCCATAGCGGTCACCCGTCTAGGTAATTACTAGGCTCGGTGCTTTAACATGATATGGTGTCAAGCAAATGATAAATTTTGACCCTAAAATAATACAGGCATTTCAGTTGATTAAACAATTTAACTGAACTCTTCTGTAAAGTAAAGATGTAACCGTAAGTTCTACATTAACAGTTCCTTCTCTTGCACTTCTCGCTTGTGGAACTATCTCTCTCGACTTTGATCTTCAAAAATGTAAATGCAATCTCAATTGTTTTCACCCGTCTTTTTAATGTATATTGCTTTATTATTCTCTCCTGGATAATGTTCCATCTTTCACACTGCGTAACCTCTTGTATCTTAGTGGCTTTATTACCTTTTATTTTTAAAAAAGAGTTTCACGACGAAGAAATGATATTCTGGATTATTATGGAGAATATATTTTCTCATCAAAACGCTGGAAACTTTGCAATCAATTAGGAAAACCTAAGCTGGAACGAGTTAAACTTAAAGACCGGTATACCTTATCGACATGCAATTTTTTTAGATTGATAAAAATACTCAGTTAATATATTTATTACATTTTTTCAGATTTCTATCCCAAAAGTAACATGGATATGTTTAGATGTGACTACATCTGTGATTGCTTCTATGAGATAATGGACGATTACATGAGGTACTACCACTGGAAGAACGGACGCTTCAGGGTGAGTCAATTATTTTAAATCTACTCAATATTTCATATCTACATCTTTCAACACACTATCTATAGAAATGGATAAGCAAAAAGGCTATAGTAATATGATTATTAAGACTAAAAGACATTAGCTAAGACGAGTGTCGAGTGCTTTGTAAATAATGACTGCTTCTATGAAATCATGCACGATTACATGAGGTACTCCCACTGGAAGAACGGACGCTTCACGGCGAGTCAGTTATTTCGAATCTGCTCAACATATACATCTTTCAATACAACATCTAATGAACATGATATCCAAATAGGCCATAATAAAATGCTCATTAATACTAAAAACTATGAGTGAAATAGCAGATCAGACTGGATAATAAGCCTTTGCTTACTGTACCGGTCTAATAGAAGGCAATCATAGAATTCATACGTGCGTAGGACTGTTTGTAGCTGGTTTCCACAATCCTTGACCACTATTAAATCATATAGGAGTAGTCAGGGCACTCGATGTAGTGTAATGTTAGCTCAATCTATTATGACTGAATAAAAGGTTCGCTTCTTATTGGGCGCCCCATACTTTCGGCTTTGTTTCATGCCTAAGCTACGCCAAGAAAATCATCATATGTATGCTCTGAAATCATATATGTGAGTCGTATGGCGGTTTAGTTGTAAAAAAAGACCGTTAGGCCATTAAGAGCGAGTCCATTTCTATATAAGTGTGTACGAATGGTTATTTGTTGATGTATGTACGCATCAATGTTTTTATACTGGTATACAATGATATATATATATATATATATATATATATATATATATATATATATATCAAGTATGTGGTACAGTTCAATTTACATAACAATGAATCATTCATACAGAATTTAGTAAATTTGTTTGCGAAGATGTATTCTCGCCATTTATATCATTAACTTCTCTATCTGTTTTCTGTACGAATGATTCATTGTAATATATATATATATATATATATATATATATATATATATATATATATATATATATATATATATATTGAATATAATCCTGTAATTCATGAAATGTTCACCGGAATCTCTTTTGCTATTTTCTATTTTTCTTATAAAACGGTAAAATAATAAAAACATATTAAAAACATCGAAACATATTGACTCTAACCAACTGGGTTCTTTAAAAAATACGTTGTCTGTTGTCTTTCAGTACAATTACATGGACTCTGGTATGATGGGCTCCAACATGAGTTCCGGTATGGGCATGCGCTCCAACCAGACTTCCGGTATGATGGGATCCAACCAAAGTTCCGGTATGATGGGATCCAACCAAAGTTCCGGTATGATGGGATCCAACCAAAGTTCTGGTATGATGGGATCCAACCAAAGTTCCGGTATGATGGGATCCAACCAAAGTTCCGGTATGATGGGATCTAACCAAAATTCTGGCATGATGGGATCCAACCAAAATACTCGTATGATGGGCTCTAACCAGAGTTCTGGTATGATGGGATCCAACATGAATTCCGGTATGATGGGCTCTAACCAGAGTTCTGGTATGATGGAATCCAACATGAGTTCTGGTATGATGGGCTCCAACATGAATTCTGGTATGGGTATGGGAGGCAGTGACATGATGAACTCTAATTACGACGTAAGTAATTTTTAAAATTGATCTAAGCATTAAAGCCTCATTGGAAGACAGAATAATTTACCCTGCTGTTTTGAAAATATAAGAAAACTGATTACACTCTTTTTTTTATAAGGACAAAAAATTGCTTCGTGAATTTGGAGTAACTGGATGTTTATTTTCTGGGCCGGGTCGTATGCACATGGAAACAGGAAGTGCAATAACTGCTTCCGGTAAAAGGAATAAGAAGGGATAAAATAAATACGGACAAAGGAAATTATTTTAAAATCATTTCAAGCAAACCAAGACATTAATATTCAAGGGTTTACTGACGGTGAAAGAAGCAAATTTACTTAGGGTTACGTCTGTGAAAATACAGCCATGGCCAAAATTATGGAGCACCAATGAAAAATCGAAATTATGATTCAAACTTATATATTTAAAGGTTAAGAATAGTGGAGTAAACATTAATAAAAATAATCAATATTTGGTATGTCCTCCTTTGGCCTTAATAACAGCTTTTATTCGTTTTTGCATATTATTGACTAAGTTGTTGCAGGTGGTAGGATCTATTTTCTGCCACTCTTCATGAAGTTTGGCCTCTAATTCTTTTTTTGATGAACATTTGTGCATTCTCACTCTTTTCCCTAAATGGGACCACAAAGTTTCAATGGGATTTAGGTCTGGGGATTGAGGGGGCCACTTCATCACTGTAATCCCTTTTTTCTACCTGAGAATATCCTTCATCAGATAAAGCAACAATTTGTGCCCTTTTAATCTCTGAAAGCTGCTTCTTTGGAGGCATTTTCAATTAAATATAGTCTTAAAGCACTGGTAGGAATCAAATATTACCCGAAAATTACGAAACAACCTTTAGTATGACAATAAATCATTTTGAATATTGGAATTAATTTAGTACGAAACTCAGCTAAAGCTCTTGAGAGAGGCTTTAAAGCAAAAAAAAATACTACAATCTACTGTTAAATATTTTACATTTACTCTCAGTTGTTCACTGTACAATTCTTAACCTTTAAATACGTAGGTTTAAACTATTATCTTAATTTTTTTATAGGTGCTCCATAATTTTGGCCATGGCTGTACATCCGTAGATTAAATAAAATATTTAGTTCGAAATTTTATTGTCATTTCTCCTCAGTCAAGTATTCTCCTTTTCTTTTATTCCCAGAAGCCCATTGCATTATCCCCTTGCTTGGGGTGAGATGATTTAAGAAAAGGGAATAGTCCAAGATGCGAACTCCGAATTAAAATCAGCAAAATGAATCAAGTAGAACAATAAAAGAACAGGTTTCACGGAGAGAGAAGATGGCGATAATGCCACTAAGACGCAAGGGGGTTGATGGAAGTGAAAGAGAATGAGAAGAATTTAGTGAAGAGAAAGAACAATAAAGAACAGGTTTCAGGAAGACACAAGATGGCGACAATGCCACTAAGACGCAAGGGGTTACTGGGAGTGAAAGAGAATTAGAAGACTTTAGTGAGGAGAAAGTACAATCTAAGATCAGGTTTCGGAAAGACAGAAGATGGCGATAATGCCACTAAAACGCAATGGGCTACTGGGAGTGAAAGAAATGAAGAAGACTTTAGCAAGCCAATCCTATACAAGAAACAAAAGATAAACATCTATTTTTGCTAACCACCATACATTCTGTCTTATTACAATTGTTCTTTTGCCCTTTTTTATAGCTTTCCTTTACTACCTTCTGTAGGAGTACCCGTTGTTTCTTTTCTGTGTTTGCATTCAACACTGTGTCATCAGCATATATTATATTGATAAAATTGTGGCAATCAATGACACACTACTGGTAGGACATCTCTCTCGGGAACGATATACCGTAAAGTTTTAAAAAGTCCGGCGAGAAGACACACCCTTGCCTTTTGCTCTTTTTTATTTATTTTTAGCTGTTTAGGGGTCTATAGTTTTTATCAATTTTTCTACCATTGCTTCTGTCTCCTTATTTCCTGTTCTTTTAATTTTCTCTCCCCTTAATAATGTTTTATTCACATATTCTTTCGCACACAGTAACCGCTTGTATCTTAGTGGCTAAAACCGAGCCATTTTAATTCTTTATATGTCTACTGAGAAATTATTCACTTCTGGACAACTAAATAAATGTCTTTTTATATATTTTACCCAATCTAGAACTACATGCAATGGAGATACATGAACAGTTTCAACAGAATTATGCCCTTCATGGAGAGGACTCTGAGCATGCGCAATGGAGGAAACAACTTCTTCATGGGAGACCAGGTGAGTGTCCTTAATTAGCTTCTAATTATCACGGTGATCAACTTACACTATGGGCTTGCGCAATAAAGACAGGTGAACATCTGCGGTTTTTGATCGATTTTCAGCTCTGTTATATAACTTTGTTAATGTTGTCTGTATTGTAGGGGGAGTTTTAAAAAATTAAACTATCAAATTTTAATAAAATATATGGCTTTAGTTCTAGAATCTTGAACAGTCAGAATTAATGGAAAGATTTAAAATTTCGCACTTAATGCATTTATAGAATTTGTGATAATTTCCAGTGTCAAAAATGGAATTGGCGTCCTCCAAAAACATAGGAATAGAAGTATAGATCTTGATTTTTTGTTTAATACAAGTAAACTGTTTTAAAATAATATCGTGCGCTTGTCTTGGTGTCAAAAGCAGCCAATGATCTATTTAAATATATTCCTGGGGCAATTTTCTGAAATTTTGTACATTTAAATAGTTTTTTTATTTGGGAATTTAACACTGAAAAGAAAAAAAGTGTCCAGGTCACTTGGGCCATGGAGAGTGAATACGTAGGGTTGAGAGAGAGAGAGAGAGAGAGAGAGAGAGAGAGAGAGAGAGAGAGAGAGAAAGGGAGAGAGAGAGAGCTTGTGTTCCATGTTCTTAAGGTGGCTACACCACTCTGCGTCCTGTTGTTGAGTGGTACGGTTGAGTGTAAAAAGCTGTGTCTTCACTTGAGCCTCTTTGCCACTGATTCCCACCCGTAAAGTTGGATGACGAGGGACAATTTCCTACTTCAGCTTCTCGAGTTGGGGGTGGGCTATTCTACATAAGGCGCGGAGACCAATGCCACTAATCAAGTAGAGGTCATCTACTTTGGTTGGCTTGAGACACCCACTGATCGATCTGCAAGAGGTCTTTTAGGCAGGGTCGATTTTCTTTACATGTGAAGATATGCTCCTCAGTGGAGAGGCATTGTGCTGTAGAGCAACAAAGGGCTAGGGCTGTGGTTTGGATTATACCGGCATGGGCACCCCATTTGAGTGATAAGTGGCAACAGACGATATAAAATTCCATAAAATTACTTCAATAAATTTGATAAATAAAAGCATATATTATTACTTCCTACCACACATGTAATTAATCATAATTTTAACAGTAACCCTCTAACTTGAGTAGATCTCGAGCCTGGTCTTGGCTGAATTATTTAAAAAAAGTTCCTCTCTGTTCACAAATATCTCTTCTTTTCCAGATGTTGTGGTGTGATATGCTGTTCTATTGCTTCATGGAGAACATGTACATGGAAAACCAGTCTATGTTCAGCAGCTACCCCAGACTGATGGCTCTCTACAACCGCGTCGCTGGACACCCCAAGGTATCTGTTTATCTGAAGAACCGTCGTAACACCAACTGGTAGACAGCTTTTGTTGCGCAGTAAGACGCCATACTTTTTTTTTCGGCTGTCTTGGAAAAGCATCACGTGACAAACGGAGTGGCTCAACACACAGCACATTTACATCTAGGAAGTCTGTCTAATCAGCGTCTTCATACGATCTGCAATTGTATTCAAAGTTTTATAAAAAGCAAACAAAACACTATGCCGATCAAATAAAACGTTCCTTTATGACCAAAGCACTTATTTATTTTGTTTTTCGTTATTTTTATTATTTTTATATGGAAAACAATCCTATTCGGCCTTTCCTTCTTTCTGTCTTTTTTTTTCTTTCTTTCTTTCTTTCTTTCTTTCTTTCTTTCTTTCTTTCTTTCTTTCTTTCTATTGTCGTCTTTTCATTATCTAAATATTTCCGTCTGTTCAGTATCTATCAATCAATTTTCTGTCTGTCTGTCTGTCTGTCTGTTTGTCTCTCTCTCTCTCTCTCTCTCTCTCTCACTATATATATATATATATATATATATATATATATATATATATATATATACATAAAGTTGAGTAGGGCATCTCGAGTCGGTGTAATGGTTAGCAAGCTTGTCTTGCTAGAATAGTTACGACTTAGTAAGTTTGATCCTCACTGGGTGCCCCATACTTTCGGCCTTGTGCCACATTTAAGTTACACTTAGGAAATAACTATAAGTTCAGTATCTATCTATCTATCTATCTATCTATCTATCTATCTATCTATTTTTACCTTTTCATTATCCAAATATTTCAGTCTGTTCAGATCTATCAATATACCTATCTATCCTTTCTCTCCATATATATATATACATGTATAACAGGAAGTTTACTATATCTATCTATCTATCTATCTATCTGTTACATTGGAATTTAATTAAAAGAAGAAACGGATATAAATTCAGTGCCAATTTCCAAGCTGTTAACCGATATGGTACGGATACATCCAGTTTTCTCTCCCTCTCTCTCTCTCTCTCTCTCTCTCTATATATATATATATATATATATATATATATATATATATATATATATATATATATATGTATGTATGTATATAACTTTAAAATGTTATAGATCTCTCATCTTGAACCTGGAGAAAGAAGAGATTCGTGTACTTTTTTATATGAGTCCAAGCTTGGTCATAATACTTCTCAAACTACTGCCAATATACACAGAGCATGGGGGTGAAGGATCCACTTGTAACCGGGAAGTAGGCGATGGTTTCTGAAGTCCAACAGTAGGGATACGAGTCTTGAATGTCAGGTTGGTAGAGGATGTCGATCTGCATTTGACAATCAACACTAGCTGAACAAAATCCACGTCAAAGTGTTCGAGAAATGTCACAACTAAAACGTCTCAGCGTCATTGCTGCAGTTTACCGTAGGAAGCTGATAGAAATACGCGTGAAGTTAAGAAAAATGTAGCCATAACAGATTAATAGACGATGTCCAATTCAACGGCATTAAAATGATAGACTCTATCCAGTTCTACGTCATGACAATGATAGACTCTATCCAGTTCTACGTCATGACAATGATAGACTCTATCCAGTTCTACGTCATTACAATGATAGACTCTATCCAGTTCTACGTCATGACAATGATAGACTCTATCCAGTTCTACGTCATGACAATGATAGACTCTATCCAGTTCTACGTCATTACAACGATAGACCATATCCAGTTCTACGTCATGACAACGATAGACTCTATCCAGTTCTACGTCATGACAATGATAGACTCTATCCAGTTCTACGTCATTACAATGATAGACTCTATCCAGTTCTACGTCATGACAATGATAGACTCTATCCAGTTCTACGTCATGACAATGATAGACTCTATCCAGTTCTACGTCATTACAACGATAGACCATATCCAGTTCTACGTCATTACAACGATAGACCATATCCAGTTCTACGTCATGACAACGATAGACTCTATCCAGTTCTACGTCATTACAACGATAGACCATATCCAGTTCTACGTCATGACAACGATAGACTCTATCCAGTTCTACGTCATTACAACGATAGACTCTATCCACTTCTACGTCATGACAATGATAGACTATACACTTCTACGTCATGACAATCATAGACTCTATCGACTTGTACGTCATTACAATAATAGACTATCCACTTGTACGCCATTACAATGATAGACTCTATACCAATTCTACGTCATGACAATGATAGACTCTATCCAGTTCTACGTCATTACAACGATAGACCATATCCAGTTCTACGTCATGACAACGATAGACTCTATCCAGTTCTACGTCATGACAATGATAGACTCTTTCCAGTTCTACGTCATGACAATGATAGACTCTATCCAGTTCTACGTCATGACAATGATAGACTCTATCCAGTTCTACGTCATTACAACGATAGACCATATCTAGTTCTACGTCATTACAACGATAGACTCTATTCACTTCTACGTCATGACAATGATAGACTATACACTTCTACGTCATGACAATCATAGACTCTATCGACTTGTACGTCATTACAATAATAGACTATCCACTTGTACGCCATTACAATGATAGACTCTATTCCAATTCTACGTCATGACAATGATAGACTCTATCCAGTTCTACGTCATTACAACGATAGACCATATCCAGTTCTACGTCATGACAACGATAGACTCTATCCAGTTCTACGTCATTACAACGATAGACTCTATCCAGTTCTACATCATTACAACGATAGACTCTATCCAGTTCTACGTCATTACAATGATAGACTCTATTCCAGTTCTACGTCATGACAATGATAGACTCTATTCCAGTTCTACGTCATGACAATGATAGACACTATCCAGTTCTACGTCATTACAACGATTGACTATATCCAGTTCTACGTCATTACAACGATAGACTCTATCCAGTTCTACGTCATTACAACGATTGACTCTATCCAGTTCTACATCATTACAACGATAGACTCTATCCAGTTCTACGTCTTTACAATGATAGACACTATCCAGTTCTACGTATATGACAATGATAGACTCTATCCACTTCTACCTCATGACAATGATAGATTATCCACTTTTACGTCATGACAATGATAGACTCTATCCACTTGTACGTCATTACAATAATAGACTACCCACTTGTACGTCATTACAACGATAGACTCTATCCAGTTCTACGTTATTACAATGATAAACCAGGTCGATTTCTACATCATGACCATATTCGACTACGTCCAGTTCTACGTCAAGACTGTTTTAGAGCAGGTTCACTTCTACGTCATGACAATGATCGACTAGATCCAGTTCTACGTCATGAAAATGTTCGACTAGGTCCAGTTCTACACCATGACAATGATCGACTAATTCCAGTTCTACGACATGACAATGATTGACCAAGTTCAGTTCTATGTCAGGGCAATGATCCACTTCGTCCAGTTCTACGTCATGACTATGATCGACTAGGTCCAGTTCTACGTCATGATAATAACTGATTAGGTCCAGTTCTACGTCATGACAATGATCTATTAGGTCCAGGAAATTCGCAGCGTTAGGAAAACGTCGAAGTGTTTTTGAAGCTGTATCTACGAAATTGGAATGAGCCATTTCTTGATCGAATATTGACTTGTGATGTGAAATTGATGCTTGGACAATCGTAAGCGATCGGCTCAATGACATGATCTTGGCGAATGAGCGAAAACGGTTACGAAAATCGAAATTGTTCCAACAGAAAATTATGGTGACAGTCCACTTGTCTGGCATTGGCATTATCCATTACAGTTGGCGAAGTTTACTGCCTGCAACTGGATGAAATGCACATTCATTTAAACGAAATACAACCGGCACTGATTAATCGACAAGGTCGAAATATTTTTCATGACAATTCTTTAGAGCACCTTGATTTAGGACTCCTAGTTGAGTCTGAGGCCCTGTGGGAGAAGATGAATAGAGGCATAACGCCGCCATCAATAGTGATCATTCCAAAAACCATGATGTTGACTGGATATTTGGTTTTCATCACTTTCAATTCTGCGCACTGTCCTCAGATTGGCGCCAAAACACTCTGAAATGTTCGTATTGGAGCTTCCGGTGAAATGTTCGCATTCGTGCTTTCAAGCAATGCATCTGACCGTTTCCAAATTTTGGGTGGAGTGAATTGCGCCATGGTGCTCTTTTTTTTCATAGACGGTGCCAAACTGCCCCTAAGATACTGTGCAGTCGACAAAATCAAAAACAAACAACGCACATGCAGGAAATTAAAAACATAAGGTGGCGGCAATTTACCCATTGCACGCTGTACATGAACTAAAGTTCATAGCAGACTTCTCAAACAACTGAAAATACTCTTGATATAAACTAATAATAATAATAATAATAATAATATAATGAAATCATGATTTTTTTTAGGTATTATTTTTTCTACTAAGATTCATCCAATTCAAGGCCCAAGAGCCACACGTGATAGAGGTTTCGTGAATGTAAAAGCACACAGAAGGAAGTGATGACTATCACGTTAAGGAGGGAAAATAGAATTTGACTAATTGACGTTAAGATTGCAGTTGTCAGGAAAGCATTCATGAGGGAGTTTGTTCCACAGAGTAGCACTTCAGGCCGCTTGAATGGAATGGAACTTCCTCCTTTTTTAAGGCTCAAGGGCCACTCAAGAATGAGATTGTTGTAAAGAAGGGAGAAAGGGAGAGTAAATAGTGAACGTTATGAGGATCTGTATTACCAAGATTGCAGCTGTCAGTCAAGATCCGGAGGCTACTAGCTATCAAGGTCTGAGTTGGTTGGTCTAAGGAATGTAACTCATCAGAAATTCTGCTTCAGAACATAGCGATAGATTAGTAAGGGGCTAGCAACGTTTCGTCTGTAGGAAGTGCTATTGTGGACAGGGCGTGTGAGTGAAAATAGGTAAACGGAAACGTTTGGAAGCCGTGAATGGTTGCGCAGCTATGAGGTTACAAGTCATCATGACCAAGGGTGTGAGTATGCTGACCGCATTCAAAAAAGATAATCGTGCCAGATTAAACTTTGTGACCACTATAGTTTCTAAAAATTGTAATGAGGATATAAACTGAGGGGGGATCAATTTTACATTACAATCAATATATAAATTAATCCTTCACTTTGCGGCCACGATAGTTTATATACATTCATATTCCAGAGACTGCAAATAAATCTAAAAGACATGCCTGTGTAGCTAATCAGTATTTCTTTGACTGATTGGTTTGTTTTCTACGGCTTATCAACAAACAAAAAATTATAATGTGGATATAAAGTGGGGGATTAATTTTACGTTACAATCAATATATTAACTGGTCCCTCACTTGGTGGCCATTGTAGTTTCTATACATTCATATTCCAGAGACTGTAAATAAATCTAAAAGACATGCTTGTGTAGCTAATCCGAATTTCATTGCTTGATTGATTCGTTTTCTATGACTTATCAATAAACAAGAAATTATAATCTGTCTATATTTCTGAGATGAGGTATTATGTACACTATTTACATTAGTCGGACTATTGTCCAAACCAACGTTAGATCCAGTGACAGACCCAAAGAGTGTGAGTTCAATACCTGGTTAAGGCAGTGGAGAACTTTCAGAGGGAAAATTAGCAGGAGATAACTGATAACTGACATCCATCAAACATGGCACGTGGAACTAGAACAGTCTACGCCAGTGATCAAAATAAAGGGTTTTGTTCGAAATTCCAACCACCTGAAGAAGGCCGGAGCGTACAACGGCCGAAACGCTGTGACAAATATGGCGACAAAGATGAGGACAATAGTCCGACTAATGTAAATATTGAAGAAATTATAATGTAGATATAAAGTGGGCAATCAATTCGACATTACAATCAATATATAAACTGATCCCTCATTTTGTGCCCGCGATAATTTCTATACATTTCTATTCTAGAGCATGTAAATAAACCTAAAAGACATGCCTGTGTAGCTAATTAGTATTTCATTGATTGATTGGTTCGTTTTCTACGGCTTATCAACAAAGAAATTATTATTTGGATATAAAGTGGGAGATCAATTCTACATTACAATCAATATATAAAAAAGGATCCCTCATTATGTGGCCACGGGAGTTTCTATACATTTATATTCCAGAGACTAAATAAATCTAAAAGACACGCCTGTGTAGCTAATTACTATTTCATTTACTGATTGATTCGTTTTCTATGGCTTATCAACGAACACGAAATTATAATGTGGATATAAAGTGGAGGATCAATTTTACAATAGAATTAATATTTAAACTGATCCCTCACTTTGTGGCCACGGTAGTTTCTAGACATTTTTTTTCCTGAGATTGTAAATAAATCTAAAGCTAATCAGTATTTCATTGATTGGTTCGTTTTCCACGGCTTACCAGAAAATGTTTTTTACATTGTAAGAATATTTTTCTTTTCTTTTTGTTTTGGCATGATAATAGGTTAGGGATACAAGTCTTGCTTTATTAACACATACCTGGGACGAGAAGACGTGGGTTCATGCCTGTTCCAAGGGTACTTGAGCGATTATCATGAACTTAACGGGAACTGGAATTTTTTTATTAATATTTCCGTGCCATTATCCATTACACCACCTGCACATCCAAGCATACAACACCTTGCATTTCCAAGCTGTCACCCATCTAGGTACTGATCAGGCTCGACGTTGCTTACGGGTACCGGTGATTCAACGTGATGTGCCGGTAAGCCTATTATAGAATCAGAAGCAGTTTACATGAAATAAGGTTTGGCGAAAAAGTCTCTATAAAATAAATATTTTTGAAACAGCCTAATAATAATAATAATAATAATAATAATAATAATAATAATAAATCACAAAGACAAGAAATTCAGGAAGTCTATGCTTATTGACATATCAGTACCATCTGAGAGAAACCACTCCATCAAATTTATCAAGAAATTGTCCAAATACAAGGACCTGGAGATGGAGATTAACAGGATGCGGGGAATGAAGACTGACGCTGTACCAATAGTAATCGGAAAACTGGGCCGCGTCAGAAAGGAATGGGTAATTTTACTAAGAGTGTCCCAAGTAACATCAATACAAGTTACCCAGAAGATCTCCCTGATAGGAACATCCCATATAGCAATTAAAGTGCTATCACTTAAATGACAATTCTCGTATAGGACCGAAGGACCATCATTTGGACCCGGCTCTACAGAATACAAAGCAGGAAACATAACATACCCAACAACAACAACAACAACAACAACAATAATAATAATAATAATAATAATAATAATAATAATAATAATAATAATAATATAGCGAAGTCATAAATAGTTTTGGGGTTCATACCTGAAATATGCTGTAGGTCATACCTGAAATATGCTGTAGGTTTTTGTTCATGGGAGACCCCTCAGAACGTAGGCGATCATGGCTCTCCACTACTACGTGTCCTCTTGTAGCGCTTAATAAACTTTGTCTTTCTGTTATTCGGTCGTTATTTCGCGCGAACGTTACACCCTGCCAATACCACATAAATAATCGCTATCCTGGTTTCATCGTGTGTAAAGAGGGGAAAAAAACATTACTTTTTTTTACAGCGACGTTCACCGTTTACAAGTCCCGGGTACCACTCGAAGTTGAGGGTTACGTTTGGATGCCATTTTTGTGTATAGGAGTGGAAGATTATGAGCAACCCTAGCCTCGAAGAAGTTAAGATCGCGGAATTATCATGTTGGGAGTCGGTTCCACAGCGCAGTGGTTCGCGGGAAGAAGCTGTTTGAGTGGAACTTATTTCTCACCGATGGAATACAGGGGAGAATGTAAGTGGTTTGCTACTATGTAAGTGGCTTGGCGTGTTCTTGTTGTGATGGTTTACCTCGGCGGCTCCAGAGAATGTAGTTCGTCCGAGCACTTTCCATGGAAGCTATTTCCATGGAACGTACTTGGAAGAGCAGCGAGAGGTTTGCAACATCCCGCCTGCGGAGAGAGATTGAAGAGTGGAGAATACTTCGTCACCCTCAACGGCTCGGAGACGCTTTTGAACTCAAGGCTGGAGAGTGTGGTCTGAGAATCTCCCGGCCCAATATGACAACAGTGCTTCATTTCTGACCTGATCTGGTTCTTGTAAACGTAGATGATTGCAGGAGTCAGAAACAGAGAGGCAATTTTACGTATATCCTTAGGAAAAGCTCAGTGATAAAATGAAAGGAAGAAGGTAAGATAAAATGGTTTAACGTCTTCTACCGATACCTAATAAATAATGGACTATTCCGTTTTGATCACATGCAAAGATGGGGAAATACACTACTTGGTTTCAGTGAAAAAATGAACGAAAGAAAGAAGTGTTTAACTGCAGTTTAAGTGAAATGAAAAAAGTTGCCAATTTCAAATCTTTTCATTTGTACCCACTTCTTAAAAGAACGACCATATTTATGATATTTATTGCAAAGTCGTTAAAGTCGTTAAGTTCAAATAATTATCAATGCGATCGGTGAATTTCTATAGATATTTTATTGTCGTAGAACTCTCCATAAGCTTATTCAATCATTAACTGAAGAATTAAGATTCATTAGAAAATTAAAATAGGAAAACCGAGAAATTTTCAGGGGTTAAAAATAGTAATAATAATTAAGAGGACCTCTTCAGCCTTGGTTGAATATCCTTAAGTGAGAAGCAAAATCCTCAACTCAATGTGTTTATCGCGCTGATAACTGAATGGCTTTTGAGTTATGACGTCGCTGTCAGGAAATAGCACCCCCCATAACTTTATCCATTGTGCTGGTCTACCATGGATGGACTTTATTGTTCCCATGCTTCATCCATAGGATCCCTTTGAGGACACATACAAATGACTTCAAACAAAAAACCATGTTGTTTGTCCTGTGGTTCATGTAATGGACCTGGACTACCTCCCCGACGAAAGAGGCACACAATGGTCTGAGACATACACGGTCATATAAATTACCGAGTGCCTTAGCATTAGTTAAATGCCTATAGGTTGGCGTGAAAAACTGACTGAGGCACGCATAAAAGTCGGCAGATTTTGTCTTTGGGGAAAGAAGGATCATGAGCGGCGAGGAATACGTTTGAACGTGCCAGCTCTGCGGTTCAGAGACGTGGCAGTGAGGAATGGGAAACGTATTATTATTAGAGTCTGTCTATATTTCTGAGATGAGGTATTATGTACAGTATTTACATTAGTCGGACTGTTGTCCTCATCTTTGTCGCCATATTTGTCACAACGTTTCGGCCTCAAGGACACATGGCACAGTGGATAAAGGTGTTGGTTAGATCCAGTGACAGACCCAAAGAGTGTGAGTTCAATACCCGGTTCAGGCAGTGGAAAACTTTCAGAGGGAAAATTACCAGGAGATAACTGATAACTGACATCCATCTAACATGGCTCGTGGAACTAGAACAGTCTACCCCAGTGATCGAAATAAAGGGTTCAGTTCGAAATTCCAATCACCTGAAGAAGGCCGAAGCGTACAACGGCCGAAACGTTGTGACAAATATGGCGACAAAGATGAGGACAATAGTCCGACTAATGTAAATACTGTATTATTATTACATATATACAAACAAATCTCTCATCTTCGGGCCTCTCATCAACGGACTTCGGATGTAACGAACAAAATCTGCAGGTAAAATAAAAACAAAACGAAACAAAAAATCTGCAGGATAAAAAAACTTTAAAAATATCAGTGATGTATTTCAAAATGTTCGGAACGAGTCGTATTAGTTCTCAAAATGACCGCTTGGCGGCAGTGGCTGGCCTTTCTTTGTAAACAAAGACAGGTGTACAGTATATAAAGTACGATACATTAGCACGTATGTGAGAAAGTAGCTGTGAGAAATCTATTATTTTTCTTACAGGAAATAATTAATTTAATCCTTTAGCTTTTAATTAAAGCAAAAATGAAATCTTCAAGAAAGCTTTTTTTATTATCAAAAAATCATTTTAAAACTTAAGTACCGTGAATTAGTAGAGGTGCCTATATAGAAGTGTAACCATATGAAAACTACTAGTCTTTATACAGACGACGCTTAATTATTTTAGAGTTTGTATTGGTAAGGAAATATTCGGCATTTATTAACCGATCAGCCAGTGCTTCTCACCTTTGCTGTGGGAGTTTTCTTTTCAGAGATAAGCTTGAGCAGTGCCGAACGCCTGATTTGATTTTTTCTGCTTGAATCTTGGAATTTTTTTGTTTACAGAATTTAACTTTACGCTAAGATTTAAAACATTCATTTTCTTATGTTCTTTCCCCGATTATTTCTGACTGAATTCTTGAATTTTCCTTTTCACGTTTCTTTTCAGTCCCCCAGTTCTCATTTTATCTTTGTTTTCCACCCTTTTTATTAGGCTTCTTTATTTACTTTATTTTCTTGAGTTATATTGAACTTATTTTTTCTGTTTATTTCTTATTCCGCCACCCGACATAAATTTCCCTTCATCCTTTTTATGAATTTTCACTATTTTTCTATATTTTTACGTGTTACTTCGTTTATCTGTTTCATCGTCATGAGTAAATAGCGACCATAACTTCTGTGTTTTATTTCCTTGTCTGTCTTTCTGTTATTATTTTGTTTTATTTCTAATTTTTATTTTCGTAGCAAAACTTTGTTTTTTTTTTTCGTGTAACGTCGGCCATTTTGTGTTTAAGTCGTAAGATTTATTATTTTTACGTGTTTTGTTTTTCGTAATATCTAATTTTTCATACGTTTATACATTACGTTTTTTTGTTTTCTCGCCATTCTTACACTGTGTAATTTTTGTTCGCTATTTTATTATTTTTTATTATTCTTTGCACGTCCAACCGTTTTCGTTTGAACCAAGTTTTTATCTTTTTTTCATTATACCTTGTTAAATTTGATATTTACTTCTTCATTTTATACAAGGGATTTTGTCTTTTGACTTTTGTGTCTACATATTTTTTGTATTTCTCTTTTCTTCTCTGTTATAATTTTGGTTGAAGCAGGGGGGCAACACTTTATCAGGGAGGGTAATCAAGTTGTTTCACAAAGACTAAACGGGGCGGGGGATGGGATAGATAACTATCGGCTTTTGATAATGTTAGATACAGACTTAAATACAGGGTGAATCTGGTATTTGTGGACAGATTTTATGGATTAGTAAAAGAACAAACTTGCTGAACAAATGAATATAATTATATTTGATTACAAACAAATAAACATGAAATTTAGCTAACTATTATTTAATTTTATTCAATAAAACCGCCACTAGGATCAATAACTGCCTCTACACGAGGTCGAAATCAGCTGCAAGCTCTGATTAATTGGTTCTTATTTATATAAAAAATTACTCGAACTATTGCAGCTTTAAGAGAGTCTTTGGCGTTATGAGGCTGTGTATTAACCTCCTTCTCAACAACACTCCACACATAATAGTCTAGTGGATTGAGATCTGGAGATTTAGGAGTCCAAATGCTGGGTGTGATGTGGTCGTACAAATGGTCAGCCATCCATTCTTGTGTTCGTAGAGCCTTGTGATTTGGAGCCGAGGCTTGCTGGAATATATAAGGCCTTCCGTCGCATATATTGTCAATCCAGGGCTCACAACTGTTTCTAGAACCTCGATGTAAGCAGCAGCATTTACACTAAGACTTTGTTGAAAAAAGTCTGGTGGCATAACATGTCCTTCATTGCTAACAACACCCAATACCATAACACTTGAAGGACATTTTGTGCGCATCACTCTTGACACTTCAGAAGGATCTGAACAAAGCCATCTGTCATTTCTTCTCATCTGAGAAAAACCAAATCATACCAGATTCTGAATGATTTTTAAGTTTGTTTAAAAACCTTTTGGGTCTGTTTAAACAGTTTTCTTTTGTTTGTTTTTTTTTCAGACATAAATTGACTTCTCTTCACGTAGGACTTGTATCGAATATCTTCATGGACATTCCTTCTGATAGTTTTTTCAGACACATGCAGATTTCTGGCAATTGACCTCATTGATTGACCTCGGTTTTCATCAGTTGTCTGCTTGACTTCCTGAATAAATTCGGATCTTCTCACTTTATCAGAACCTGCAGAAAGTCTTTTACGTTTTGATACAGACATTGGGGAACTGTCAGCGTCTTCTAACTCTTTTCGTATCTTGTGGACATACGATCTGAGGAAACGTGCAATATCCAAATTGCTATGATTTAATGCCACAATCACAGCATGCCTTTTCATTTCATTTGTTATGATAGGGTTTGCCATTCTTGATTTCTGAAAAATAAAAGCATTAGAAGTTAGTGGGAAGCAGTATTAATCTTAAATCTGTATGTCCTCAGCCGCACCCTGTATTTTAGCCAAGATCTTAACCAACCGTTTGTAGGCTGTCCTCTCTAGTCTGATTGGCTCCGAACCGACTTGTGCTGTAAAGGGCAGGACAATTCAGAACAAACTTCATATGGTACGCTTGATCATCTAGCAAGTCGACAGTGAAGCCGCGCTGATCAATTTAGGTCAGTCCAAGGCTTTTAATAGAATGGGCCATCGATTTCTGGAGGCTGTCTTTCGGCGGCCGATTTTGGGCCGTACTTTCGCTCCTGAGTCCGACTTCTGTATGTGTGCCCCGGTGCGCTGGTGAAAGTGAATTAGGTTCATTCGATGCCTTTCGTATTGTCTCGCTCCATTAGTCAAGGTTGTCCGCTTTCGCCTTTGCTTTACGTTCATGCGTTGGCACCTTTCCCTCGCAAGTTAAAGACGAATCCAGTCCTACGCGGAATTTCCCTACCTGGTGCTACCAACTCGGCCAGGTATTCCGCCTATGCTGACGACGTTTCGGTTCTTGTGTCGATCAGAGCCGAGATTGACGAAGTCAGCAAAGAAATCAGGGGGTATGAGACGGTGAAAGGGGCAAGGATCAACCGCGATAAGTCTGTTGTCATGCGGTTGGGTGCGTGGAAAGGTGTTTCTCTTCACGGATTTTTCCTCTGGACGGACGGGTCGGTCAAGATACTCGGCGTCTGGTTTGGTCCCGATCTCTAGCTGGAAATGTATTAGTTGGATCCTAACTGATCTCGTACGTTAAGAATCAGCATAAAGTCAAGATTAGGACAGAAAAGCGGCCACTCCCTTCATCAGAATTTCGGAAAAAGGTGGGTGAATCTTTGTGTCGAGTAAAAGGGGCTGACCTGGAGTGGCACTTTGATGCTGGTTAGGCATTAGGATATTGCGCTATGATGAACATTGGCAACCCGACCCGAAATTAGATTAGTGATGTTTTAACTTAGTGGATGTTTTTTCATTGGCCCCTTTTATTTCGGACCGTATTTTCTATAGTTTAATTGCCCTTCCCTCTTCTGTTTAGGGGAACAGAGACTTCAGTTTTCTGCTGGATGCAGAGGGCCTTTCGTTTCGGGTGTGATTTTCCTACTTTTTGTTGGGTTTGAATGAGTGTTTGTTTGAGTGAGTTGTATATTAATAAAGTCCCCCATTGATTTCGTCCAGTTAACAGATGTTTCTGCCACAATTAAAGATTTTGGGGGTTATTACTAACACTATTTTATTTAGTTTCTTGTAAATAGTTCTTTTTTTTATTTATATTGTAAATACATATTGGAGTTCAGATTTTAAATTGTTGTTAATTTTCCCTCCCTCCACAGACAAGAATTGTACATATAGGGACAAGATAGGACTTCATACAGACAATGAGGTATTATGGTGTATGTTGAAAGAATTGTAAGTAAGAATGCGTTGTTTTGGTATAAGGATTATTGTGGTTCGTTTGGGTCAGTGATTGGGGATAGCTAAGTTTAATGTTAAGACAGAAGAAGACCGTCATTTCTCCTTTCCCCATTTTGGACTTGTGCCATATTTTCTCTATATTATACAAATAAATATTGCAGCCAGTACTACAGGGATCAAAGTGTAGTATATGTACTCATCTCTAAATTTAATGGTATTATTAGCCGATAACTTTTCAGGAAACTTTAGGCATTCATCGAACGAGCAGCCTGTATTACAGGGATCAATGTGTAGTATCTGTAGTCGTCTCTAAGTTTAATGGCAATATCAGACAAGAACTTATCACGAAACATTAGACATTCATTAAATAAGCAGCCTCTACTACAGGGATCAAAGTGTGGTATCTGTTCTCAGACTAATGATAATAATAGCCTGTATCTTATGGCTGACTGTGCAACTGTAGTACTATCGGGTGAAATTTATAAAATCTTTCTATAAAAACAATTTATCAGGGGAATAGGTTCTCAAGTTGAGGTTATTGCTTTTTCATATATTGATGGGGGCTCCATTCGTAAGCTTTTGTTTGAAAGGCCACAGTCTTAACCACATCAGATTAGCAGATGACATGGTATTGATAGCAGGCATCGAATAGAAACGAAAATTAAAAATTCATTTTAAACCATACATATACAGAATTAGTGGTGGAAGCTATAATTAAATTAGGGTGACCTCAACGTAGTTACGATTTATTAGAAAGGGGATGAAATAATATATATATATATATATATAGTACTTTTCTACGTGTAGCACTGGGCGGAATATATGTTGCAACCTGAGTATCGAACTCATTACTCCCTCGTAATTGAATTCGCCGGACAAGGTTGATGAACATTAAACGACGATGAAGTAACCAAAACATATTTAAATATGTGAACGCCCGGACAGTAATTAAGTTTTGTTAAAGCTGGTTGGCAATATAAATAGATTTGAATATGAGTGTGTTCGGAAAGTAATTACGTTTTATTAGAAAGGTTATGTAATATATTGAAACATGAATATGTTTGGAAAGTAATTTAGTTTTATTAGAATGGGGAGTGTGTTCAGAAAGTCATTACGTTTTATTAGAATGGAGAGGGAATACAAATAGATTTGAATATGAGTGTGTTCGGAAAGTAATTACGTTTTATTAGAAAGGTTATGTAATATATTTAAATATGAATATGTTTGGAGAGTTATTTAGCTTTATTAGAATGGGGAGTGTGTTCAGAAAGTCATTACGTTTTATTAGAATGGAGAGGGAATACAAATAGATTTGAATATGAGTGTGTTCGGAAAGTAATTACGTTTTATTAGAAAGGTTATGTAATATATTGAAATATGAATATGTTTGGAGAGTTATTTAGCTTTATTAGGATGTTCAGGAAAAATGAATAGATTTGAATATGAGTATGTTCGGAAAGTCATTACGTTTTATTAGAAAGGTTATGTAATATATAGAAACATGAAATGTTTGGAATGTAATTTAGTTTTATTAGAATGGGGAGCTAATATAAATAGATTTGTATATCAGTCAATTAATTATTTTATTTAATTATGAATATGTTTGGAAAGTAATTTAGTTTTATAAGTATGGGGAGGTCATATAAATAGATTTGAATATGAGTGTGTTCGGAAAGAAATTACGTTTTATTAGAAAGGTTATGTAATATATTGAAATATGAATATGTTTGGAAAGTAATTTAGTTTTATTAGAATGGGGAGGTCATATAAATAGATTTGAATATGAGTGTGTTCGGAAAGTAATTACGTTTTATTAGAAAGGTTATGTAATATATGTAAATATGAATATGTTTGGAAAGTAATTTAGTTTTATTAGAATGGGGAGTGTATTCAGAAAGTCATTACGTTTTATTAGAATGGAGAGGGAATACAAATAGATTTGAATATGAGTGTGTTCGGAAAGTAATTACTTTTTATTAGAAAGGTTATGTAATATATAGAAACATGAAATGTTTGGAATGTAATTTAGTTTTATTAGAATGGGGAGGTAATATAAATACATTTGAATATCAGTCAATTAATTATTTTATTTAATTATGAATATTTTCGGAAAGAAATTACGTTTTATTAGTAAGGTTATTTTATCTATTTAAATATGAATATGGTCGGAAATTAATTTAGTTTTATTAGAATGGTGATGTAATATAAATAGATTTGCATATGAGTGTGTTCGGAAAGTAATTACGTTTTATTAGAACGCTTATGTAATATATTGACACATGAATATATTTGGAATGTAATTTAGTTTTATAAGAATGGGGAGGTCATAGAAATAGATTTGAATAATGTGTCTTTTCGGAAAGTAATTACGTTTTATTAGAAAGGTTATGTAATATATTGAAATATGAATATGTTCGGAAAGTAATTTAGTTTTATAAGAATGGGGTGGTAATACAAATAGATTTGAATATGATTGTGTTCGGAAAGTAATTACGTTTTATTAGAATGGTTATGTAATATATTGAAATATGAATATGTTTGGAAAGTAATTTAGTTTTATAAGAATGGGGTGGTAATACAAATAGATTTGAATATGATTGTGTTCGGAAAGTAATTACGTTTTATTAGAAAGGTTATGTAATATATTGAAATATGAATATGTTCGGAAAGTAATTTAGTTTTATAAGAATGGGGTGGTAATACAAATAGATTTGAATATGATTGTGTTCGGAAAGTAATTACGTTTTATTAGAATGGTTATGTAATATATTGAAATATGAATATGTTTGGAAAGTAATTTAGTTTTATAAGAATGGGGAGGTCATATAAATAGATTTGAATATGAGTGTGTTCGGAAAGTAATTACGTTTTATTAGAAAGGTTATGTAATATATTGAAATATGAATATGTTCGGAAAGTAATTTAGTTTTATAAGAATGGGGTGGTAATACAAATAGATTTGAATATGAGTGTGTTCGGAAAGTAATTACGTTTTATTAGAAAGGTTATGTAATATATTGACATATGAATATGTTCGGAAAGTAATTTAGTTTTATAAGAATGGGGAGTGTGTTCAGAAAGTCATTACGTTTTATTAGAATGGAGAGGTTTTACAAATAGATTTGAATATGAGTGTGTTCGGAAAGTAATTACTTTTTATTAGAAAGGTTATGTAATATATAGAAACATGAAATGTTTGGAATGTAATTTAGTTTTATTAGAATGGGGAGCTAATATAAATAGATTTGAATATCAGTCAATTAATTATTTTATTTAATTATGAATATGTTCGGAAAGAAATTACGTTTTATTAGTAAGGTTATTTTATCTATTTAAATATGAATATGGTCGGAAATTAATTTAGTTTTATTAGAATGGTGATGTAATATAAATAGATTTGCATATGAGTGTGTTCGGAAAGTAATTACGTTTTATTAGAACGATTATGTAATATATTGACACATGAATATATTTGGAATGTAATTTAGTTTTATAAGAATGCGGAGGTCATATAAATAGATTTGAATATGAGTGTGTTCGGAAAGTAATTACGTTTTATTAGAAAGGTTATGTAATATATTGAAATATGAATATGTTCGGAAAGTAATTTAGTTTTATAAGAATGGGGTGGTAATACAAATAGATTTGAATATGAGTGTGTTCGGAAAGTAATTACGTTTTATTAGAAAGGTTATGTAATATATTGAAATATGAATATGTTCGGAAAGTAATTTAGTTTTATAAGAATGGGGAGTGTGTTCAGAAAGTCATTACGTTTTATTAGAATGGAGAGGGAATACAAATAGATTTGAATATGAGTGTGTTCGGAAAGAAATTACGTTTTATTAGAATGGTTATGTAATATATTGAAATATGAATATGTTTGGAAAGTAATTTAGTTTTATAAGAATGGGGAGGTCATATAAATAGATTTGAATATGAGTGTGTTCGGAAAGTAATTACGTTTTATTAGAAAGGTTATGTAATATATTGAAATATGAATATGTTTGGAAAGTAATTTAGTTTTATAAGAATGGGGAGTGTGTTCAGAAAGTCATTACGTTTTATTAGAATGGAGAGGGAATACAAATAGATTTGAATATGAGTGTGTTCGGAAAGAAATTACGTTTTATTAGAATGGTTATGTAATATATTGAAATATGAATATGTTTGGAAAGTAATTTAGTTTTATAAGAATGGGGAGGTCATATAAATAGATTTGAATATGAGTGTGTTCGGAAAGTAATTACGTTTTATTAGAAAGGTTATGTAATATATTGAAATATGAATATGTTTGGAAAGTAATTTAGTTTTATAAGAATGGGGAGTGTGTTCAGAAAGTCATTACGTTTTATTAGAATGGAGAGGGAATACAAATAGATTTGAATATGAGTGTGTTCGGAAAGAAATTACGTTTTATTAGAATGGTTATGTAATATATTGAAATATGAATATGTTTGGAAAGTAATTTAGTTTTATAAGAATGGGGAGGTCATATAAATAGATTTGAATATGAGTGTGTTCGGAAAGTAATTACGTTTTATTAGAAAGGTTATGTAATATATGTAAATATGAATATGTTTGGAAAGTAATTTAGTTTTATAAGAATGGGGAGTGTGTTCAGAAAGTCATTACGTTTTATTAGAATGGAGAGGGAATACAAATAGATTTGAATATGAGTGTGTTCGGAAAGTAATTACGTTTTATTAGAAATGTTATATAGATTGGAATATGTGTGTATACCCAATCCGTAGAAGCACCTATTATTTTCTCTAAAGCTAACCATTTATTTAAAAGTCCTCAAGTTTATGTTGG
Source organism: Acanthosepion esculentum (assembly GCA_964036315.1). NCBI lineage: Eukaryota > Metazoa > Mollusca > Cephalopoda > Sepiida > Sepiidae > Acanthosepion > Acanthosepion esculentum. Next base: position 14,690,389 of record OZ038516.1, on the reverse strand, counting down.
ATTGCTTCGCTTAACAGCATACCAGTTCCTTTTTGGACATTTATTGCCGAAATTTAATTTTCATGGAATATTTGTTAATTCTTTTTATTTTGTAATTTATAATGCTCATTTTTTATATGAAAATTTATTGCTAATATTTTCGCTATAAAATTTATTTTTATATTTTTCTTATGTTTTACACAGAATTCGGAATTCCCTATTTGCCCATATCTGGGATACTAACAGGTGCTACTACCCCAGATCAGTGTGAACCAGGGAACAACAGTAATTAAGGGTTGGTTCCAAGCTTCTCAAATCCTACCAGGACTTGCTGCAGGATGTAGTTTATCGTCATACCCATGACGGAAGTCTTCAAGTGATTTTGTTTATGTTGTCTTGTACTCTTTCTTTCAATGAGGCTCGATAAAAAGGTTCGTTTAGTGTATGATGATAACTAAATCTGGCAGGAAGACCTCTGATCTGGAGATATGAGGTTTTGAAGTGAATGGAATCCTCTTTGAATTGCTGTTGTTCCTAGGTCAACCCTGACTTGGGGTGGTAGAACCTGTTAGGGTCCCAGCCATGGGAAAATAGTGAATCCTCCAAACAAAAACAAAACACTATGAAAGTATAAAAATACATTGTTATAGTAAAAATAACAGTAATACAATTGTATATGAAAAATTACCAACAATACATGTTTATAGTAAAATAAATACTCTCAAACTAAGAAATTGTAACGACTTCACCGAAACCAGTTCAAACTATTAACAACCAAAATAAAAAAGATTCTTGGCATGAATCAATATAATATATTATTATTATTATTTTTATTTCCTTTGATATCTGGCGTTTACACATTTCTTTCCGGGTCCCGCCCAGGGACCTAAGGTTAGAAATGGCATCATGACACTTTCCACTGCAAAAAAAAAAAAAAAAAAAAAAAATAATTACATAGATAAAGCCCTTCGTAAAGTGTGGGCTGTACTTGTCAGAACAATTTTTTGTATCTCTTTGAGGCATGGACTTCCAGGGATCCCTTCAATCAACCTACTGGAATCTTTTCCAACCAGTCCAAGGGCTCCAACTACAACAGGAATTGTTGATGTTCCCATGTGCCACATTTTTGAGATTTCGATTTCAAGGTCCTTGTATTTTGACAGTTTTTCGAATATCTTCAAAGACACATTGCAGTCTGCAGGGACTGCCATATCAATAAGGAGGCACTTATTTTGTTTGTGGTCTTTAATAACAATGTCTGGGCGGTTGGCTTTGATTGTTCTGTCAGTGTGTATTGTGTAGTCCCATAGAATTGTAACAGGTCCTATCTCCGTAACCGGGTCAGGGTGGTGTTCGTACCAATTTCTTCCAGTTTCCTTCCCATAGGAGTTGCAAATTTTCCAGTGCAGATATTGGCCCACTCTGTCATGCCGGGTTTTATATTCAGTGGATGCCAATATCGTGCAACCTGATATAAGATGATCAATGGTTTGTGGATATTTGTCACAGAATCTGCATCTTGGGCTAACACAGTATTTTAGTATATGTACTTGATAATTCCTAGTTAACAAGCATTGGTCTTGTGCAGCAATTATAAAACCCTCAGTTTCACCTTTCAACCCTGCACTACGTAGCCACTGATGGGTGCGGTTTTTGTCTACGTCTGCTTGTTTGGTACGGGCAGAGTATTGGCCATGGAGCGGTTTATTTTGCCATTGTTTCTTTATCTGGTCATTATTATTATTATTATTATTATTATTATTATTATTATTATTATTATTATTTGCTGTGTCTTTTTAGAACGTTGGCGATCATGGCTCTCCACAATTTCTTATCCTTTGTAGCACTTTGTCATTTGTTATTTCTCCTAAAATTTATTCCTCCATCCATTTACTCAAGCTCATTCTTCTTTTTCTTCTTCTTCTTCTTCTTCTTCTTCTTCTTCTTCTTCTTCTTCTTCTATGTGTCGTGTCCCTTCAGGTCATTGGCGATCAAGGCTCTCCACAATATCTTGTCATTTGTAGCTTTTAATAAATTGTCTTTTTGTTATCTTTCCTAAACCTTCTTCCGCTATCCATTTACTCAAGCTCATTCTTCTTCTTCTATGTGCCATATGCCTTGAAGAGGCTGGCGATCATGGCTCTCCACAATTTCCTGTCCTTTGTAGCTTTTAATAAATGTTATCTTTTTGTTATCTCTCCTAAACCTTCTTCAGCTATCCATTTAATCAAGCTCATTCTTCTTCTTCTATGTGCCATATGCCTTGAAGAGGGTGGCGATCATGGCTCTCCACTATTTCCTGTCCTTTGTAGCTTTTAATAAATTTTATCTTTTTGTTATCTCTCCTAAACCTTGTTCCGCTATCCATTTAATCAAGCTCATTCTTCTTCTTCTATGTGCCATATGCCTTGAAGAGGGTGGCGATCATGGCTCTCCACAATTTCCTGTCCTTTGTAGCTTTTAATAAATTTTATCTTTTTGTTATCTCTCCTAAACCTTGTTCCGCTATCCATTTAATCAAGCTCATTCTTCTTCTTCTATGTGCCATATGCCTTGAAGAGGGTGGCGATCATGGCTCTCCACTATTTCCTGTCCTTTGTAGCTTTTAATAAATTTTATCTTTTTGTTATCTCTCCTGAACCTTCTTCCGCTATCCATTTAATCAAGCTCATTCTTCTTCTTCTATGTGTCGTGTCCCTTCAGGACGTAAGCGATCATGGCTCTCCACAATTTGGTCTCCTTTGTATCACTTAATATATTTTGTCCTTCTGTTATGTCTACTAAGCCCTGTTCCGCCAACCATTTACTCAAGGTCACTAAATATGTTATGCTTTGTTTTCCTCTATCGCTCATACCCTCTGTCTCTCACGTGAGTATCAGTTTCTAGTGGTACTCGGACATTTGGCCGACGGGTATTTGGCCGACGGACAATTAACCGAATAGACATTTAGCCGAAAATGTAGTGGCGTACTTACATGTGTCTGTCACACTCTTTATCGTAATGTGCTACATATATTCATATTTATTTACTGTATTAAGTTATAATTTTTCGTTTTTACATGCTTTTTAAAATAAAATAATTCTGTATATATTATATTTTACTTCAAATATTACTGTATTTTGAGAAAAAGCACATTTTACTACAGCAAAAATCTTCAGCTTTTACGACGCGAAAGATATTTCAATTTCACTTTTAATGATCTTAAAGGGATGAACTAACTTTTATTTTATTGTTATATACGAATTTAAACACATTAGGTGCTAATTTTTACCCAAATACAATAAAATATTTTTTTTAATACTAATTTCAATAAACAAGTACTGAAATAAATAAACTTGTAAATTTAAATTTCGATTTAGTAATTTAATCAGTTGAAATTCAGTGGTACTTATTAGTCCTATTCTACCTTATAATAGTACTAATTAAAATACTTAAAAGTATTGCTTGGTACTATTTATAATTGGACTTTTTCGGCGAAATGTCCGTCGGTGAAATGTCCGTACGGACAAATGTCTCTCGGTCAGATGTCTGTCGGCCAGATCTCTGTCGCCAGATGTTCGGACACGTTTCCTGCCCTAGAAATCTCAACTGTCTCTTCCTGATATTAAGTAATGGTTTTCTTTTTTATTTCCATTTTCTCCAAAATTTTATATTTACTCACGTGTTTTGTCCTTAGTATCCTCAGCATCCTTCTGCAGACCCACATTTCTGATGCTTCAAATCTCTTTACATTTGAGGAGATCGTCCAGCACTCACTGATATACAGAAGGACATATATCACATAAGAGTTTAGTACCTACAAGTTGCTAAGGAAAGGAAACCAAATCCAACAATATAACTTCAACAAAACTACAACATAAAACACACAAATCTAGTAATTGAAGTCTATACAAACATATATATGCACAAAAGCTGAGTATCATCTACCATGTACTCAATTGTGAAAGCAAAATAACATATATTTTTATTACCTCAAAGCACTCCCAACAATTCAATTTCGGCATTAAATGACCCATGAGGAGTCGATATGCCGTTAAACAGATAAATTAATCAGTTGTTAAAAAGATTTGTTAAAAAATGAATATAGTTTTGATAGACCATGATAAAACAAAATGGCGATGTACTCACTGACCAGTTATTTAAAATTTGTACTTTACAGTTCGATTAAACAAATCTCTAATGACTGAATTTTTTATGGGGTGACTAAACAAAGGACCACCCACATGTGGAATTATCTGGAGTGAAATCATTTACGACGATGTAACTTCCTCCTAGCCAGAAAAATAAAGACATTAATTAAACATTGTTCTTTGGCCCTTGCACTTTTCCAATACAATTCGAATTATAGGATAGCAGACTGAGCGGGGAATATTAAAGAACTGGCCTTGAACTCAGCACCCGCTAACCGCTCATTGTAAAACTCAGGTGAGTCAGAATTTCGTATAAATAAAGACGGTTTCTGATCTTCGTCCTCCACAAACTGTTCGAGTCACTCCACGCACGGCAAACGCTGAGCCTATATCGTTCTTTTGATACGTAAAGAACCGAAACGAACTTTACAATGCCTAACTACACTCTCCACTACTTCAATGGCCGCGGCCGTGCCGAAATCCTCCGTATGATGATGGCCATCGCTGGCGTCAAATACATGGACAAGAGATATGAATTCTCCGACTGGGACCGCTGCAGGAATGGTAAGGAATTTTCTGTTTGCTATTCGTTAAATAGATGCGTTTTTCTGTCAAGAGTTTTAATGTTACCATTTTATGAAACTTAAAAGTTCTTCGGTAACTGACGATAACTGGGTTCGTGGTCGTTCCTATATTAATCTTTCGTCTTTAATAATAGACTTAAAAATGAGGCACTTAATTATTTTGAAATACATGCTCTATATTGAAATCTCTTTAGAATTCATTGGTAATAATAGAAATAATATAACATGACGATGCCGAGAAACAAAATTATTTAATCTAAACATCGATAAAAAATATTTTGCGACTAGTCGAGATTAAATACTCTAACGGCATCTCTCTCTCTCTTTCTCTATCTATCTATCTATCTATCTATCTATCTATCTATCTATCTATCTATCTATCTATCTATCTATCTATCTATCTATCACTTTCTTTATTTCTTACTTTCTTTCTTTCTTTCTTTCTTTCTTTCTTTCTTTCTCAGGAAATTCGTAACGCCCTATCTCGATACAATCTATCTATCTATCTATCTATCTATCTATCTATCTATCTATCTATCTATCTACATCAGCCTTTCTCAGCTAAAATTAGTGTATTAATGTCTATCTATCAATTTATTTATCTATCATAGCCTTTTCATTGCTAGGCAATATAACAGTGTGATAATATCTATCTATCTATCTATCTATCTATCTATCTATCTATCTATCTATCTATCTATCTATCCTGTAATTTGTTAATAATATCTATCTATCTATCTATCTATCTATCTATCTATCTATCTATCTATCTATCCTGTAATTTGTTAATAATATCTATCTATCTATCTATCTATCTATCTATCTATCTATCTATCTATCTATCTATCTATCTATCTATCTATCCTGTAATTTGTTAATAATATCTATCTATCTATCTATCTATCTATCTATCTATCTATCTATCTATCTATCTATCTATCCTGTAATTTGTTAATAATATCTATCTATCTATCTATCTATCTATCTATCTATCTATCTATCTATCTATCTATCTATCTATCTATCTCAGTCTTTCTCAACTAAACTCTAATAATATCTATCTATCTATCTATCTATCTATCTATCTATCTATCTATCTATCTATCTATCTATCTATCTATCCTGTAATTTGTTAATAATATCTATCTATCTATCTATCTATCTATCTATCTATCTATCTATCTATCCTGTAATTTGTTAATAATATCTATCTATCTATCTATCTATCTATCTATCTATCTATCTATCTATCTATCCTGTAATTTGTTAATAATATCTATCTATCTATCTATCTATCTATCTATCTATCTATCTATCTATCTATCTATCTATCTATCTATCTATCCTGTAATTTGTTAATAATATCTATCTATCTATCTATCTATCTATCTATCTATCTATCTATCTCAGTCTTTCTCAACTAAACTCTAATAATATCTATCTGTCTGTCTATCTATCTATCTATCTATCTATCTATCTATCTCAGTCTTTCTCAACTAAACTCTAATAATATCTATCTATCTATCTATCTATCTATCTATCTATCTATCTATCTATCTATCTATCTATCTATCTGTCGCGGCCTACCTCAGTTATATATCAGTGTATTAATATCTATCTATCTATCTATCTATCTATCTATCTATCTATCTATCTATCTATCTATCTATCTATCTATCTCAGTCTTTCTTAGCTAAACTCTGTGTGTTAAAATATATCTCTGTCTATCTATCTAAAACAATCGAAATAATATAACGTTACGATGTCAAGAAACAAATGTACTTAATCTAAACATGGTTAGAAAATATTTTACAAGTCGAGAATAAATACTCTAACAGCATCTATCTATCTATTTATCTATCTATCTATCTATCTATCTATCTATCTATCTATCTATCTATCTATCTATCTATCTATCTATCTATCTATCTAAAAGAATAGAAATAATTTAACGTGACGATGTCATGAAACAAATGTATTTAATCTAAACATGGATAGAAAATATGCTGATGTATGATGATGTCCACCGCTGGTGTCAAGTACATGGACAAGGCTTAGGAATTCTCTGAGTGGGACCGTTGCGAGTATGGTAAAGAATTGTCTGTTCTATTGATTTCCTCATCTGCTGAAGGAATGGTAAGGAACTGTAATTGTTATTATCGTTTTTCTTTTAATTCTTCCTCGCTCTATGAGAGATTTGAACCATAATATCTTCGGCCCCCATTACACTGGAGAGTGGGAAGATCGAAAGTCGTACTGATACCAGTGTTAGTATGAAGGACAAAAATTCAATATGGCACCCCAGAGTATGGGATCAGCCAAACGAAAAAAAACAAGAATTATTCACAAATGCTTTCTTTCCCTCTTTTTTTTTTTTTTACCCTACACAGTCTTTCTCTAGAATGTGTAATATGTTCATTGATTATAGATTTGACTTGTAACATTTGTGGAAACTTGTTTACCAAAAGTAGTTCAGATTAAATGCTGTTTTATCATTATTCAACGTCGGATTTGTCGTTGATAATGCATACTAATGTAGCAAAATATTGTAAGATTTTGTTTATTTTAGTTAATTTTTTTTCTTTTTTCTTTACTCCTATTACAATATCTAAAAAGCAGCCTAGGCCTCATGAATTTAAACGTCCTACGATGCTGGCATCCCGTTCCCACTCCTTCACCGTTGAAACTGTTAGATGTAGACGTCTCTTCTACTCCAATAGCTTCATGTCTCGCACATCTCGCCTGTGGAACTCCCTTCCCTATTCCTGTTTCCCTGACAAATACAATCTCCAACTATTTAAGTGCAACGTCAATCGACATCTCCAGTTGCCTTGATCTATCCACTTCCCTTCTCCACATCCTTTCACCTTTCATTCCTATCTGCTCTCGCTCCAAATCTTCTGTAACCCCCTTGCCTTGATCGATCCACTGTCTTTATCTTTCTCCACATCCCTTCCTTTACCACTCCTATCTGCTCTTCCTCCAACCATTCTGTAACCCCATGCGTGATAGTGGCCTCCAGCATTGCTTTGGGATATACGCTTAAAAAAAAATAACATTGCCCCGAGGGTATTGGGTTCTCTACATGAAAGCAGACCTGGTGTCACATCTCGTCTCAGTGCGGAGTCTGGGGTAAATACAACCTCGATCTCTTCGAATTGGTCAGGCATTGAAGATAAGATTAATCATTTGGCGATAATAAAACAAGTGGAAAAGCTATAAAGGACGCGTCTCGACGAAGCTCTGTTGCTTTCACTTTCCTCAGCTCAGAATGAAAAAACAACTCTGTGTAAGGAAAATGCGATCCGACGACCAGAAACCGGAATGTTTCTCCTTGTCTGCTTTATATATATATATATATATATATATATATATATATATATATATATATTATATAAAAATTGTCCGAATGTTCTTTTCCGAGCGCTTTCGGCTATATATTTAGCCATTATCAAGGATTATATTTCAACTGTTAGAATTAGAAATAGTTTGTGTGTGTTTTATAAAGTGATTCATTTTTTTTGTTTCAAAACAGGGTCAAGATATTATGTCCATGTTCAAAGTTAATATTATTAAGGGTTGGTTTGTTTAATTTTATAAGTAAGGCTTCCATTATTTTTAGCCTTTTTTTGCAAGTGGATGATGCTATTATATTAGTGTTTTCGACAAGTATATTCCGAATAGTGTCCGGTAGGTCTCCATGAATATTTAAATGAGATCTAATTGAGCTATTGTCAGAAAGGTGTAGGGGTAATCTGCGTGTTAAACGATTTGTAGTGTGGCCTATATAATTATTTACGAAAGTTGATTCTTGAGGAATACAATTCCTTAATGGACATTTGAATCCGTAAATAATATTTGCTCTATTTAATTTTGTTGTAGGAGGTTAATTATTATTTTTAACTATAAGGTTACAAGTTTTAAATTTTTTATAATAAATAATTAATCTAATTTTTTTGCTATTATCAACTGGTGCTATGTATTTTTTTATAATTTATCCTCTGAAAAGAAAAACTTTATTAGATCGCACGAGAAATTATATAAAAAACTAAATAAAAGCACCTTGTCAGTCGTTTTTAATGAAAGAAGGATTGCTGCCTAAATACACAAATATATATATATATATATATATATTTGTCATCCACAGACAGACTGTTTCGCTGTTTCACAGCTCATCAGTGTGGCTAGACGTCCGGTTGCCTCTAGCTAGGATCGAAACCCAACTGAATTTGCGTCAGTCGGAACTTCTCCCACTAAGCCGTCAGCGCACGGTCAGGGATGAAGGTGAATTTTAGCGTGTTTATTTTTAGATTTAGATAAACACACAGTGACTGACAGTGACTCAATTCTGCCGAAGAGTCGTGCAATATATATATATATAAACAATTATATATAGGCGGTACCAGCGCCTAGAGAAGCACCTATAGTGCTGAAACATGATTGGATTTGTGTAGCGGTTTATAACATATTTTTGCTATAATTATTAATAAAATATTAAGCTCTACACTGTATTGAGCAATTTTAAAATACATGATAGGGCATTAGAATTAACTCACCTTGGGTGCATATATATATATACACACTATAATTAAGTAATTCTTCGAGTCTAGAAGAAACCTCAACAGAACGCTGAAAGCACTGGACGGCCGTTTCGTACTAAATTTGGGACTGATCAGCAGTGCGCATTCTCTGCCGAGAATTGAAACCCGACAGTTACGTTATTAGGCAACCCTCATACCAACTGTGCAAGCCGGCCTCGGCGAGGAAGGGTTAGCGAATTAGACTCGATATAGCGCTGCTCGTTCACATATTCCGTGGTGGAACACATCCGAGTTTCCCTTATCCATAGGACTGTGCCCGGGAGAGCCACGACTACTATCCGCAAGCCGCTCCATCTAGAGCATTAGAATCCGGTTCAAACAAGGATATACAAATGATAGAAATTAAGGAGGATTTGAGATAATTATAATTAAGTAATTCATCGAGTCTATAAGAAACTTCAACAGAATGCAGAAAGCACTGGACGGCCGTTTCGTCCTATATTTGGGGCTCAATATGAGTCCCAAAATATAGGACGAATGAAAATTAATCGAAAAGACAATTATACTAAATGCTCAGGAAACCAAATTCATAAATAATTACATCGGTCACACAACTACATACCTATCCTGACGATTTACGTTACAACTATCCGTCCACAGTCCTATCAAAACCCATTTAACACACACAAGCTTAACAGACTCCATCCAAAGCATACTAGTAAAATATGCGTATTTTAGCATAATAACCTCATCCAAAAATTTGCGCATCCACTGCCGAGTATTAGAAGCTGGTTCAAGCAAGGATATACAAGTGAAAGAAATTATTAGGAGGATTTGAGATAATCATAATTAATTAATTCATCGAGTCTAGATGAAACCTCAACAGAATGCAGAAAGCACTGGACGGCCGTTTCGTCCTATATTTGGGACCCATCTGCAGTGCGCATCCACTACCGAGAATTGAAACCCGAGTCTAATTCGTTAACTCTTCGTCACCGAGGCCCGTTGGTACAGTTGGTATGCCGTTTGCCTCATATCCTAACTGTCCGGCTTTCAATTCTCGGTAGTGGATGGGCACTGCTGATGAGTCCCAAAATATAGGACGAATGAAAATTAATCGAAAAGGCAATTATACTAAATGCTCAGGAAACCAAATTCATAAATAATTACATCGGTCACACAATTACATACCTATCCTGACGATTTACGTTACAACTATCCGTCCACAGTCCTATCAAAACCCATTTAACACACACAAGCTTAACAGACTCCATCCAAAGCATACTAGTAAAATATGCGTTTTATAGCATAATAACCTCATCCACTTGTAAAAGAAGATTAGAAATAATGGAAGCCTTAATAATAATAATAAAAAAAAAGCCAACAATAAATGATATTAACTACGAATACGGCCACAATGTGCTGACTGTGTTCGGAAAATTAAACATCCCCATAACTCTAGGAACGAACACACAACCCATACATCCAGTTAAAACGGAAAATAAAATCATCTTTGATAATGGCTAAACTTATAGCCGAAAGCGCTTGGAATTATAGAACATTTGGACAGTTTCTACATGCTGTGTCTAAGAAAGAAAACACGTGTTCAAACACAAGAAAAATTAAATAAAAAGCTTAATCTCAGTACCTTGCTTGTCGCCTTTAATGAAAATGTATAAATGAAGGATTGCGGCCTAAATACACAATATATATATATATATATATATATATATATATATATATATATATATATATATATATATATATATATATAAATCGTGTTTGAATAAGACGGATCAAAGTCAGCAGTAAATAAGTTAATGTTATTAGTGAAAATGTATTTATTTTTCTATTAGATCCTGTTATTTAAGTCATGGCAATTATGTGTGAAAAATAATATCGCTCAAATGTACGCCAAGGCTTTGGCGGCACACCTCCACTTGATACTCAAAACTTTTGATTACGTCTCTGCATAGTTGCTCTTCGATCTCACCAACATGCCTTATTATCTCATCCTTCAGCTGTTGAATTGTTGTTGGCTTGTTGGCATAGACCTTACTTTTGAGATAACCCCAAATCAAGAAATCTAAAAGGGTCAAGTCGCGCGATCGTGGTGACCAATTGACTTCGCTGTTTCGACAGATGATGGTACCTGGGAACTTCTCATTTCTTAATAGGTTTCGATAACTTTAACACTTTGTTTGATTTCTGAATCTTTCCATGGTTGAAATTGTCAACGGCTTAAGTTGTTAAATCTGAAAGAAAAAGAAAAATTCACGCTTAAACTTAATTCATATTTTAAATCGGTCCAATTATTGGAACACCCTTTATATATATATATATGTATGTACACGGTATATTTAATTAGGAATTACAAGACTATCTTGCTTTCAACCCATTCTGACAGAAATCCGTTACTGTGAGGATTGAACACAATATTCCATTTCATAAAGCTGACCAAATTAACTCGCCTCATTATCCACTACACATTAACAGAAACGGTTATTTCATTTTACGACATTCAGTAGTAAATATCTTTTTTTAATGCTATATCCTTTCAGGACGTAGGTGATCATGGCTTTCCGCAGCTTCCTTTTTAATCACTGTGAATATCTATGATTGACCTTTTTTATTGATCAACTCATAGACGGCACTGGAATAAGAAAGAAATTGAGGTGATTGGTAAAGAATCTTCTTGGCCTACTCCTTGATCTTTCCTCCATAATTTGGATCCCGTTGTATTCGCAACTTCTTGCTGGTTTCTTCAACAATGTCTACCAAACATTACGGAGGCACGGTGGAGTAATGGATAACGGCTTGGATTGAGGAATCGGTCGATTCCATTACATTCACTTACGTGCTAATACCCTTGGGAAAGGTGTGAATCCTCTTCTTCTCACTCCAACTATGGGTAAATAGCAGGACAGACTGGGTTCTATAGCCTTGGATGGCAATTGGTCTAGGAGAAGGACAACTCTGAATTCAAAACCTGCGGAGGGTCGTTTGGGGACCTTGTGGCATCCGTTGCACCAGGTCCCTGTATTCGTCCCTCCAAAAAGTGTGGATGGCCCTGCACAAGGCCTTCACCACTATAATCAAATCCTGTGTGGCTGTCGGTCTTTCAGTTTCTGGGAACTGATCTGTCTGACCCTCATACGTCGAGTGCGACGCGAGAGCGATAAAAAGGGGACCAAACGTTACTGGCTTTTCACAAATTGGTTCTGTAATTAATCATTTTATCGACTAATGTAGCTCTTCTAGTAATGGTCAGTCAGACTATCCCCGTTCACGATTACCGTTTGCCGAGATAGGTTAACTGAATTTATGATATGTCAACACTTCTTCGGTTATGTAACACCGAATTATGATGGGATATTCAGTGTGGATCAAAGTTGAGTATCAATGGTCACAGTTAACATATGCCTACTTGAGTTGAGTAAGTTTTACCTGTAAGCCCTATCTTGGGGTGAATTTCATATCTGGCACCTAGTGAGGATCAAACTCA
>OZ038516.1:14607649-14665149 GCA_964036315.1 Acanthosepion esculentum | reverse complement strand
ACATCTCCACTACCCTTTACAAAAAAAACAAAAAAAAACAACACACAAACATACACAAGTGAATGTGCATGCAAGTTGCTATACACACCGATAAAGATATGTACATACACCCACATACATTGACCTAGACAGTCCGATAGTACAACCAAGAAATATTCAAGATTAAAAGTTTTATTAAACGAATTCTAACCACTTATTAAAATATAACTTATACGGCCAAGTATACATAGATAAAAATGGTCTAACAGAACAGAGAAACAAACAATAGGGAAAGAAAGGACATTTAAACAGATATATACGTATAGAAATAACATCATCTAATATATAAAAAACGAAAATTCCAAACACACAAATATATATAAAAATATTTTCTTTTTCATATATGTCTATATACGCCTTATCGTAGACTAGGTGAAAGAAAATAAGAACTATCTACAGATATATGTGTACAGTGTACAGACATTCATTACTACAAACAGAAGCACAGAAAAGCCTACATATGGATAAATATATGCACACATATATACATATATACATATACACACATACACAGATATCTCTACACATATACACACATACATATACGCATACACATATGCATGTATACACATACAGAAGCAAGCATAAATACATCAACCCACACAGCAACGTAAAAAAAGCAAACGAACCAAATATAAATATATATACATACACATACATACAAATACACACATACATACATTATATACATATATAAATATATGTATGTATACATATACGTATATATACTAAACATGCAAACATACATATATATAAACACCTATACAAACACACGCATATACATAAAAAAACATACAGACGTAGATTTAAACATACACCTATATATACATATATACACACATACACATCCATATATGGGTGCTTGGTCAAGATCAAGCCACCGAGCTAATCGTTTAAGATCGTCATAAAGGGGCCATTTCTGATGAAAAGCCACGCTTCGATCAAGAAATGACTCCTCCGACATCCGAGGATAAAGCATCGAACACAATTCAAAATGTCGATCTCTTTGACTTTATCTGAGATTAAATCCCAACAGGTGCACAAGTCGGGAGTAAATCTGTTCATTGTAAGAGGCGAAGATTCAGGAACTACTTGGTGATGTATGAAATACGAAGTAGCATTAAAATATCGATAGATGAATTCCAGAGGTCTTCCAGAAAAAAAAGCCAATTCTAAAAAATAGGAAGAATTTAAAACTTTAATTCCAGGTAAAACAATTATGACACGAGGAGAAAGTACAATAAAAGAACAGGTTTAAGGAAGATACAAGACGGCGATAATGTGACTAAGACTCAACGGTTTACAGGGAACGAAAGAGAACGAGGGAACTTTAGTGAGAATAAAGGAGAATAAAAAACAGGTTTATAGAAAACAGAAGATGACGAAAGTGCCTCTAAGTAGCTAGGGGTTATTAAGAGTGAAAAGTAATTTGAAGAATTTAGTGAAGAGAAAGGACAATAATAGAACAGCTTTCAGGAAAAGAGAAGATGGCAATAATGCCACTAAGATGCAAAGGGCCACTGAAAGTGGAAGATTATGCAAACGTATTAATGGTATGAAAGGATAAAATAAGAACAGGTTTCAGGAAGACACAAGATGGCGATACTACCACTAATACGCAAGCGGTTGCTGGGATTGAAAGACAATGAGAAGGCATAATGTGGAAAGCTTTAAATATAGATAAGTTGTCGATAATGCCAGTTAGACGTAAGTGGCTACTGGGAGGGAAGGAAAATGTGAATACTTTAATGAGAAAATACAATAAAAGAACATTTCCGGTAGACAGACGATGGGGGATAATGCCACTAAGACGCAACGGGTTACAGGGAGTGAAAGAGAAAGAGAAGAATTTTATTAGGGAAAAAGAAAAGAAAAGAAAGGTTTTCCGGAAGACAGACGATGGCGATAATGCCACTAAGACGCAAGGGGTTACTGGGAGTGTAAGAGAATGAGAAGAATTTGTGAAGACATTCGTGAGGAGAAAGGAAAATAAATAAGAGCTTTCAGTAAGAAAGAAGATGGAGATGATGCCTCTAAGACGCAAGGTTTTATGGGAATGAAAGAGAATGGGAAAATTTATTGAAGAGAAAGGAGAGCAAAAGAAGAGGTTTCAGGAATACAGAAGATGGCGATAATGCCACTAAGACGCAAGGGGTTACTGGGAGTGAAAGAGAATGAGAAGACTTTAGTGAGGAGAAAGGACAATAAAAGAGGATTCAGGAAGACAGAAGATGGCGATAATGCCACTAAGACACAAGGGGTTATTGGGAGTGTAAGAGAATGAGAAGACTTTAGTGAGGAGAAAGGACAATAAAAGAAGAGGTTTCAGGAAGACAGAAGATGGCGATGATGCCACTAAGACGCAAGTGGTTACTGGGAGTGAAAGAGAATGAGAAGACTTTAGTGAAGAGAAAGGACAATAAAAGAAGAGGTTTCAGGAAGACAGAAGATGGCGATGATGCCACTAAGACACAAGGGGTTACTGGGAGTGTAAGAGAATGAGAAGACTTTAGTGAGGAGAAAGGACAATAAAAGAAGAGGTTTCAGGAAGACAGAAGATGGCGATAATGCCACTAAGACACAAGGGGTTACTGGGAGTGTAAGAGAATGAGAAGACTTTAGTGAGGAGAAAGGACAATAAAAGAAGAGGTTTCAGGAACACAGAAGATGTCCATAATGCCACTAAGACGAAATGGGCTGCTGGAACTGAAGGAAAATATGAAGACATTAGTTAGGCGAATAGACAATGAAAAACAGTTTACCCAACTCTTTTCTCCTATGCACTGCGATAAACAGAATACTGTATGGATTGGCAACGTTCGTAAGTGAATGAAAACAAATCCTGAAAATGCAACTTGAAACGACTCGAGTGCCATCTCCAATTTTGTCAATGTACAGTTTATGAAACTGACAAAATAGGCGCTCGTGGAGAGATATGATCCGTATGTTCTTGTGATTCGTTGTATTTCAAAATGCCATACAGGATAATTTAACAGCAAATTGTATTCTTTCATAAGAATTATCCAAACTTGCGATGGGTCTGGTTAGGAAATCATGAAGCTGGGCAAAAACTGTGATCTTCAGGGAATGGTGGGAATTTCGAGCAGAAAACAGTTACAAAAATTCTTTGTTGGAAATTCTGTACAATGTTGCTCATTTCTTTGAAGAGATTTCTTTGAATTTATTAAAACACAAATAAATCCTGAACAAAGAACTTTCTATGAGAGAAAATGTGTATGAATAATTCTGAGACTCTTTTTGGTGCATCCATTTACCATTGTTATTATCAGGCTTCTTGCAGTGCAATGTCGTGCATGGAAAAGTGTCCCTGCAAGCACCTCCGGTGGGCAACCCCGAGTTCACTCTATGTTTCAGTCTGTGCCACTTCCCCTCCTTCAGATGTTTCCTAAGATGACCAAATACTACTACTACCCTAAGGCCTTTCCCTGCCAAAAATTATGAATATAAACAACTAAAGGTATGAAACTAAACCAGCTAAAAAAATAAACGCCTAAACCCCTTAAACCTTTCTTTCTTCAACATTCGTATCATTCGTACCAACTTCTGCAGTGTGGAATCGTTCCTCTTCGAAAAGTCTCCGGAAATCTTAGCTCTCTGCGAAGCTATACTTAACTCCTGAATCCTCTGATTTATCGATTCCTGACTACCTTCCTCTCCTTAGAAAGGATTCTAAAGTCCACATGCATATCAACGAATATCTCCTGCTGGCTAGGAAATTCACTCTTGAATCTCCAGACCATTTGTACATGTATTTCCGTCTGTCTCGACTTAGTTCAGCTATCGCTTCTTTATCAACCGTTCTCCTTCCTCTCAGGACTGTCTCTTTGTTACCTATATGTTACCTATATCCCTAGACAGTATTTTCGATATTTAAGACAAGGCCATCTTCCTACACCCGTTTGCAACTATATTTAGGTTCTGTCACTTTGATGCCCACTATACCAGATGGCTTAAATACTCGGTCACTTACTTCACTGGCAACGAAACCCTTAACTTTTCAATCTCTCACACAAGTAATTGACTTCCCTCTGCATTTTCCCAGGAACTCTGACGGACACGCTTCTCTTCTCGGGCTCTTTTTTTTACCTCTATCCCTGGCTCTTGTCCTATGCAGTTCTGCCCTCTGTGCAACACTTATCATGCAGTAGTGTCTCTTTGTGATCCCCCAGCAGCCAAGACCCTCCCCCTAACAGAACATCTTTCCTTTATCAACGAGCAGATTGTGACTCATTCCTGGATTTCCTTCGTGATGTCCCTTGGAATGAAGTTTTTAATTATCCTGTTCAGAAATGCAAGTTTGAGATTTCCTCCTGTGTGAGAAATGGCATCGATGCTTTTTTATTCCAGCAAGGAAATACCAAGTTGCACGCTAGATAGCATTTCTAATAATATAGACAAGGTCACATCCCTGCACCCGTTTGAAAATATATTCGTGTTTAGTGACTTTAATACTCACCATACCAGGTGGCTTAAATACTCCTTCACTTACCTTGTTAGCATCCAAACTCTTAGCTTTTCAATCTCCGTCTCCCTCTATTTAACTCAGTCAGCTATCTCTTCTTTCTCTACCGTTCCCCTTCCTCACAGGACTGTTGCATACTATATGGTATTTCCGATTATACAGACACAGCCAACACACTACACACGTTTGCAAACATATTCGAGTTCGGTGACTTACCAGATGGCCTAAACACTCTTTCACTGACCCCAACCTCATGCAAACCCATAAATTCTCAATGACTCAATCTCTCACGCAAGTTGTTTATTTACTTATGCATTTTCCCAGGAATCCTGACGGACATATTTCTCTTCTCGATCTCGTTTTTTACCTATATCCTTGGCTCTTGTACTACGCAGATCTGCCCTCTTGGCAACATTGATCACGCAGTAGTGTCTCCTTTTACTCCCCCACCAGTCAAGAACCTCCTACCAACAGAATATCTTTCTGCTATCAACGAGCAGATTGCGACTCGTTCCTGGGTTTCCTTCGTGATGTCCCTTTGAATGAAGATTTTAATCATCCGGCTCAGAAATGCACGTCTGAGGTTTCCTCCTGTGTAAAAGCTGCCATCGATGATTTCATTCCAGCAAAGTTGCATGCTAGATAGTATCTCTGATAATATAACCAATGTCATCTCGATACACCCGTTTGGAAATATATTTGTGTTTGGTGACTTTAATGCCCACCATACCAGGTAGCTTAAACATTCTGTCACTGACCTCGCTAGTATCCAAACTTTTAATTTCTCAATCTCTCACGCAAGTGGTTGACTCCCCCATGCGTTTCCACAGTAACCCTGACGGACATGCTTCTCTTTCGATCTGTTTTTTCTCTATCCCTAACCCTTGTCGCATTACGCAGCTCTGCCGTCTTGGCAACTCTGATCATGCCGTAGTGTCTTTAAACATCTTCTGCTCCACCATCAGCCAAGAACATCTTACCAACAGAATAGCTTTCTGTTATCAACGAGCTGACTGGGATTCGTTTCGTGACGTTCTTTGGAATGAAGTTTTTAATCGTCCTATTCAAATATTCGGGTCTGGGGTCTCCTCCTAAGTGAACGCCGGCACCGATAATTTCATTCCAGCAAGGAAATACCAAGTTAAACCGCGTTCATCTCTTTGGTTCTCACCTACATGCTCAGCCACTATAGCCCACAGGAATAACTACATCCGGCTGTACCAGAACGACACGTCAGACAGACCTGCTACTCTTCTCGATCTCCTTTTTACTTCTATGCCTGACTTTTGTCGTAATACGCAGATCTGCCCTCTTGGCAACTCTGAACATGCAGAAGAGTCTGTAAACATTTCTTTCCGCTCCACCACCAACCAAAAACGTCATGTTAACTGAATATCTTTCTGTTATCAACGAACTGATTGGGACACGTTCCGTGATTTCCTTTGTGACGTACATTGGAATGAAGTTTATATTCAAAAATGCGTGTCTGGAGTCTCCTCCTGGGTGAAAGCCGGCATTAATATTTTCATTCCAGCAAGGAAATACCAAGTTAAACCGCGTTCATCTTCTTGCTTCTCACCTGCATGCTCAGCCACTATAGCCCACAGGAATCACTACATCAGGCTGTACCAGAACGACACGTTAGACGGCCCTGCTTCTCTTCTCGATCTCTTTTTTACCTCTATATCTGACGCAGTGTTGATCATACGGTTGTGTTTGTAAACATATCCTTCCGCTTATCCACCATCGAAGGATCTCCTACCAACAGAATATCATTTTGTTATGAACGAGCAGATTTGGACTCGTTCCGTGTTTTATTTCGTGACGTTAAATTTTTAAGCATCCTGTTTAAAAAAATGCGCGTCTGTCTCGTCCTGTGTGAAAGCCGGCATCGATGCTTTCATTCCAGTAAGAAAATACCAAGTCAAACCGCGTTAATCTCTTTTGTTCTCACTTGCATGCTATAGCCCACATGAATAACTTCTTCCTGGTTTACCAGAGCGACATGTCTGATTGCAACAGACGTCTCCTTTCTCTGCTCGTAACGATTGCTGATAGAATGAAACAACGTGTAGCATCTTGCAAGTTTGGTTCTAGAGATTATTGGCGGCTCTGCAAGAGCGCGCTGAACAACAGCATATTCTCAATCCCTCCCCTCTTCAATCGGTTCAAAGTCCTGACATCTACAGCAGATAAGATTGAATGCTTTGCTCAGAAATTCTCTTCCAACTCAACACTCAACTCATCTGGAGTACCCACACCTGATTTCCCCACTAGAACAGAGGGTCTACTGAGTGATGTGTGCATAACCCCCCCGTCACTGGCCTCGTATATCATTTCTAAATTAGACTCCCATAAGGCAAGTGGCGGTGACAGGATCCCATCTGTTAGCCTAAAGAAATGTGCTCTTGAGCTGGATCCAGTTCTCTCCAAACCAGAACTATTGCATCACTGCTTCCTGTTTTCCAGCTTTTGGAAGTCTTCCTCTGTTGTGCCTGTTTTTAAGAACTCTGGAAAACATTCTGACCTCTCTATCGTCCTATTAGTCTCTTACCGTTTTTCGGCAAAGTATTCAAGGCTTTAACCAATGCTGAAGTGGTTAAGCATCTTCCCTCTCATGACCTACTCTCTGACAAACAATATGGATTCTGTTCTGCCCAGTCTACTGTTAATGTGATTATGGCCATCACTGAATATGTATATCAAGCTCTTGATAATAACAGCAAAGCTCGAGCTGTTGCTCTAGATATCTAAAAAGGCATTTGACAAGGTTTGGTATGCTGGTCTTCTATGTAAGATTCTACAAATATTTTCATGGCTTTTTTCCTCTGGTATAATGACTACATGAATTTCAGCATGCTACTAGATTTTCATAAGTCTCGCAGTTTTGTAGACCATATCTCATGAAACATTTAAGTTCAATCAATACATTTAATACTTATCAAAAATCCCCAGTCCCTCCTCTATTCAATCAATTCATGTTCTGGAACCTACAGCAGATAAAGTTGATCGTTTGGCTTGGACATTCACTTCCCACTCAACTCTCGACTCATTTGGAGTACCCACACCTGATTTCCCCAATTAGAACTGACTCTGTACTGAATGATATGCTCATAATCCCGTCACTGTTCTCGGATATCCTTTCTAAATAAAACCCTCATAAGGCAAGCGGAGGTGACGAGGTCCCAGCCGTCGTCCTAAAGAAATCTGCTCGCGAGCTGGCTCCACTTATCTCCAAAAACCATTGTCTCGCTGCTCTAGTTTTCTAGCTTGTTGGAAGTACTCTGTAATTCCCGTTTTTAAGAACTCTGGAAATCTTCTGCACCCTCTAACTAGCGCCCTATGAGTCTCCTACCGCTTTTCGGCAAATTATTCGAGGCTTCTCTGCTGAAGTGGTCATGCATCTTACCTCTCACGACCTTCTCTATGACAGACAGTATGGCTTCCATTTAGCCCGATCTACCATTGACGTGATTACGTCCATCACTTATTATGTATATCAAGCTCTTGATAAGAACAGCTCAGCTCGAAAGCGTTTGACAGGTTTGGCACATTGGTCGTCTACATGAACTCTAGGACTACGGTATTACAGGAAGATTATTTGATTTAATTCAATCGTTTCTATCAAATAGTGAAATGAATGTCGTTTTGAACGTGCTTGCTTTCAGATATTTTCACGCGGACACGGCTGTCCACCAAGGCTCTGGGTCCCACCTGTTTCTGATCTTCATCATTGATCTTCCTCATTTCATGAGTTCCCAAGAAGGCATTTATGCAGATGACATTACTATTTACTCCCGTCTCAGGAAAATGAAATGAAGATCGTTTTTGAACGGGTTCGCCTCCACATCCTTTCGCGTAAACGCCTTCTTGGCCTCATGTTTTCAACTCACTACATTGAATCAATAGCTGCATCTACTGCAAGGAAAGTTGGTTCATTTTATCGTGCCAGAAGGTCTTTTTCTCGCCAGAGTCCATCTTGCATATTTACAAATCTACCATTCGGCTGTGAATTTATTAGTGTTGCCATATCTGGTCTGGTGCTCCTGCTATTCATTTCGAGAGAGTTCATATAATCCCAAGAAGGATCTGCAATGTAATCGATCTTGACTTGCTATCTCATCTTCAGTCACTTTCTCACCGACGTGACATGGCTTCCCTCTGTCTTTTCTACAAATATTTTCCTGGAAAGTGCTTCGACGAGCTTTTTTCTCTGGTGCCCCGACGACATGAATTTAAGCGTGCGACTTGATTGAAATGAAGGTCCCACCTTTTTACTGTTAAAATAGTCAAATGTAACCGCCACATCTATTCCAACAGTTATCGCACTTCCCGACCGTGGAACTCCCTTCCGTTAATTGTTTCCCTGAAAACTACAATTGTCATAAATTTAAATGAAAAGTCAATCGCCATCTTCTGTCGTCTTGGGCCCCATTCATCTTTTATCCTTTCCTCAATCCCCCCTATACCTAATATTTTCTCTCCCTTTCACCCTCTTTAATACTCTGCGTACTCGTGGCATTCCAGCCTTGTTTGGGGTAAAATGAATAAAAAAAGGGGTGTGGTATTCCTCGAATCAGATCTATTTTGGACATTGGGCTTGTTATGTGTTAGATAACCGCCATATAAGACGATCGTCTTATACGGGGGTTGATTGACTTTCCTCACGACTATGAACTATACAGAGTAGTACAACCGATTCGGCGCGAGGAGGCTATATGCTTGGGATGACGTGTCCGAGTAGACTGTAACATTTGTTCTTGAATCGTCTTGTCTTTATAAGACGATGTAGCCTCATATTATTTGCATCATGGAGCGACGACGGAAATAAACACCAAGACAGACAATCATCGAATGACAAAATAATGGTTTCTGAGTCGGATGATCTGCGCATCCTTCCGGTTAATGATATCACCCTTTGAAAATAAAGATTTAATATTTTTCCACCAACGTGTCGCATTCCCGCCGAGGATAAAAAATACTTTGTCATCTCTTTGAAGCAAAGTTTCTAGACCAGTAAGTAAGTAAGGAAAAAGAGACAAAAACATAACGGAAATTCAAGATGGCGAGTCTTAAAAAAACTCATTCAAGCTACGGCACTGATACTAACCTCCATGAGAGTTACATCTTCTGGGGTAAACATTATCCTCTGTCATCATGTGGAAATATTATATTGAATGCATTACTAAGCCTGCTGCTAAGAATCTTGGTTCATTGTATCATTGTAGGCATTTTTTTCTTTCTAGAATCTATCTTACATATCTTTTAAGTCTACCATTCATTCATACTTTGAATATTACTACCACATATGGTCAGGTGCTTCTGTTGTATATTTAGAGATTCTTGATAAAATCTAAAGAAGAATCAGCAATATTATTGGCCCTGACATGGCATCTCGGGTTCAGTTACATTCGCAACGTCGTTATTTAGTTTCTCTGTGCTTTTTCTATAAATACTTTCAAGGTAATTGTTCGAATGAATTCTTCGCTATGGTCCCTAGAGTTCAGGGATTTAAGCGCATTGCAAGATTGGCGGTAAGGTCTCATCAGTTCACAACTAAATTGGTAGGATCTAACCGTAAGTTCTATGCTAACAGTTTCTTTTCTCGCACTTCTCGCTTGTCGAACTCCTTTCTGGCTCCATGTTTTCCAGATAACTTGGATATTGAAAAATTTAAATGCAAAGTCAATCATTATATTCTGACTTCTTAATTCTTGTTCTTTTATTGTTCTCTCTCCTTAATAGTGTTTTCTTTTTCTCATATTCTCAATTTGATCTTCAAGAATTTAAATGCAATATCAATCGTTATCTTCTGTCTTCTTAATTCTTGTTCTTTTATTGTCCTCTCTCCTAAATAGTGTTTTCTTTTTCTCATATTTTCAATTTGATCTTCAAAAATTTAAATGCAATGTCAATCGTTATCTTCTGTCTTCTTAATTCTTGTTCTTTTATAGTTCTCTCTCCTTAATAGTATTTACTTTTTTTCTCATATTCTCAATTTGATCTTCAAGAATTTAAATGCAATGTCAATCGTTATCTTCTGTCTTCTTAATTCTTGTTCTTTTATTGTCCTCTCTCCTTAATAGTGTTTTCTTTTTCTCATATTCTCAATTTGATCTTCAAAAATTTAAATGCAATGTCAATCGTTATCTTCTGTCTTCTTAATTCTTGTTCTTTTATTCTCTCTTTTATTTTTCACTCTCTCCTTATTAGTGTTTCAGCCTTCGTTTCATAAGATTAACCATTTTATCCAGAAATGTGCTTCCTTTATTTCAAATTAAATACACCTATGTTATTTAGGGATGGAATTACGTAGTAGGAAGACGTAAATATCTTTGCCCATAACGTTCATGTCTAAAATAAAATCTAATATTAAAATGAAGCCGAATATGTTAACCAAAAATTACCAACTGTTTTCATAATATCAAAAACATAAATAGATACTAATATACTTGATGTTACAACTTTCTTGATTCGGCCATTTTGAAAAACTTACCTGAGTCGGGAATTTTGAAAATTTCTCTTGATTCGGCCATTTTGAAAGTATTGTACCAATCAAATATACGCTTGCTGACAAAAACGTTAAGCAAAGAAAATATTAACTTAAATAAATAGAGCAATTCAAAATCAGGATTGAGACGTGATCATTCGATGCACTTTTGGGATTGTTTTATCTTAATTTCTTCAACAATAAGTCGAAATCGATAATTTAGACAGTGACCGATCCAAGGACATAGAAAGGGTGGAATTAAGTGAAGTTAATTTACCGTCGTGAGATCTCAGCCTATCCATGAAAAGAAAAGGACCTAATAATTAACATTTGTCATCCAGATGGGGACTCTTGTCGTCAGCGAGAATTATACGATTGTCACCGAGTGAGGAATATTAAACAGCCGGCCTTGGAATAGGCACTGGTGAAACGTTTTTCGGGGATAGCAATTTATTCCGTCTGGCATTTTACGGTGAGAGTATAAATACAGAGAACGTGGTTTGTTCGCCCTCACAAGAAAATTCAGGTTGAAAGCCAGCACTTCGCTCGTTCGCTCGCTGTGTTCACCCTCGAAAATTCACTATGCCTAACTACACCCTCCATTACTTCAATGGCCGTGGACGTGCCGAGATCATCCGTATGATGTTCAATATGGCCGGAGTCCCGTATAATGACAAGAGGTACGAATTCTCCGAGTGGGACCGTTGCAGGAATGGTAAGGAACTCTTTGATTTATTATTTGGTATTGTCTCAGTTATCGTTTGATAAGATTAACCATTTTATCCAGAAATGTGCTTCCTATTTATTTCAAATAACACACACACTCTTTATCTCTATCGCTCTCTCTCTTTCACACACACACACACACACACACACACACACACACACACACACACAAAATTTAAAGACGCTCATAAATTTTCTGTTAACCTGATGAATATATAGAAGCGTCTTTGAATTTAAAAAGTCCCTTTCAAAGATGCCACATGACGTAATCTAAAATTTAAAAGGCTAGACAATTCAGTAAACCTGTTGAATATTAATGAGTGTCTTCATTTCCACTCTGAAACCTAACCTAATGTAAACAGTAATGAATTATCGAGAAAGATCGTCGAAAATCTGAGTTTATAAGCAGTACTTTGAACTTTGCTAACGGGAAAATTTCTCTGTGGCTGAATAGTTACCAGCATGCCAGGCGATATGATGATTTCCGTACGGGATTGGATTCCTGTCGGATAGCGCATATTTTTTACGAAATTTCTCGAACATTCAGGCCGTTAAATGGAATTGATACTGTTTAATTAAAACATAACATTTACTAAAGTAAGTTGTATCCATAAAAATAATGTATAAACAGAAAATATAATATTTGTCGGGTTTAATCCATTTTATTTAATATCTATCTATCTATCTATATCTATCTATCTATCTATCTATCTATCTATCTATCTATCTATATATATATATATATATATATATATATATATATATATATATATATACAGAAATATAGTCTTAAAGTGTGCTATATTTATGGGGTAAAGTGCTCAATATCAGAGATAGAGCGTGTGTAAATATAAAAGTGGACATGGAAGTCAGCACTTAGAGGCGACAGTCTGTTTCATGCTAGTGCAATCGTCAGGCGATATATATATATATGTGAACATTTGAACAGATTGATGTCAGCTTATCCAGAAAAAAAAAATTTAGCTATTATGTGAAGAAAAATTGAAATTAATGTAGGCAAGATTTCCAAGCTCTAGCAACACCCCTTCATAAACAGCCTATCAAATTTTCAGCAGATCCTCATATATATATATATATATATATATATATATATATATATATATATATATATATATATATATATATATATGAAACCCAGATTCACAGACTCATATCCATACAACAGAATATGTTAGCTCTCTCACTGATACTGATCGCTTACTAAAGCAATATATATATATATATATATATATATATATATATATATATATATATGTGTGTGTGTGTGTGTGTGTGTGTGTGTGTGTGTGTGTGTGTGTGTGTGTGTGTAATATGAGAACGAATAAAATGCAATTCCGACGTTCGTATCATTCAATTTAAAAGAGGGTTCAATACAAAAGTAGAGCAATATTCTTTATTTTAGTATATTACATCAAAAACATGTAAACAAAGCTTCACAAATGCAATCATGTTTCGGTGTGTACTAACACATCTCATCGGGCGCTAATGAGTGATTGGTTAGTATATATATATATATATATATATATATATATATATCAGCTATCCTCACCTCTACCAAATATCTAAATAATACAAATCAATCGGGAAATTACAAATGTAACAAAACTCGTTGTCTAGTTTGCAAACACTTAATAACTGATTGTGTATTTTCTGTATCCAACACCAATATCAAGATACACCCACCTCGCCTCACCTGTGATAGCCATAACATAATCTACTATTTATTCTGCACAATATGTCCCAATAGTGGATATATTGGTGAATCTGGAATTAATTTTAGATTTCGCTTCAACAATCATAAACTAACCATACGTCAAAACAATCCTTATTCCCCCATAGCTGAACACTTTAATCAATCAAGACACTCATTAGACAACTGTAAATGTTTATTGATAGACTCCGAATTTAGTTCCACATACACACGCAGAAAAAAAGAGAAATACTGGATTTTAAAATTAGACACATATAAACTAGGGTTAAACAAAGACTTGGAAATTTTAAATCTGTATAAATATTTCAATAGTTAAAATTTTTTTTTTAGATATAGTTAAAAAAACTTTTTAAACAACATCTAAAATATTATCGTTAGATTTACGTTAGAAATATTCAAACACAGTTGCATTCCACATCACGTGACGTCCGCGTCTCGCGACGGACACTACTTGTAAACAAACTTCTGAATACAGTTATTTAATCTATTTCTGACGAAAGATCGGGGCAGATCTGAAATATCAAATATATATATATATATAAAAATATAAATAAATACTTTCACTAAAAAACATTCAATTTTTTTTTAATTTGCAACTTTTCAGTTTTTTCTCCATATATATATATATATATATATATATATATATATATATATATATATATATATATATATATATATATATATTAAATTGAGTCCACCCATGGAAGGCAGTAAAGCCACTAGGGCACAAGGAGTTACAAGGTCTTGGAAAATTAGGAACGAGAACAAAAAATGAATAGTATATAGCGATTAGCGTTTCATTTAAAAACATTTTATTTCATTGTACGGGCTATAAACCTTATTTTTACTGGATACACCTGCTTAAAAAGTGAAATTCCTAACAACCGGATAAGCTCTTCTAAAGAAAACTGTGTTGTACGAAAGGAAATCGCTCCTGTAGTATTTTTGCCCTAAGAGTAAACCACTAAGAGTAAATCGCTCTGGTCACTACTCACCTCTATCTCACAATTGGGGTTTATGGTGACATTCAAGGCAAAATAGTGCAATGATCTGTCGGTTCCTTTTGCATCGGGGATGTTGAGAGTACCCCGTCCCTCCTATCACAGTTAAAGGGGCAGGACATAAATAGTGGTTTGAATTCTTATATTTCCTTCTCCTTGAGTGGTTGTCAACCAAGGCTATATGGCCCAATTTGTCATGTTATTTAAACATACCTGGAGGGAGACTAAGGATCCTCCTCGTATTTGAATTCAGAGTTGACATTTGCCTACACCGGTGGCCATCCAAAGCTATAGAGCCCAGTTCATATCTTTCCCAAGAGTAATAGTACGTAAGTGAACTCGACTGGAATTCGAACTCGGTTTTCCGATTCCTCTCCCCGAGCCACCATTTATTACGCCAAATACTACAGATGCATGCTGGCATTTTTCATAACCAATAAGAAAAAAAAATGCGGTTAGCAGTGGAATTACCGAAAATGAAAGTTAGGAAGAAAACTAAAAATGAAAGTTAGCAAGAGAAAACCCGAAAATGAAGGTTAGCAAAATAACCCGCGAAAATGAAGGTTAGCAAGGAAGACCGCAAAACTGAAAGCTGGCAAGGAAATCTTCGAAAATGAAGGTTAGAAAGAAAGCCTCCCAAAATGAAGGGTATGAAGGAAGCTCCGCTCAATACCCCAGAAACCTGTTTCCTGGAAAATACTGTTTCAAGTGAAAAATTATTACAAATTTTAACCGACAAATACTAATTATTATTTCCTCTCGAATTTTTTTTCTATTTTCTAAATGCACGGTGTGTGGAATGGTATTATATTTCAGGTTTTATTATTCTTATTCGTTTTAAGATGTTTTTAGGGTCACTGGTTTTGAAAGTATATGTATATATCAGTGAAGAAAAAATAATAAAAACTTCCTTGTTAATGCACTTTATTCAGTATTCAACATTAATCTCAAATGTGTGATAATATTTATTACTTTCAAGAATAATATGAGATGGACAGAAAGACACACACACACACACACACTCACACACACACACACACACACACACACACAAGGCTAATATAGCGTGACTCTTCGGCAAAAGCGAATTGAGTCCTGTCGGTCACTGTGTGTTTATCTAAAAATAAATACGCTAAAATTCACCTTCATCCCTGCCGTGCGCCGACGGCTTAGTGGTAGATTTCCCGAGTGACGCCAAAGGTAACCGGACATCTAGCTACACTGAATAGCTGTGATACAGCGAAACAGTCTGTCTGTGGATGACAATATATATATATATATATATATATATATATATATATATATATATATATATATATATATATATATAATGCAGTTTGTGCGTGTGTGCGTCCAAGCAACCCCTCTGGTCCGATTTCAATGATTCATAGCTCATTCAAAGGCCCTTGAAAAGTTAGATGCAGGGAACCATTTTTGTTGAGTTCAGATTCATGGTTGCCAGATTATGCGATGTTAAACATATATATTAATATATTATACTAGCCATTATCGTTGCTTTCATGGCTCTTATTTTCCTTTTGTATCCCAAATTGCAGCTAATTTTAAGCTAGCTAAAATTTGGTATTTACTCGAGCCCCACAACGAAGTCGCGTTGTGACATAAGGTCGGTTATATGTAGGGCGTCCGAGCGCGTACACCCAGCCTAGGAACAAAAATTCCTCGAGACTTTACAACCGTCGGTAGCGCTTGGCACGTGCGAGCACCGATCCCGCTCTCTGGTGTGATGAGAGGGCGCGGCCTCGGGCAAAATGTTCCCCAGCGCTGGGCAGCTCTCAGCATAATTTTCCTCAGTTGCACTCTGCGCAAGGACAAAGACGCAACTGATGATGCATAATGTTACAAACTACTCAAGAGAACAATTTCCTCACTAAAGGCTCAATATCTGCATTATATATTATCTGCTTCTAGGCAATATCACTCTTCAGGTTTAACTAATTTGCATATTGATTTTAAAAAAAGTTTATTTCATTAATTAACTGTCCTTCATTACTGTTCTTTTATTCGAGGATTGTTTTGATTTTCATATCATAAATAGTCCTGTTTAGGAATATTGTCTTAAATAGTGCAGAAAAGTGTTTGAAATTTGCATCTTACTTGGCCCTCAACATGCTGGCATCTATCTGTAAACCTTAACTATAACAAGCTGATTTATGATTGAAATATTCATTTAAAATTTTTGTTTCAAAAAATATAAGTAGTGAACATATCTTACTTTGCGAAGCAATAGCGAGCGGGCGAAGCCTGTTAGCATATATATAAATGAATGAATAGATTGATATGAACAGAGTGAGATAGATAGATAGATAGATAGATAGATAGATAGATAGATAGATAGATAGATGGTGAACAGAGATAGATAGATATGAACAGATGAAGACAGATAGATAGATAGATAGATAGATAGATAGATAGATAGATAGATAGATAGATGGTGAACAGAGATAGATAGATATGAACAGATGAAGACAGATAGATAGATAGATAGATAGATAGATAGATAGATAGATAGATGGTGAACAGAGATAGATAGATATGAACAGATGAAGATAGATAGATAGATAGATAGATAGATAGATAGATGGTGAACAGAGATAGATAGATATGAACAGATGAAGATAGATAGATAGATAGATAGATAGATAGATAGATAGATAGATAGATAGATAGATGGATAGATAGATGGATAGATAGATAGATGGTGAACAGAGATAGATAGATATGAACAGATGAAGACAGACAGACATACAGATAGATAGATAGATAGATAGATAGATAGATAGATAGATAGATAGATAGATAGATAGATAGATGGATAGATAGATAGATGGTGAACAGAGATAGGTAGATATGAACAGATGAAGACAGACAGACAGATAGATGGATAGATAGATAGATAGATAGATAGATAGATAGATGGTGAACAGAGATAGGTAGATATGAACAGATGAAGATAGATAGATAGATAGATAGATAGATAGATGGTGAACAGAGATAGATACATATGCACAGATGAAGACAGATAGATAGATTGATAGATAGATAGATAGATAGATAGATGGTGAAAGGAGATAGATAGATATGAACAGATGAAAACAGACAGACAGACAGACAGACAGACAGATAGATAGATAGATAGATAGATAGTGAACAGAGATAGATATGAACAGATGAAGACATACAGATAGATAGATAGATAGATAGATAGATAGATAGATAGATAGATAGATAGATAGATAGATAGATGGTGAACAGAGATAGATAGATATGAACAGATGAAGACATACAGATAGATAGATAGATAGATAGATAGTGAACAGAGATAGATAGAAACTGTGGCGGTTCATGATCGCTTAAGTGAGTGAATAAGTAAACTGTGGAGTGAGTAGCTATGGTCAAATGCAAAATAATTAATACTACTTTAAACAAACAGAACTGACTAGCCATGGTTAAATGTACACTCTTGTGCAAATCAATTGAAATCAAACAAATAATGTTGTTATTAGTTACTTCTTTTCGTATTTTCCCAATGAAACATGACTCAGTGCACATGTTAGTATTTCGTATGTCATTTTTAGCTGAATAACCGAAAGGCAGATGGTGTCAACATTACTAAAAGTCTACACTGAAAATGTGTAAAAAGGAAACTTAATTACTTTAGTGGCTTTTTTAGATATTACACATTGCGATAGAAAATTATGGTTTACACGATTCGGACAATTTTGCTGTTACACTCAGTATATCAAAATTTGAAATAAACACCGAACATCATATAATTAAAATAATAATTTTCTAAATTTACATCTTTTTCTAGATTATCCTGGCATGTGCCTGCCCTGTCTGGAGATGGACGGTGGCAATAGGATGCCTGAAACCATGGCCATTTGCAGGTACCTGGCCCGTGAATTCGGTAAGTTTGGTCATAATACACAAATTAATAAAATTGTCCGTATTAACTAAAAATTATATATATATATATACATACATGCCGATGTATATATATATATATATATATTTATATATATATATATGAAGTACTTAATTATATATATATATATATATATATATATATATATATATATATATAATATAAAATAATATTAATATATATATATATTTATATAAATAATATATATAAAAATAAATATTTATATAAATAAATATACATAAAAATTATATATATATATATATATATATATATATATATATATATATATATATATATATATATATATATATATATATATATATATATGTATTACAGCCCCCCACAAAATACCTCAACATAGAGGATAGTCTATTTCAAGGCATTCTGTACGTGGCTATTATCAGCCCCTATGTGTCTGTCTCGGAGAATTGTTTTAAATTTATTTTCACTGTCAGTCCTCCTCTAGTAGACGCCTTGTTAATGAGAATGGGTTTGCTGTAATATGCTCTGTTAAAATAAATAATCTGTTTTAATAACTAATATTACTAGCATCCACCCGGATTATATACCAACGGATCGATTAGCTGTACTATATATATATATATATATATATATATATATATATATATATATATATATATATATATATATATATTGTGTGTGTGTATTTAGGCAGCATTTTTTCATTGATGCATGTTTCATTAAATAATATAGACACGTTTTGTCTATTTAATTCAAGCAAATTCCTTTCATATCGTCTAATAAACTTAATAATATTATAGTTTGTCGTTGCTTGGAAATCTTTCATGCAAACAAAACAGACTAGCATTATTGCTACGTCCGTGTATTGTTTAATTTATTGTAATATATTTGTCATGTCTGATGATGGCTCATGTAAGCCGAAAGCTTAGATAGGATTTAAAAAAACATCTATCACTATGGTGATTTTCTTTCGTCTTTCAATGATAATTTCATTAAGCTTATCAGACGATATGAAAGGAATTTGCTTAAAATAAATAGACAAATCTTGTCTATATTATTTAATGAAACATGCATTAACATAGATATAGAGATCCACACTGCATCGTGACGGTCGGTTTCAAGTAAAGGAATCATAAAACTATCTGCCTTGAGCAGTGTTATGGGTCCTTACCTATAACTACAGAAAGCGTAATATACATAGTGTTAGGAAGAATGAACTCTTCCTAACACTATGTATACTACGCCTCTCAAGAGAGAGAGAGAGAGAGAGAGAGAGAGAGAGAGAGAGAGAGAGAGAGAGACGAATCGAGTCGAGCCGCAGTCTCTGATTGTGCGCGATTCCTGTCGAACTCTCTGCTTTGGCAGAGAGGAACCCGGACGACGCTTTGCCGAAGGGCAAATTTTCGTCCGGGGTGGTAGACAAGCCCTGAACCCGTTTATACGAGTTCTTAAGGGAGTATTTTTGGCTGAGCTTACGGGCTCGGAGAAATCCACGTTAAACTCGGCCTTGTGCCACATACTTTCCTCGTGGGGGGACTGTTAAATATCGAATCGAGTCGAGCCGATAGTAGTTCACTCCAAACCAGACTGACAGTCATACTAACACCTTCCACATCTTGTATTATTATTCCGTGTAATATATCTTCGTTATTTCTACTCTTGTGTTCGTGTTGTTCTTCATTGGTCCTATCCTGAACCATAACAAGCAGGCTCCAAATAAAAATCATAGTGGGTATATCAGAAGCGGAGGAAGGAAACTGGCCCTCCCTACATCTTTCCTTTAGGGCTAATGATCTTGATTCTGAACTTGATTATTATGTTTATTTCACTCATATCATTGATTTATTTCTTTGCTACTCGGAAGGTGATAATTATCATAATAATTACAATATCAAAGATCACATTTCCAGAAAACACAGTAACTCCGAAAAAATATCTATGGTGTTCTTTCCAATAACAGACACGAAAACAAATTCCGTCTACGCTACCTACAACCGCATCATGGCATAAAAATTTAAACAGTATCCCATCATATAAATCTAACAAATTTGAAAATACGAACATTTAGAACCGAAGAAATCAATAGCTTAAACAAAATTTAAAAAGTATATATTTAGAAATGAATGATTAAAACATTTATTTTCAATTTTCAAAGGTTTCTACGGAAGTAGCAGCATGGACAAGTTTAGGTGTGACTACATCTGCGATTGCTTCTACGAACTCATGCACGATTACATGAGGTACTTCCACTGGAAGAACGGTCGCTTCAGGGTGAGTCAGTTAAATTTCTTAAAATTTCTTGTTTAAAACATTCAACACAATACCTATAGAAATAGTTTAGCTCGGAGGCTATGTTCAAATGTCTGTCATTACTAAAAGACATTAGCTAAAACGAGAGTGGATTGCTTTGCAAATAATGAGTGTTCCAATGAAATCAGACACAACTTCGTGAGATACTACCATTAGAAGAACAGACGCTTCAGGGTGAGTCAGTTATTTCGAATCTGTTCAACATTTCATATCTACATCTTTCAACACACTATCTATAGAAATGGATAAGCAAAGAGGCTATAGTAAAATGATCATTAAAACTAAAAGACATTAGCTAAGACGAGTGTCGAGTTCTTTGTAAATAATAACTGCTTCTATGAAATCATGCACGATGATATGAGGTACTTCCACTGGATAAAACAACATTTTTTCAACAATTATTTTCGTAGAAACTTAAAAAATATTTTTACCATGAAAATGAATCATAATCCAAGAAAATTCTTCAAAAAAATTGTAATTTATATTTTAATGTAATTATCTGTATTTGTATGGACAACCTACCGTATTTTGTATGTATGTATGTATGTATGTATCTATCTATCTATCTATCTATCTAACTATCTATCTATTTATCACAGTCAGTGTATATATATATCTCCCTTTCTCTCCGTCTATCTCTTTTTCTCATTATTTATCTTCGTCTGTTCATATCTATCTATCTATCTATCTATCTATCTATCTATCTATCTATCACAGTCAGTTTTTCTCTCTCTTTCTCTATCTATCTTTCTAAGTTCATTATCACCGTCAGTATCGCTCTACCTTTCTCTCTGTCTATCTCTTTCTCATTCTGTCAAATTTATTTCAGCCTGATAATTATCTATCTATCTATCTATCTATCTATCTATCTATCTATCTATCTATCTATCTATCTATCTATCTATCTATCTATCTGTCACTGTCAGTTTCTCTTTCTCAATCTCTCTATCTCTATCTATCTCACTATCTATTACAGTCAGTTTTTCTATATATCTTTCTCTATATCGATATATATCTATCAAAATCTGTTCGTATCAGTGTATCAAAACATCTTCCTATCTATCTATCTATCTATCTATCTATCTATCTATCTATCTATCTATCTATCTATCTATCTATCTATCTCAAACAATTTCTATCTATCTATGTATCTAGTTTAAATGTTTTATCAATAATACTAGTTTAATGAAATAGATTAGAATTTTAGGATTTCGGATCTGGATCCGGATAGGAATGTTTTCAATTTGCTCACGAAATCGGTCTGATTCTAAAATGGTATATTTTGGGTTACTGACTCGCGGAATAAAGTTGACAGCATGAACAATTTTATTTTGAAGCACTGTTATTTGAGAACAGTATTTTTTTCATTTGAACATGAGCTATTGAAAGTTAAGGAGTTGTTTTTATCAGTAGAAGCCAATATGGCGGGAACCGAACAGAATCGCAGTGATGAAAATTTGTGAATCCAAAATTTCAATAATAGCGGTCCGGATCCGACCGGAATGTTTTTAATTTGCTCACGGAGTCGGCCTGATTCCAAAATGGAATCAATATGTTAGGCTACTGCCTCTAAGAATAAAGTTGGCAAAGTGTGATACACTGACAATCGCATTCATTATATAGATCCATGTGTTTCAAAATATACTAACCAAATTCGCGATGGAAGTATAGAAAAATAAATCTCTTATAAATAAATCCTTTTTAATTAATTAAACCAAATAAAAATCCTCTTCCTTTTCATTCTCCCTTTTTTTTTCTTCTTTCCCAGTACAACACGAACGACTACGGCTTCGGAGGTGACAGTATGTGCAGCAACTACGACGTAAGTCATTTAACATTTCGTTTATCGTTTTCCCAGCACCTAGTCCACTTATACAAATTATATCTTGGTATTGGGAAGGCGGCTGTCGTGGCTTAAATAACTCTTATTTTACGCCGGTGATAAATCTCGAAGTGTAAGTCGAAGCAAAAAATCAGAAATTTGAATATATTTTTACAAGTTTTATGGATCTTACGATGCAATACAATCTTCCCCGTTCCATTTCACCAATAAATTGCACCAGTTAATTCCTGTTTTGTTAATTATTTTATCTCTTATATTTCCCGCCTTCCAAGTTTAAAAAATACTGGCACACCCATTTCGACGACTGGCACAGCATAATATTCCCATTACTAACTGAAAATCATTAGAGAAGCCACAAGTTACAAATTATTAAGATCCTTTTGCTTCGAATTTGATTATTTCACAATTTTTTTTGTTAATTTATTCTTTAAAATGTTTATTTATTACGATGCAGCGGAAGGACGGAAAATGTAACAGCCGAAAAATTACGTACAGTTGGAATAATATACACTTTTTTTGTCTTAAACGTTGCGATCTCCAACCTTCTTCAGTTGGAATTTTGAACTTCTTTTTAAAGCATTTCACTGCAAGCAAGGCGGGAGTGCCACTAGCATGCAAGGGGTTACAGAGAGTGAGAGCAAGAGTAAAGAGGTGTGTTTGAGGAATGGATATAGAGAAGGATAGGGATCAAGATGAAGGCATCAGAAGATGTCGATTGACATTACTTTTGAATTTTCGAAGATTACAACTATCGGGGAAGCAAGTAAGAGGAAGGGAGTTCCACTGTCGGGAAGTGCGGGAGAAGAAGCTGTTGGAGTAGAAGAGGCGGTCGCATTTAACTGTTTCGACAGTGAAAAGGTGGGACCGAGATGCCAACCTAGTAGCGTGCTTAAATTGATGCAGTTGGGGTACCAGTGAATGTCGCTCCTCAGAGCAGTTACAATGAAAATATTTGTAGAAAGGACAGAGGGAAGCCACATCACATCCGTGAGAAAGCGACTTTAGTCGATATGACAGATCAGGACCTATCATATTGCATATCCGTTTTTGGATTTTATAAAGAACCTCGAGATGAACAACAGGGGTACCAGACCATATATGGCAACAGTATTCAAATTGTAGATTTGAAGGGTAGACTCAGACGAGAAAAAAACTTCTGGCGCGATACAGAGAACCAACTTTCCTTGCAGTAGATGAAGCTATTAATTCAAAGTAGTTGTTCCACCTCGGGTCAGTGGAAAACGTGAGACCAAGAATGGCGCAGAGAGACGCACTCGTGGAGTTGGACATGCTGATCTAGTCTTCAGCGGTAGATTTTTTTTCTCGTCCCGTTGTCCCTGTCCAGACGTATTTCGTTTTATATCTTTTTAGATTTTTAATATTAAAATTCTACAACTACAAATCTCGGGATCCACCCAAGCTAGATGTTGCTCTTTAAATTGTAATGATGAACGAGCTGTGTGATATAAATGGAAGATGAGATGTAAAGTAGTAAGGATTTTGAGGATAGAAAGGAAAGAGAAAGATTGACACATGACTCGAAGTGATCAGGTTTCAGTCTTCAAGGAAGCACCCACGCGGGAGTGTGCTTCGTAATGTGGCAGTTCTTATTCTTGATCTCAATTTTTTTCTATTAGTGGAATTCTCTTTGATTTTTATCAGGTTTATAGAGTCGGCGATCCAATTAATTGACGAAATTATATTCCCCATGTAAAAGGGCTGAGAGCCACCCAAAGAAGGTAAAATAACGATTAACGATAGACTTGAACAGATTACGATTATAATAATCGGGGAAACATTTTCTTGGGGGTCTGTTCCACATACCAGCGGTTCATGAGAAGAATCCGTTTGAATGGAACATCTCACCAATGGAATACGAAGAGAATGAAGGTGGTTCACTACAATGGGCGTGGCATGGCAGGTCTTGGCCGTGAAGGTTAGACCTCATGGAACTAAGGAACGTAGTTCGTCTGAGCACTTTTCATGGAAATAGCGTCAGAGCAGTAGGGAGCTTTCAACATCCCGCTTGTGAGAGAGAGGTTGGAGGCTGGAACATAATATGTCACCTACAATGACTATCAAGACAGTGGGTCCTAGCCGTGAAGGTTAGACCTCATGGAACTAAGGAACGTAGTTCGTCTGACCACTTTCCTTGGAAGTAGCGATAGAACAGTAAGAGGCTTTTCACACCCCGCCTGTGAGAGAGAGGTTGGAGGCTGGAAAATAATTTGTCATCTACAAGGATTATCAAAACAGTGGATCCTAGCCGTGAAGGTTGGACCTCATTGAACTAAGGAACGTAGTTCGTCTGACCACTTTCCTTGGAAGTAGCGATAGAACAGTAAGAGGCTTTTCACACACCGCCTGTGAGAGAGAGGTTGGAGGCTGGAAAATAATTTGTCACCTACAAGGACTATCAAGACAGTGGATCCTAGCCGTTAAGGTTAGACTTCATGGAACTAAGGAACGTAGTTTGTCTGACCACTTTCCTTGGAAGTAGCGATAGAACAGTAAGAGGCTTTTCACACCCCGCCTGTGAGAGAGAGGTTGGAGGCTGGAAAATAATTTGTCACCCACAAGGACTATCGAGACAGAGGGTCCTAGCCGTGAAGGTTAGACCTCATGGAACTAAGGAATGTAGTCCGTCTGAGCACTTTCCATCGAGATAGCGATAGATCAGCGAGAGACTTGCTACGTTTCCTCTGTGAGAACGAGGTTGTAGGGTGGAAAATAATTTGTGAACGCGATCGAAGCTAGAAAGGGGTGACAGGTTAATTTCAGTCCATATATGGTAGCATTACTCCATATGTTCCTACAGAAGGTAGCTGAGGAGAGTGTGAAGAAGGGACAAAGCATAAACTACTAGAAGACAGAGTGCATGGTCATCAGTAAAAAGGTGAGCCTGAAATGCGATTTGTAGGTCGGGAACACTAGAATCAAGTAGACACGGAAGTTTAAATATCTGGGAAGCGTTCTGACAGAAGACGGTAAATGCGACACTGAGATCCGTAGACGTATTGAGATGGCACATTCCAAAAGCTGGACAGAGTACTGCGAGACAGCAGGATGTCTTTGGTAACGAAGAAAAGAATATGTGATATCTGTCCTTCTTTACGGCAGCGAATGTTGGACGATTTCTTCAAAGATCAAGGAGAGTCTCAAGGCGACGGAGATGCGGTTCTATAGAAGGATGCTTAGGATGTCGTGGACCGAGCGTTTCAGCAACAATGAGGTCTTAGAGAGGATGCAAACAAGGAAGAAGCTTATACTTAACATCAGGAAGAGGTAGTTCCTTGGGACACAATGACGATGGAGTGCCTGGAGTATCTGATCCTCACAGGTCGAATAGGCGGAAAGAGAGACAAGGGAAAACAACGCATGACATTAAGCAAATGGAGGAGGTGGCAGAAGGAAGGAATTTATTGAGAGCTGCAAGGGATAGAGGGAGGTGGAGAGCCATGATCGCCTACGTCCTGAATGGACACAGCACATAGAAAGAAAGAAAAGGTAGGGGATAGCAGGAGGAATTAGGTCCTTATTGCAGCGGTATAGGGCACTTTCAGCCTCTTTATCAATGGTTTATTTGTACGAGTTCTACTTAAGGTCTTGGCTGAGTTTAAGTCCAAATAGCTTCCCAAGGATCGGGGCCTTCCTCTTTGCTTTAAATATATGATTTTATTTTTTAAGTAATATATATTTTAACTATTTTATTTGAAGTATTAGTGACGTTTCTAATTAATGCTGTATCTAGTGTTAAATTAATTCAATTTTTTTTAAATTTGTGTTTGGGTATCGACCAATGGGTTCAGTAGCAACGCAAAAAAAAATCCATGTGCCAAAACTAAGTTCAGTCGCAAATCTGTTGTAAAAAGTCCAGAAGGCAAACTAGTAACGAAAACGGGGTCAGAAATCCAACCATCCCCTCACAGCAGCAACAACACACTTTTACTCACTAAGCTCAAAAGTCGTTCTGGTATTTATTGTATATAAAAATACACAATTTTGGCACAAGTACTAAAACCGGGGGGAATGGTTTGAAGCTGGTTTTCACTTACTATCTTCTACCTAGCTAATCATATTCCCGACCCATTCATTCATTACAATTTGCACATCCACCACAAGAACTCGTCCATCAACATTCAATCCTCCATATACCAAAATACCGCATACTCCCAGAGAACCTACAAAATCACCGCATGACATAAAAATATAATGAACATAATATTCTATATATAAAAATCTATAAATGATACGCTATGAGGTGGGGGGGGTGAACCCATAAAACAGTCTAAA
The DNA here is from genome assembly GCA_964036315.1 of Acanthosepion esculentum. Taxonomy (NCBI): domain Eukaryota; kingdom Metazoa; phylum Mollusca; class Cephalopoda; order Sepiida; family Sepiidae; genus Acanthosepion; species Acanthosepion esculentum. The sequence goes on along the minus strand of OZ038516.1, from coordinate 14,638,304 downwards.
ATGTCGAAATGGAAAAAATAAAGATAACTGATTTTAGTGGGACCCGTCAAACCCTCAAAAAGGAGAGGTCGCTGCCTTTCGACAAAATCAAGAAGCTCTCTTACTGCTGGAATGGGATAGGATAAAATTAAATACGGTCATCGGGAAAGAAAAATCCTGACACAGTCGAGATGAAAATATGGGTTGGCGGGCTCAAAATCGTTCTGTAGGTAAGCAAAACAGCAACGGCCTTTATTCACCAAACGTTTTTTTTTCTGATTGGCCACGCCAGACGGGGAGAAAAGAAGAGAGTCGTTTCTCTGATTCTTAAAGTATTAGGTTGGTGCAAAAATAATGTCGTTTTAAGTTGAACGTCAAAAAACGACATTATTTTTGCACCAACCTAATAGTAGCTTCTTTTTCTTTTCTTTTTTTTTTTGATTTTGTTTACAATTTTTCTTTAATTTTCCTTCGGTAGATCACGGGCAAAACACGACCTCTTTTTCGAGGTTGGTGATTATCGTTGCAATTTGAAATAAAAGTTTGCTTTTCATATTCCAGAATTACCTCTACTGGAGATACATGAACACCTTCAACAGGATCATGCCCTTCATGGAGAGGACTCTGAGCATGCGCAATGGCGGTAATATGTTTTTCATGGGCGACCAGGTAAATGCGTTACATATTTTATCAGGCAATTATTTAAGAAGATGGATACGAGGTCGCCATAATTCAAGCATATTTCTATAAGTTTTCCTTTTATAGGGCGAGTAGAAATTTACTAAGACTATGCTTGATTTAAAGGCTATGACCTTTCAGATCATATAGATAATAAGGCTGCGTCACGAATATTGAATACTTACTTTAATAGCATAAAATAAACCAAAAATCAAAATGCTTTTTTAATCGATTTCACCCAAGACAAGGCATTAAAGCCACTATGACGCAAAGGGTTACTCGGAATGGAAGCATTAGAAAACAGAAACTTTACTAAGAAGCGAGAACAAAAGAAGATATTTACTTGATCCCCACTGAGTCAGGTTGTGACACAAGGTTAGTTTTTAACGTGAGGACTCGAGTCTTTTCATTCAGGCCGCTGGTCCAGGCTGGTCTTAATTGGTCATAGCTTGTCCAAGCTGGTCAGAGCTGATCTAAGCTAGTCATAGCTGGTCTTGGATTGTAATAGCTGGTCTAAGCTGGTCAGAGCCGGTCCAAGCTAGTCGTAACCGTTGTACCATCAGCAAAGCGACGGATCCGTGTCAAGCAAGTACGAACCAGAACAAAAGAAAATAATCAGGAGATAGCGATCGGCATTGCATTTACGTTTTGGAAGATTAGATTTGACTGGAAAGCATCGAGCCGGAAAGCCGCGTACGAGAAAGGAAACTGTTAGCCTATCTAGCTTGCTCAACTGTTTAGTTTGGTTTGGCTTGTTTTACGTCATTTCATCCATCCTCAATGAGTTATTTAATGCCGACAATATTTTTATTGGTGGTAATATTTTTTTTAATGTATTTTCTAAATCCTTTGATACCTGGCCACCGCTTTACCGGTGGTAGAGAAAAATGACGTAATGCCCAGCCACCGGTTGAACAGTGGTAGAGCAAAATGACGTAATGCCCAGCCACCGGTTGAACAGTGGTAGAGCAAAATGACGTAATGCCCAGCCACCGGTTGAACAGTGGTAGAGAAAAATGACGTAATGCCCAGCCACCGGTTGAACAGTGGTAGAGAAAAATGACGTTATGCCCAGCCACCGGTTGAACAGTGGTAGAGCAAAATGACGTAATGCCCAGCCACCGGTTGAACAGTGGTAGAGAAAAATGACGTAATGCCCAGCCACCGGTTGAACAGTGGTAGAGAAAAATGACGTAATGCCCAGCCACCGGTTGAACAGTGGTAGAGCAAAATGACGTAATGCCCAGCCACCGGTTGAACAGTGGTAGAGAAAATGACGTAATGCCCAGCTACCGGTTGAACAGTGGTAGAGCAAAATGACGTAATGCCCAGCCATCGGTTGAACAGTGGTAGAGAAAAATGACGTAATGCCCAGCCACCGGTTGAACAGTGGTAGAGCAAAATGACGTAATGCCCAGCCACCGGTTGAACAGTGGTAGAGCAAAATGACGTAATGCCCAGCCACCGGTTGAACAGTGGTAGAGAAAAATGACGTAATGCCCAGCCACCGGTTGAACAGTGGTAGAGAAAAATGACGTTATGCCCAGCCACCGGTTGAATAGTGGTAGAGCAAAATGACGTAATGCCCAGCCACCGGTTGAACAGTGGTAGAGAAAAATGACGTAATGCCCAGCCACCGGTTGAACAGTGGTAGAGAAAAATGACGTAATGCCCAGCCACCGGTTGAACAGTGGTAGAGCAAAATGACGTAATGCCCAGCCACCGGTTGAACAGTGGTAGAGAAAATGACGTAATGCCCAGCTACCGGTTGAACAGTGGTAGAGCAAAATGACGTAATGCCCAGCCATCGGTTGAACAGTGGTAGAGAAAAATGACGTAATGCCCAGCCACCGGTTGAACAGTGGTAGAGCAAAATGACGTAATGCCCAGCTACCGGTTGAACAGTGGTAGAGAAAAATGACGTAATGCCCAGCCACCGGTTGAACAGTGGTAGAGAAAAATGACGTAATGCCCAGCCACCGGTTGAACAGTGGTAGAGAAAAATGACGTAATGCCCAGCCACCGGTTGAACAGTGGTAGAGCAAAATGACGTAATGCCCAGCCACCGGTTGAACAGTGGTAGAGCAAAATGACGTAATGCCCAGGCACCGGTTGAACAGTGGTAGAGAAAAATGACGTAATGCCCAGCCACCGGTTGAACAGTGGTAGAGAAAAATGACGTAATGCCCAGCCACCGGTTGAACAGTGGTAGAGAAAAATGACGTAATGCCCAGCCACCTGTTGAACAGTGGTAGAGCAAAATGACGTAATGCGCAGCCACCGGTTGAACAGTGGTAGAGAAAAATGACGTAATGCCCAGCCACCGGTTGAACAGTGGTAGAGAAAAATGACGTAATGCCCAGCCACCGGTTGAACAGTGGTAGAGAAAAATGACGGAATGCCCAGCCACCGGTTGAACAGTGGTAGAGAAAAATGACGTAATGCCCAGCCACCGGTTGAACAGTGGTAGAGAAAAATGACGGAATGCCCAGCCACCGGTTGAACAGTGGTAGAGAAAAATGACGTAATGCCCAGCCACCGGTTGAACAGTGGTAGAGTAAAATGACGTAATGCCCAGCCACCTGTTGAACAGTGGTAGAGCAAAATGACGTAATGCGCAGCCACCGGTTGAACAGTGGTAGAGAAAAATGACGTAATGCCCAGCCACCGGTTGAACAGTGGTAGAGAAAAATGACGTAATGCGCAGCCACCTGTTGAACAGTGGTAGAGCAAAATGACGTAATGCCCAGCCACCGGTTGAACAGTGGTAGAGAAAAATGACGTAATGCCCAGCCACCGGTTGAACAGTGGTAGAGAAAAATGACGTAATGCGCAGCCACCTGTTGAACAGTGGTAGAGAAAAATGACGTAATGCCCAGCCACCGGTTGAACAGTGGTAGAGAAAAATGACGTAATGCCCAGCCACCGGTTGAACAGTGGTAGAGCAAAATGACGTAATGCCCAGCCACCGGTTGAACAGTGGTAGAGCAAAATGACGTAATGCCCAGGCACCGGTTGAACAGTGGTAGAGCAAAATGACGTAATGCGCAGCCACCGGTTGAACAGTGGTAGAGAAAAATGACGTAATGCCCAGCCACCGGTTGAACAGTGGTAGAGAAAAATGACGTAATGCCCAGCCACCGGTTGAACAGTGGTAGAGAAAAATGACGTAATGCCCAGCCACCGGTTGAACAGTGGTAGAGCAAAATGACGTAATGCCCAGCCACCGGTTGAACAGTGGTAGAGCAAAATGACGTAATGCCCAGGCACCGGTTGAACAGTGGTAGAGCAAAATGACGTAATGCGCAGCCACCGGTTGAACAGTGGTAGAGAAAAATGACGTAATGCCCAGCCACCGGTTGAACAGTGGTAGAGAAAAATGACGTAATGCCCAGCCACCGGTTGAACAGTGGTAGAGAAAAATGACGTAATGCCCAGCCACCGGTTGAACAGTGGTAGAGAAAAATGACGTAATGCCCAGCCACCTGTTGAACAGTGGTAGAGCAAAATGACGTAATGCGCAGCCACCGGTTGAACAGTGGTAGAGAAAAATGACGTAATGCCCAGCCACCGGTTGAACAGTGGTAGAGAAAAATGACGTAATGCCCAGCCACCGGTTGAACAGTGGTAGAGAAAAATGACGTAATGCCCAGCCACCGGTTGAACAGTGGTAGAGAAAAATGACGTAATGCCCAGCCACCGGTTGAACAGTGGTAGAGAAAAATGACGTAATGCCCAGCCACCGGTTGAACAGTGGTAGAGCAAAATGACGTAATGCCCAGCTACCGGTTGAACAGTGGTAGAGAAAAATGACGTAATGCCCAGCCACCGGTTGAACAGTGGTAGAGCAAAATGACGTAATGCCCAGGCACCGGTTGAACAGTGGTAGAGAAAAATGACGTAATGCCCAGCCACCGGTTGAACAGTGGTAGAGAAAAATGACGTAATGCCCAGCCACCGGTTGAACAGTGGTAGAGAAAAATGACGTAATGCCCAGCCACCTGTTGAACAGTGGTAGAGCAAAATGACGTAATGCGCAGCCACCGGTTGAACAGTGGTAGAGAAAAATGACGTAATGCCCAGCCACCGGTTGAACAGTGGTAGAGAAAAATGACGTAATGCCCAGCCACCGGTTGAACAGTGGTAGAGAAAAATGACGTAATGCCCAGCCACCGGTTGAACAGTGGTAGAGAAAAATGACGTAATGCCCAGCCACCGGTTGAACAGTGGTAGAGTAAAATGACGTAATGCCCAGCTACCGGTTGAACAGTGGTAGAGAAAAACGACATATAATTTTATATCTACCGGGAAACCTTACATACCAATTATTTGCGAATTTTGACTCAGGACCTCAGGTAGAAGGGTTACAATTGATCAGGAACGCAGACCTAAAAGACTTGTCACCCCTACAGATATATGATCCGATCAATAAAACATTTAGTCGGAAGATGTCCTTTTGATGAACGACTCGTGTCAAAGAATATTTCCCATTTTTCATTCACATATCTACCATGTTTTCACCATTAAATTACCCTCCATATATATATATATATATATATATATGTGTGTGTGTGTGTGTGTGTGTGTATTTAGGCAGCAATCCTTCTTTCATGCACATTTCATTAAAAACGACTGACAAGGTGCATTTATTTAGTTTTTTATATAATTTCTCGTACGATCTAATAAAGTTTTTCTTTTCAGAGGATAAATTATATAAAAACTGTCCGAATGTTCTTTTTATCCGAGCGCTTTCGCCTATACATTTAGCCATTATCAAGGATTATATTTCAACTGTTAGAATTAGAAATAGTTTGTTATGTGTATGTTTTATAAAGTGATTCATTTTTTTGTTTCAAAACACGGTCAAGATATTATGTCCATGTTCAAAGTTAATATTATTAAGTGTTGGTTTGTTTGTTTTTATTAGTAAGGCTTCCATTATTTTTAGCCTTTTTTGCAAGTGGATGATGCTATTATATTAGTGTTGTTGACAAGTATATTCCGAATAGTGTCCGGTAGGACTCCATGAATATTTAAATGAGATCTAATTGAGCTATTGTCAGAAAGGTGTAGAGTTAGTCTGTGGCCTATATAATTATTTACGAAAGTTGATTCTTGAGGAATACAATTCCTTAATGGGCATATATATATATATATATATATATATATATATATATATATATATATATATATATATATATATTCTCCCCAAATGAAACGGTACAACGTATTAATACATCCAGTATTAAAATATATTTGTTTGGCTTGGTTTGGTTTGTTTATTACGGCATATCAACACCTCAATAGGTTATTTAATGCCGACAAGATTTTTATTGCTGGTAATATTTTTTCCAAAAATGTATTATTGGTAATAATTTTTTTCCTTCAAAAATGTATTACAGATAATATTTTCATTTTCAAATAAACACATTAGAAATAAAGCACATGCGGCGACATGTGATAATCACAATGTCATCAGTGATAAGATTATAGCATTACTTTAATTTTTTAATCCTAAAAAATATTTTGTGAAAAAGTAAAAGGCGAAATAATATTTTTAAATGATCCAAAGTGCTAAATGTTAAACCATTGGCAACTTTAACTAAGGAAGACCATACGTGTAAACATCTTTTGCTTTTGAAACAGAAAGCGTTCATAAGAATTTTTTTATAATGAAGAAAAATGTTCATTTTTAAATTTGAAATAGATCACACACAACGACATATTTTGGTAATGTTTGTTTTACGGCATATCAACACCTAAATGGGTTATTTAATGCCGACAAGATTTTTATTGTTGGTAATATTTTTTTTCTGATAATAATGCATTGCTGTCAACAATCTTTTCTTCAAAAACTCATTGCTGGTAATAATGTTTTTACAAAGATTTATTGCTGGTATAAAAACCTATTTTTACACTTTCATAGTGTTTTGACCTCAGTTTGGGAGGTTAACTATTTGACCAAAGCTGGGACCCTAACAGGTACTACCACCCCGGGTAAGTGTAGACCTGGGAATACCAGCAATTAAGATTTGGTTCCACCCTCCTCAAAACCTTCTGATCAGAGGCCTTGCTGTTGGATGTAGTTTATCGTCTTGCCCAGTACGCGGATGCAGTTTATCGTTAGACAACGGACGGAGAACCATTGGGCAGCATATATAAATAGACGATTCAAAATACAACACACATGGTCTTAAGATTGCGTTCATGCATAAAACAGACTGTCGCTGATCGATTTTAACCTCAGTCTGTATATGTTTAAAGTTTTATTGTTTTTTTTCCGATTTTCGAATATGTTGTGCATTGTGACGCACCTAGGACATTTGTTGAACTACAGGGTGTTCTAAAAGTCGTATGTGCGTTTAAATTTTATATTTTATGGAATCCTCTTTCTGTATGTGACAATACATTATTAAGAAATTTTATTGTTCAAATCATGCAAAATTTTTCCTGGTTGCTATTTCTCAAGTGTACGTTTTCTGCCAATTGTCATGTGACTTTTAGAACATCCTCTACTTTCGACCTTCGCAAGAAACAATGTAATGTCTATTTGAAAGGGAGAATTCTTCTGGCGGGTATTCTTTGAAAAGCTGTTTGAAATAGTCGATGGCGTTGTTCTCCTAGGCTGGTTGCCAACCATGGCTAGGGAATCAAGGCTGTATTGCTATTAGACCCATAGAGATAAGTGAAGTTACGGATATGAGGCTTTTCCATGTGTTTTTTTTTTTGCAAAAGTGAACGGAATTGACTCTACAGGAATTTGAACACGGTTCGCCAAATCCAATATACGCGTGGACAATCGTTCAAACCATCGTCCACCCTGAAGGCTTGGTCATAGAAAATTAGCTATTATATGGATAACTTAAATGCTAGTTTGTTTTTTTTTACTGTGGAAATTCTCAGAAACTGAAGACAAAATATATTATCAGAATAAGACTATACATTGTACATTACTTAAACAAAAATTATAGTTTTGTTGATTAATTTCCATAGGTTGTCATCGATTACGGCCATAATTATTTTTTCTTCGCTTACTTTTTTTTAACCGTTATCACCCCAAGGAATTAAAGCCACTAAGACGCAAGGGGTTACGGGGTGTGAAAGAATAAGGAACAAAAACATTATTGATGAGCGGAAAGACCAGTCAGGAGGACAGTAGATAGCGACTGACATTGCATTTAATTTTTTGCAGATTAAAGTTAGCTTTAAAGCATGGAGTCGGAAGGGAGTTCCATAAGTGAGACCTGCGAGAGAAGAAACTGTTAACATAGAACCTACGGTTACATCTAGCCAGCTCAACTGCAAATAGTTGAAATCTCGACTTAAATTCATGAAGTCTAAGTACTATAGCGGAAAGCCCATCCGAACAGTAACCATGAAAGTATTTATAGAAAAGGCACAGATGCGACGGTGGGTAAGTAACTAAATCCGAGCTGCTTGATCATGACTGATAATATTGCTGATACTTCTATGGATCGTATCAAGGTGCCCAAGGTAAATAGCAAGGGCACCGGGCCATATATGGCCGCAATATTCTAAGCATGGACGAATGGTAGACTTATAGATATGTAAGATAGATTCTGGATACCTTGATGCCATATATATTACGGCTATATCACGTTGAAACACCGGTTCTCGTAGGATCAGCGAATGTAAGTAACGTCGACACCGGTCTGTACCCACATGGGTGACCGCTTGGGCATAGCAGGTACTGTTATCTTGCGTGTTGTAATGCATAACGGCTCAGAATTGAAAAAGCATAGAACCGAGTTCCAATTCCCGTCGGGTTTGTTATATTCACTAATGCGCAAAATACCCTTGGAAAGTATGAATCCACCTATCTCCCCCTGCCCAGCTATGAATTAAATAGAAAAATTGTATCAGTAAATCATTTTTTTATATCTAGAAAAAATTAATCTTGAAATCTATACTGACTTGATAAAAAGGTTGATAAGACATAAAAAATAAATCATGTAATTTGTTTTATTTTCCAGATGATGTGGTGCGACATGATGTTCTATTGTTGCATGGAGAACATGTTTATGGAAATGCAATCAATGTTCAGCAACTACCCCAGACTGATGGCTTTGTACAACCGGGTCGCTTCACATCCTAAGATTTGCGGCTACATTAAAAACCGTTGTAATTCTTTGTGGTAAATGAAGTCTGTCATGGTGTAATTACTTTCCCAGAAGTTATCCTTTTATTATTAACATATTGAACGTTGTTTTGTTGAAAATGAAACAATAATTACATTTAAAAAAATAAAAATAAAATCATGTCTCCATTCTGAATAAGTTTCTTGCTTTTTTCTTCAATCATTTTGTTATGGTCCAGGTTAGAGCCAACGAAGAACAACACGAACACAAGAGTAAAAATAACGAAGATATATTACACGGAATAATAATACAAGACGTGGAAGATGTATGACTGTCAGTCTGGTTTGGAGTGAAATACTATCGGTTCGACTCAATTCGTCTCTCTCTCTCTCTCTCTCTCTCTTGAGAGGCGTAGTATACATAGTGTTAGGAAGAGTTCATTCTATAATTATAAGTAAGGACCCATAACACATTTCATCCCAGGAAAGGCAATAAAGCCACTAAGACGCAAGTTGTTACTTAATGTGAGAGATTATGAGAGGAAAAACATTATTAAGGAGAGAATAAAAGAAGACGAAAGATAACGATTGACATTGCATTTGAATTTTTGAAGATCAAATTGAGAATATGAGAAAAAGAAAACGCTATTAAGGAGAGAGGACAATAAAAGAACAAGAATTAAGAAGACAGAAGATAACGATTGACATTGCATTTAAATTTTTGAAGATCAAATTGAGAATATGAGAAAAAGAAAACACTATTAAGGGGAGAGGACAATAAAAGAACAAGTATTAAGAAGACAGAAGATAACGATTGACATTGCATTCAAATTAGAAGCTGTTAGAATTTACGGTTATATCTAGATATTTCAACAGTAAAATGATGAAACCTCGCCGCCAAATTCACGTACGCTTAAATTAATAAAGGCTAAGTACCAAAGAAAAGAGTTCATTTAAACATTATTTTATTTTATTTTTAATTTTAAGATTTTAATTTCAGTAAAATATTCTAACTTATGAAATTGTCGACGAACTAAGATCCACGAACGAATAAATATATTGGACTCCATTAAATTTGTCAAAATATTTTGAAAAATTACAAACTTTCATCACTTTTCATCATCATTCCCATGACCGACTGAGGTCGTAGGGTCGCTGCACCAATACGCATGTGAACAATACACTCTACAAAGTTAAGTTTAATGTAGGTATTCATTCCTGTTTAGCGTGTCTTGCTCAAGTGGACATCGCGGAACCCATTCCTCTAGGAGTCAAACTATAGTCAATATCGTCGAACGTGGAAGTCCGCCATTTATTTCGATGTGGGAACCCTGTTTATCCATTGTGATATCTGACCGTAGTCGCTAAAAGAAGATACCTCAATTCATTGACAGGCCTTGTTTTAAACATAGTAGGTTTTTAGCCACGATGATCACCCGAGGGGTTATTGAAGGAAAGAGATTAGCCGCCGATGACATGACCATGCAGGTAGTTCTGGGATACATCGTACTAGTACCAATAGGAGAAAGACTGATATAATTTGGAAGCACATGCACATACAGACATGTGTTAAATAATTTCACACCTGTCAGGCAGAAAATACCACGAAGACGCAAGAGGTTATTGGAAGTGAAATAGAATGAGAAGACTTTAGTGAGGAGAAAGGACAATAAAAGAACTGGTTTCAGGAAGACAGAAGATGGCGATAATGCTACTAAGACGTAAGGGGGTTACTGGGAGTGAAAGAGAATGAGAAGACTTTAGTGAGGAGAAAGGACAATAAAAGAACAGTTTTCAGGAAGACAGAAGATGGCGATAATGCCACTAAGACGCAAGGGGTTACTGGGAGTGAAAGAGAATGAGAAGACTTTAGTGAGGAGAAAGGACAATAAAAGAACAGGTTTCAGGAAGACAGAACAAAGCGTTAATATCGCTAAGGTGCAAGATTGACTTGGAAATATTGGTAGAATAAGCAGGGGGGACATAGTCACGTGATGTGAAAGAAACTGAAGTCAAATCGCCTGGTCCGGATCGATTACATTACAGAGCATTCTTTGTATTTTATCAAGAATCTCGAGATCTAGCGTAGGAACATCAGACCAGATATGTTAGCAGCATTTTATGTATGGACGAATGGTAGATTTATAAATATGCCAGATAGTTTCTTTCGTGGATAGTTATCGCGCACAACGTGACCCTATTTTCATAGTGGCGATCTTAGCAGTTGATTCAAGATTTGCTCTCCTTATCTTTAGTATGCCCCACGATGGTATAGGAGCGAAATATGCTAAAAACTATTTAGTTTGAAAGAACAATAAAAGAAGAGGAATTAAGAAGATAGAAGATAACGCTTGTCACTGCATTCAAATTTTAATCGTTTCTCTCCAAGAAAGGCAATAAAGCCACTAAGACGCAAGAGTGGTAGTGAGAGTGTAAAAGAATATGAGAAAAAGATAAACATTATTAAGCAGAGAGAACAATAAAAGAAGAGGATTTAAGAAGACAGAAACTAACTATTTACAATACATTCATAGTTTAATCGTTTCTCACCAAGCAAGGCAATAATGCCACTAAGACGCAAGGGGCGTGGCAGTAAAGAGTCTGAAAGAATATGAGAAAAAGATAAACATTATTAAGGATACAGACAAGAGGAATTAAAAAGAAAGAAGATAACGATTGACATTGCATTCAAATTTAATTGTTTCTCTCCAAGCAAGGCAATAAAGCCACTAAGATGCAACTGGGGAAGTTAAATAGGATGGAAGAATATGAGAAAAAAGATAACCGTTATTAAGTAGAGAAAACAATAAAAGAAGATGAAATTAAGAAGACAGAAGATAACGATTGACATTGCATTCAAATGTAATCGCTTCTCTCCAAGCAAGGGAATAAAGCCACTAAGATGCAACGGGGGGATAGTATGTAAAATAATATGAGAAAAAGATAAGCATTATGAAGTAGAGCAGTAATAAAGGAAGAGGAATTAAGAAGAGAGAAGTTAACAATTGACATTGCATTCAAAGTTTAATCTCTTCTCTCCATGCAAGGCAATAAAGACACTAAAACGCAATGTATTACTGAGTGTGAAAGAATATGAGAGAAAGAAAAACGTTATTAAGGAGAGCGAACAATAAATGAAGGGGAATTAAGAAGACTGAAAATAACGATTGACACTGCATTTAAATGCTCGAAGATCAAAATTTACTGGCACGTAAAAATCCTGAAGTGAGTCCCAGAAGCGTGAAGTGTGAGAAAAGAAACTGTTAGTATAGAACTTACGGTTACATCTAGCCAGTTCAACAGTTAAAAGACGAGACCTTACTGCCAATCTAGTACTGCGCTTAAATTACTAAAGAGGAAAATTCATCAGAATAATCACCATGTAAGTATTTATAGAAAAGCCACAGTGAAGCTAGTTTTGGCGGTGAGAAAGTGACGCGGATCGGCATACCAGGTCCGAACCACTAACATTGCAGATTCCTTTTTGGATTTTATCAAGAATCTCTAAATATAAACTTGGAACACCAGACCCGATATAGTAGCGATATTCAAAGAAAGAACGAATAATAGGCATAAATACGAGAGAAATGGCAAGATAAATTTAGAACCAATTTCCTAGCTGAAGAATTATAAAGGCGCGAAGATAGATGGGCCAATGGATACAAACTTGAAGAGTTGAGTTAAAGGGAGATAACTGAGTAACTGAGACATTCATAATAAGCATGGTACGTGGAACTAAAATAATATATCCCGGTGGACGAAATAAAGGGTCCAGTTCGAAATTACAGTCATCTGAAGGAGGCCGGCGTGTACAACGGCCGAAACTTTGTGAACATGACAGTAAACTATCCGAACAATGTAAATAATGTAAATTACAATACCTCATCTCAGAAATATAGAAAGATCCTGAAGAAAGCCGGAGAGTACAACTGCCAAAACGTCGTGAATATGACAATAAAGATGATGACAACAAACCGAACAATGTAAATCTGGTAAATAGTAAAAATCTCAAAAATAGATATTGAATGGAATTCATTTTTAAGAGCAACAGTCTGTTTTAATTTCTTGGACATCTCCGACTTCCTACGAAGAAGGGTGTAAGGAGGTGTGTCCTCAAAATGGAACATTTTTAATTAAAGACGCGTTCTTTTTAGCCTCATCAGTTTAACTAAAAGAACAAGGATTGCGTTTAGCATATATATATATATATATATATATATATATATATATATATATATATATATATATATATATATTACATGAATCATTCATACAAAAAGCAGATAGTGAAGTTAATGATATACATGGCAAGAATCACTCTCGCAAACAATTTTTTATAAAATACATTAACCTCGACACCATTGATGAATGTTATGATCCCTGTATATAAATTCCAGTTGTATAAGGTCATTCTTTTCATCTACAGGTTCGAGGTTAATGTATTTTATTAGAAATTGTTTGCGAGAGTGATTCTTGCCATTTATATCATTAACTTCACTACTGCTTTTTGGATGAATGATTCACGTAATGTAAATTGAACTGCACCATATACTTGATTTATATATATATATATATATATATATATATATATATATATATATATATATATATAAATATAAATATATATATATATAGCATAATGAGAATCCACGTATACTTTTTAAATATGTATAGAAATTATTAAAAAAATTAAAATCTTCAGACACACTGGGTTGTAGATTAATATTCTTTCGTTATTATTATTATTATTATTATTATTATTTCATTTAGATTCCTCGACAATTTTCTGCCAACATGGCCATCATCGGGAGAAAAAATTACTGGAATTCTAATAATGAATCACCACAAACAAAATATCCATTTGATAAGTAAAAATTGTGCCAAAAATTGTAAAATTTGCAAAAAAGGCTACTTAGTGAGTAAGATTTTTTAGATCATATATATATGTGTGTGTGTCAGTGTGTGTGCGTGCGGGTACGCGGGCGTGTGTGTGTGAGCGTGTGTGTGTTTCATTGAAGATGCCTGGCAATTCCCTGTGATTAATCTTTTTATTATACTTTTATCGGATTCATATCAGTGGATGCCAGCCATTTCGGCTAAACTTTGCTATTATAAAGGATCGTTTTGTTTGTTTGTTTGAATATGCACATTTGTTTTTCATAAGAATGACATCAGAAATTAGATTCATAGATTTTATCAATGTTTGAGCTTTTAGTTTTAAAGGTCGTCTGAAAAAATGTACAGATAAAATTCTTACTTTTCGCAAGTTTTTTTTTACTAAAAAATGACTTACTGTTTCAAGAATCAACCCGAGTAATTTTGATATCATTAGTATTAGATATATAGAGTGGAAAATATATCCAAACCAGAATTCGAATTATGAATCACCACAAGCAAATTATGCATTTTTCATTTTATTCGATATGTAAACCTGTGTAAAAAATTGTAAAAGGCAACTCAATGAATAAGATTTTTAGATCATTTGTTTGATCTTAATTAATAAAAACAAATAAGTGGTAAAAGTGTATATAATACCCTAATTCTGCTAGGCACAAATTATAAGAGAAGATGTTTTAAATTGGCATTGTTTATTGTAAATCGAACTGAAACATCTTCACTCTATAATATATTACATCATAATCTAGCTAAATTGTTCAGTATAACTTCCCTTTGAAGTAAAGGAAGATCGTATTTGATGACAGAGTGATCTAGTTATCATGTCAAACCCCAACTTACAAATTTAGTCTGGTAACATTTCGCTTTCATTGTTTGCCTTCATAAAGTCGGAAAACGAAATTACCCATATAGTAATACTGGAATTCTAATTATGAATCACCACAAACAAAATATACATTTTTTTTACTGGATTTGATAAGTAAAATTGTGCCAAAAATTGTAAAAATTGCGAAAAAGGCTACTAAGTGAATAAGATTTGTTAGATCATAATTATTTTAAAAAAATAAATAAAATTGTATATAACACCATAATACCGCTGGGCATAAATTGTAAGAGAAAATGTTTAAATTTGCATTGTTTATTGAAAATTGCACTAAAACTACTGCACTTTATAATATATTACATGATAATATTATCCCTATCATCATTATAACGCCTGGTTAGTATTTTTCGGCCTATCTTTATATGTGCAAGAGGGCAGATGGATTTTTGTTTGTGTGTTAGATACATTGAATGGAAAATATATTCAAACCAGAATTCGAATTATGAATCACCACAAGTAAAATATGCATTTTTCATTTTATTCGCTATGTAAACCTGTGTAAAAAATTATAAAAGTCAATTCAATGAATAAGATTTGTTAAGTCATTGGTTTCATCATATTAAAAACAAAAAAATAGATAAAAGTGACAAATTATAATACAAAATGTTTAAAATTTGCATTGTCTATTGAAAATCATTCTAGAACTATTCCACTGTATAACATTACATTATAATATAGCTAAATTATCCAGTATAACTTCCCTTTGAAGTAAATGCGGGTCTTAGTTTATGAATGATTGAGTAATAATTTGTTTGTGCCAGGTATCTTGTCCATATAAAATAGGTAAATCCTCAGGAAGTTATGAATTTGATAAGGCTATGCTATAAGGCTTTTAATGATCGCTGGAATGAAATTCCAACACTAAGGTTTTGAACCTAAATGTAATCTCTAAACTTATTTCTTCAAAAAACAATGAAGATATTTTCTGTCGTTATTTATCATGTCAAACTACAACCTTCAAATTGAGTGCAATACCACGCTTCCAAAATCGACCTGCCTAAGTAAACACTGTTATTTCACTTTTAGCTGATAGCAGAATGTGGACACAGCAGTCAAGGCTTAAATTTGAACTCGCTTTGCTGGTTTATTTCTTTTACCGTTAAGTTACACCAACATCCAAAAGCTTACGCAGACATTCTAAAATAAGTTAACCTACTTAAACGACCTTTTAAGTGAAAACAACAAAGGAACTGTTTTCGAATAAACCGCTTAAATGTCCACTAACATCCGGCCATTCTGTGTGATCGCAGTGGACAAAACGGTTCATTAACTCTACTCTAAACAAAAAAAAAAACCAACAGCAATGTAATCAACGGAATTATGCCAGAGAATTAATTAGATGAATGTTGGAAAAGGTTCAGTGTTTAAATTTTAAAAGAAGCAAACAAACAAAAACCAAGACATGAAATACAATTAGAAGCATTCCTGGAAACACTACCGAAGTGTTTTGGAAGATATTCCAATCATCCCATAAAATTGCTGGAAGGAAAACGAAAAACAGCAAACAACTAAAAGAAAAAGAAAAGGAAAAAGGGAACCCTGATCATTTCGAAATAATTACATGCTGGTTAGTTTGTAAGTATTCAGGAATGATCTGGGCTATTATTACTTCCAAAATAAAAGTTGACAAATACAATAAGTAGAGTTCAATGCTACAAAAAAAAAATGACTGTACCGAAAGAATTTAACCTGTTTCATCTATCTGACACTGGTGATATATTACTAAGATTGATATATCACGGAGATGTAATTACTTAAGATCAAAGAAACTTTTAAATAAACAGAGATAAGCTTAAGCAGTGAAAATCCCCAGTGTACTGAAATCTAAGTCTATCAAATGAACTTACACCTACATTTACCTGTATCTTCGCATTCGTTCCCTAAATCCGTTTCTATCGTCCAATTGATATTTCTATCTAAATTAAGTATTTACTCTGTCTCCCCACTAAGACGAGTCGTGACGCAAGGTCTTTTTTTAAGGTGGGGACTCGAGCGCGTACACCCGGGTTAGGAATAAATATTGCTCGCAGCCCCCGCAACCGTTGTCTGCGCTGGCCTCGCTTCGAACACCGATACCGATCCCTCTCTGTGGTGCAATGAGAGGGCACACGGCCTCGGGCAGCTGTCCCGCAGGGCTGGGCATCTCTCAGTATAATTTTCCTCAGTTACGACTCTGTCCTTTGATGGAGTCACCCATGTGTGCACTTTGCCCATAGACAGAGACGCAACCCAGAGAAGTTAAATAATGTGTTACAAACTACCCCAAAAAGCGGTTTACATACTAATTTTTTGTCCCAACCACCCCACGCGGTCAGATGCGGCTTTAGGCCGAATTTAATGTGGGGTATCCGAGCCTGTAGGCTCAGCCAAAAATTCCCCGTAGACCCCGCATTTCTATCCAAACTGCGCTAGATGTCGTAACACCGCAAATTGCTATAAAGCTAGAACATTAACCCGAAAACTCCAGTCATGTTCTTAAAGATCCTCGTCAGATCGAATCTTTTATACGGATGCCATGCATGGTAGTAAACGCGTTCAGAAATATCTCAACTGCCAGCTTTCTAAGATAAATAGTTCAACGGAGTTTTCAGCGTGTGAAACCAGTGGGTCATAATGAAAGCCATTCTTTTTTTAACCTTGGTGATTGGCGCTACAGAATCACAAACAAAAAATATACTTACACTATTTATATTCGGACTGTTGTCCTCATCTTTGTTGCTGTTCTTACAGCGTTTAGGCCATTGTGCCCTACGGTCTTCCGCTGTATATTGATCTGTGGAACATACAGGGAATTCTGAACTGAACCTTGTATTTAATAAACGGGGGTAGACTGTCCTCGTTCCAATGTCCATGTCTAGAAATATATCGTTTAGTTCTTATTTTTTAGTACTTCTCAGTTATTCCTTGCCCTGTTTCTAACGAGTTCAGTTACATTTTGCTTTGTCCAGGGATTGAACTGAATCCTTTATTTAATTTACGGGGGTAGACTGTTCTCGTTCAGTTGCCCATATCTAGGGATATCTCCTCTAGATCTGATTTTTTAGTAGTTCTCAGTTATTCCTTGCACTGTTTCTAACGTGTCCAATTACAGACTGCCTTTTCCGGGGATTTAACTGAACCCTTTATTTAATCTACGAAGATTGTCGGCATATTACTAAGATGTAATTACTTAAGATCAAAGAAACGATTAAATAAACAGAGGAAATCCTGTGTACTGAAAACTAAATCTATCCATGAACTTACACCTACATTTTTCTCTCACCATTTACCTGTATCTTCGCATTCGTTTCCTTATCCATTTCTATCCAAACTATGTGAGTTCGTGTAAATAACATAGGCTGCGCTAGATATCGTAACATCCAACACTGAAAATTGCTATAAAGCTAGAACATTAACCCGAAAACTCCAGTCATGTTCTTAAAGATCCTCGTCAGATCGAATCTTTTCATGTCCCGTTGATTAAATAAAGGGTTCAACTCAGAATTCACTGTAGGTTCCCCAAATCAATATACAGCGGAAGACCGTAGGACAAAACGGCCGAAACTTTGTAAGAACAACAAGAAAGATGAAGACAACTGTCCGAATATACATAGTGTAAGTATATTTCTTTGCTTGTGATTCTGTAGCGCCAATCACCAAGGTTAAAAAAGATGTCTTTCACCAAGACCCACTGGTTTCACACGCTCAAAACTCCGTTGAACTATTTATCTTAGAAAGCTGGCAGTTGAAATAACAAATTAAAGCGAAGTTTACACAATTATTAGAAAACATATATCTTTAACAACCTCACCAATATTCGTCTAGCTAAGTTATACGCAAGCTGCACTCTACTCAAAACAATTTTGAAAAGAAACAGAAATATATCAAACTGCTAGCCATTATTGAAGCGAATCTCATTTGCCACAAATGCTTTCAAAAACGTCCATGAGTTTCCCTTATATAGGCTATAAGAACCCGGACAGTAGGACACAGTGGAGAGAGAGTTCACGCACACATGGCTGACTGCCCGTCTGACCATTAGGCTTTGTAAACAACCTCCTGTAAACACTGCAATTAATCGGACCCTATCAACGCGACAAGCATAAAGCGATAACTACCAACACCTAGTACTATGCAGATTCAACCCGCTACAGTATACCACTTACCAGCGACATTTTTATAACTTGTATATAAAAATATATCTTGGTCATTTATTTAAACAAGCGTCCAAATTTGTTTCTTTTACTGCAACCAACGTCCAACCACCTCGAGTTCAACAAACTCACAATCACTATATCACCAAATTACCAAAGGAACACTTTTATCTGCTAAGCCATTATCGCGTAGTGTTGTAGTCAACCTGGATCATTATATTTAACCTACTTTCTGATTAGGTTGCAACTGCTTCTGCAATCGTTAATATTTTATTGACATTGCAGTTGAAAATGTACTGTCATTTGTCTTTCTTTATTTATGACTCCCATATATTAATTATTTCTATACTAGGCCTACTCAGTAGGTTCTTATAGTGCTAATTCTTTCAGACATCTAACTCTCCAGAGTTCTTCCTATCCAGTATTTTCATTTAATTCCTCAGGGGCAGATGACTACCAATTTCCCTCGATACATGATCAGTCATACCCAATTTCATTGTCTCACCTCTCACTCTGACTTTTCAATGTTCCTGCCTGATCTTCTGGGTCGAGGAGTTATCATTATTTCCGCTATTTACATTCAGACTATTATCCTCATCTTTGTTATTATCACCTGATCACCTATTGTCTCATTTTCTGGTATGATACATTATCATTATTTACACTATTTACATTCAGACTGTTGTTCTCATCTTTGTTGCTTTTAACAGAACATTTTGGCTGTTGTGCTCTCCGGCCTTCCCTGTGTGTATATCTATCTGGGTAACCTATAGGGAATTCCAAACAGGCCTTTATTTAATCTAGAGGGGTAAACTGTTTTTGTTCCACTGCTCATGTCTAGGGATATTGTCTGTTATTTTATTTAGCAGTGTTCAGTTATTGTTTGCCTGTTTCCACTGAATGCAAGTACACACTGCCAAACCTAGGGATTGAACTCACAACCACTATATCACCAAATTCACAAAAGCCATTCTCCCATAGGACAATTTACGGGAGTAAACTTAGACCTTTAAACCTAACCTTCACTGTTGCTGCTGTAGTTGAAAACTTGCTGTCATTTGTCTTTCTTTCTTTTTTAGTGGCTCCCATATTGTATTTATTTCTTTGCTAGGCCTACTAAGGAGATCCTCATAGCCTAGTATATGTGCTGATTCTTTCAGACATCTAACTCTCCAGTGTTCTTCTTGTCCAGTATTTTCACTTCATTTCACAGGAGCTGATGACTACTACTTTCCCTCCATACATGATCAGCAATGCCCAATTTCATTGTCTCACCTCTCACTCTGGCCTTGTTCCTCCAGTATTACTCTTAGGGCAAAGCTTGTTCTCTCAACATTTGGCGTTTCTGCTCTCCAACTTTCATCAGGGGATTGTCAGTCTGGACAATGTTCAGGGAATTTTGAACTGAATCCTTTATTTAATTTACAGAGTTAGATTGTTCTCACTGTGCTGTCCGTGTTCAGGGACATCCTGTCTAATTCTACCTGTGTATATTAAATAAAAAGTTCAATTTGAAATATCCTGAAAGTTTCCTGGCTTAACAATCCCCTGATCAATGTTGTAGGTCGCGATGTTGTGATAATAAGAACAAAGATGGGAACAAAAGTCTGTATCTAATAACTTCTTATCCTAGAAATTGGTTTATGGTCATATCATGTTGAAACATTGGTTCTTGTATGAATACTGAAGTTAAGTAATTTCAAGTTTGGCCACTACCTAGATGGGTAACTGCTTGAAAATACCAGTTTGTGTAATGAACAATGGCTTGGAATTGTTAATTAGTGAGCTGATTTTCTTTTCTGGTTGGGCTCATTATATTCACTTGCACTCAAATACTCTTGGGAAAGGTATGAATCCACCTTTTCTCCTCACATCTATGGGTTAATTAGTAAGACTTGTATCACTAAATTATTATCTGCAAAAAGAAATTCTTACAATCTAAAAATATTTTCTGGTTTTAAATAACCTGCAAAGGGTTGATAAACCATAAAAAATGAATGAATCATCGCAGAAATTCAGATAAAAAGGAGGTATTTGTTGTAATATTCCAACTTTGGAACAAAATAAAATTCATTGAGTACACATGAAGGAAAAATCTCCATCCTCGGGACTTGGCACCTTTTTCTCGTCTTGTGAACAGATACTATGCTTTGATCCTGGTCGGAAGTTAACAGATACTTTGAATATCAATATGTTCTATTTTCAAGATGAACATTTATTTTCAGTTTAATGTGATTCTATAAAACTTGGTATATAAAATTTTGCAATGTTAATTGCTATTGTCCTCCTGATTATTCTTTCCTCCTCCTGCTCATTATTAATGTTGCTATTCTTCATTCTGCCACAGTTTGTAACACCTTGTATCTTAGTGGCTTTACTGCCTTGAATGGGATGATAAAAGAAATTGGTTTATGGTCATATCATGTTGAAACATTTTGATGATATTGCAGTTGAAAACTTAGTCATTTGTCTTTCTTTCTTGATTTCTTTCTTTCTTTCTTGGTTTCTTTCTTTCTTTCTTGCTTTCTTGATTTCTTTCTTTCTTGATTTCTTTCTTTCTTTCTTTCTTTCTTTCTTTCTTGCCTTTTCTTTCTTTCTTTCTTTCTTTCTTTCGTTCTAGCTGTCTTTCTTGCTTTCTTGCTTTCTTTCTTGCTTTCTTTCTTTCTTTCTTGCTTTCTTTCTTGCTTTCTTTCTTTCATTCTTTCTCAGCGGCTCGCATGTTGTATTTATTTATATACTAGGCCTACTAAGGAGGTCCTCATACCCTAGCACGTGCTCTGATTCTTTCAGACTTCTACCTCTTCATTATTCTTCCTTTCCAGTATTTTCAATTCATTCCAAAGGGATTGATTGCCTCTTTCCCTCCTTACCTGATCAGCCGTAACCGATTTCATTATCTTACCCCTCACCACGGCTTTACTTCTGGACAACTCACGCTACAGCTTAGGAATAGAACTGTAGGCATATTTCATACCTCGTCGTTCCATATTGTCCGACAGTTTCAGTTTGGGTTTGCGGTAGTTCGCTAATGTAGTCGGCTTAAAAAATATTTTTTACGTTTATAATGTTGACTGACTGGTTCGTTTTCCACGGTTTATCAACCCTTTGCATGTTATTTAAAGCCATTTTTTGTAAATTTATTTTTAAATAATAATGGTTTAGTGATACAAGTCTTACTAATTAATAGATAGATTCATACTTTTCGATATCGGTTGAGTAATGACCTTTGGCCTTACTTCCGCTGCATCAGTGTGTGAGCGGAAATCGGAACTGGTGATAACATAAAGAGGAAATGCATACGGTGGCTAAAATAAACAGGGCACACAAGTGTCTTAAGTGGAAGGAAATGCGTGGGCGCATGCAGGAAGAGGCGTGGCCACACGAAGTTGCGTTGGCGACATACCGAGAGAAGGGGTAGGCACGTGAATTTGTGTAGGTGTCCAAATGTTCGATCTGGACAGAGAGGCTGGCTGGAGGTTCATCGAAAATGTTTCCGTTAATTCCTGTGTGCGCAATCCTACCCTCTGTGATTCTCTCCCATTCTACCCATTCGCCGCAACTCGAACAATAAAGATATTTATATATATAAAATCGAGTATATCTGTGTGTCTGTCTGTCTGTCTGTGTGACACTTGAGATCCATCCAACCAATTTTGACAAAACTTGGAACATACATTGTACAATGTAAGAGATGGGTTCTTAGCGTAAAAATCGATAATTAAACAAAAAAATATAATCGATGAAGCCGATCAAAAATCGATAAATTCAACTTTTTTCCTCCGATTTCATTCAAACTTGGTATGTAGGTTACTTACATCATGACGAGCTCAACGATACCTCATTTTTATTTGTATGCTACTGCATTTAGCGAAAAACGAAAAATCGATTTCAACACGAATCTTAGATTAAAATATTCTCAATTTTCTAGCAATCTAATACCGACTTCACTCAATTGTAGCCAACAATAGGTTATTGTTAGACAGTCATTTAACTTGATAATTGAGTCCACTCATATAGTGAAAACCCGCGTAAATAGCGAAAAATGGCGATTTTTACTGGTTTCTTTTTATTTTTCGTTGATCTTTCAACCAATTTTCATCAAATTTAACAATTGCTTTATAAATGTATCCTTTATAAATGTCACACTGATAAATTGAATTTCAGAAACTCCAAAATAATTGTGGTCTGATGTGAGTCTTCATGTTCCCTGTTTTACCCCTTCATATCCTCTGCTAACTTCGATTGAATAAATACAGACTGCATCAATAACTGCATTACTTCAAAATGTTTTAATGAAAGTATTTTAAAGTAATTGAAGAAGATAGACTCTGTTACATGTAAACATGATGCTGTTTTTGCTCCATTCTAATTGAACGCTTTTTTCTGATCTACTATCTGGGTATGGCTGCTAGTATATATATATATATATATATATATATATATATATATATATATATATATATATATATATATGTGTGTGTGTGTGTGTGTGTGTGTGTGTGTGTGTGTGTGTGCTTGTGTGTGTGTGTATGTGTGTGTGTGAGTATGTGTGTGTGTTTTGTCACCTAATTTAAGCCCAGCAACAATGTACAGCACATAACTTTCACAAGGCTATTTACACGGGAATTGAAACACTGTTGCCCGATTAACAATTCAGAGCTATTGTCTATTACACCACCCGCGCATCCGAGCTTACAACACCTGGTATTCCCAAGCAAGCGCCCATTTAGTTACTGTCAGGTCTCAGAGAAAGTTAACTTCAGTGATCGTACGGGAACCGGTGTTTAAACGTGATATGGTCGTAAGCCACACTTGGAAGGACTTTAGATTATTTAATGGATGTGTTATATTTATTCATATTATTTGTTTCCATGAAAAGAGTGCTGGATTGCGATTTGGTATCCATCATTTGACATGACAGTAGAATCTGAGCAATCTCCCCATAGGTGAGGAAACAATTGCAAGCAGCAGAAATGTGGTTCTACGGAATGATGCTGAGAATTCCAAGGACGATGCGCGTACGTAACTTATACTCAGAATCCAAAAGGGAAAGGAGGGCTTGGTAAACTTAATCCTCACGGGGCATATTGATGGTAAAAGATATAGAGAAAGGTAGCGATCCGCTCATATTGTTTTAATCATTTCACGCCAAGCGTGAATGCCACTAGTACGCAGAGGGTTACTGTTGTAACCTAGGGAAGATTAATGAATAGAATAATCACACGAAAGTTGGTAATGAACAATAATACTTAGGACAAGAACAACACGGTACATAGAAGTAGTAGTCAACTGGCAGAAGCAAGTCAAGAGAATTCAAAAATGAATCTCCACCTGAAGGATATCTACCAATCGCTCCACGTATAGAAAACGTTAAAATTTTCTGTTCTCTCTGCCGTGCGCCGACAGTTTAGGAGCAGGGTCATTGACTGATGCCAAAATGGTCGAATTTCGATCCAGGACGAAACAGTATGTCGGTGGATTACTATATGTATGTATTTATATATTTATTTGTATTTTATCATATATATATATATATATATATATATATATATATATATATATATCCTAATGTACAGCTAGCTACATCAGGGCTACAGGAATGTAGGACGCCCATGGCTCAGATACAAAGACAGGCTGAAAAGCAACTTATCAGCTGTCAATATACCACATAACACCCTTGAGCGCTTAGCCTTGGGGCGGGTAAAATGGAGAAGTGTTTTAGTTGACTCAGCAGTTTCCAATCTGCTTGTCTGAATCATCTTCAAGAAGCGAGAGAAAGATCTAAAAGGTCAGCCAATCTAACAGTGATCTCATCTCACAATCCTCACTCTTGCTCCATATGTGGCCTCCGTTGTAAATCACTAGCGGGTCTTAATTACCACTTAAGATTATTGCACAAAATTTCATAACTGAATCAATTAAGCTGTCAGATCCTTATACGCCGAAACCGATGGGAGAGTCCATTATTACACACGCACACACACACACACAAATATATATATATATATATATATATATATATATATATATATATATATATTTATCTCAAAGCCACGGTGAACTAAGGTTTCATGGTTCAGAATGAGGTGGTATGGGCGAGCTGAGTTTGAATTCCAGTCTAAATACACATAGAATTATCTACAGTTTTAATACAAGTATCACGTGTCTGACCAAGGAGAACTGTCCCAAACACAATTCAAAATACCAGTGTTTTCTCTCTTTTTCTTTGTTTACTCTTAATCTCTGACGAAGCTTTAGTAAAAGAGAAACATGTTAGATTGATATACGTTTCCCGTTTCTTTTATTTTATCAGCCTGTCGGATTCCGGTCCAAATTTGTTCCGCATTTGATCTTTAACTCAAAATTTAATAAATAAACAGGGCGGCTACTCAGATACGAGTATCCGCTAAAAACAACGTGTAAAGTGATAAAGAATTTGTTGGATTAATAAAAATCCATTAACTTTCTTAGAAAAATTCAGTTTATTAATTGTGAAGTGGTTAAAATTAATATTGAGATTTTATTTGCAAGAAAACAACTTGCACCAGAGGAATCAACCACAAATAGTAGTGTATTATCGATTATATAAGGAATATTATATTGCTTGAATATCTTAATTAAGACCAGGGAGATTTGTCTAATTTTGTTGTAACCGAGGGACGTTTACTGAATAGAATAATCAAACGAAGCTTCGTAATGAACGGTAATATTTAGGACAAGAACAACACATATACGATTCGCCAGCGGCGCGTAGAAGTAGTCAACTGCTAAAAGTGAGTCAAGTGAATTCCACAATGAATCTACAACGGCAGGATATCTACCAACTGCCCCCCGCGGTCAGATGTGGCACAAGGGCGAATATAATGTGAGGTATCCGAGCCCGTATGTTCGGCCCCAAATCCCCCGTAGACCCCGTATAAAACGAGGTCGGGTAGCTGTTTCCCAAGACGAGATTCTGCTATTCGACATAGCTTCATCAGGGTATCCTCTCTGCCCGGATGCAGAGAGTTTGACCAGTACATCTGGAGACAAATCTCTGACTGCAGAATATCTAATAACTACCCAACTCGGTCAGATGTGTCACAAGGCCGAATTTAATGTGGCGTATCCGATCCCGTAGGCTCGGCCAAAAATTTGCCGTAGACCCCTTATGAAACGAGGTCGGTTAGCTGTTTCCCGAGACGAGATTCTGCTCTTCGACATAGCCTCGTCTGGGTTAGGGTTAGGGTCCATTTTTTACTTTTCTTGGTATTACTTTTCTCCCTGTAGCTTATTATTACGAGTAATTTAGGCAAATGCCTTGTATGTTCTCGTTCATACCTATACAAAGTACGTTTACATCGACACACAAATATGCAGTGGGTTGATAAATCGTAGAAAACTGATCAATCAATCAATCTAAACAAATATGCAAAATACTGAAACAACAAATTTTAAATTCGATCAATATACGATAGAAAATATACAAAGCTACGTAAAAAAATGAAATCAAGTAAATGAATATTGCATGTTTTTAAGAAAAGAATTGAGTTGAATTTTTTAAAAATAATGATGATTTTTTTTACTTTTTTTTTAACGCAATAGGAATTTTAATACCAGCATGTTTTTTCTTCAGTTTCCTTGTATAAAGGCACTTCCTTCTTATATATAGAAAGAACGAAAAAAGAAAGAAAGAAAAGGAGAGGCGATGCGGGTTTATCTGCTGCTTTATCTTTTCATGTTTTGTAAGAAATACCTGGTGGAAAGGAACATAATGCATTAAATACTGATATTCTAAATCCACTTTTTTTTCTCAGCACAAATCGTCATTAGAAATACTTTCATTTATGGATATGTATTGGCGATTAGACTGAAGTAATATCTATCCTATAAGATTTACCATTTGGCTATAAGCATACATTTACATGAAACTAGTACAAACGTGTTTATGCAAAACAATGGTTTTAATCTTTAAAAAAATCCTACTTATATATGTATTCATGTATTCATAACTCACACAAATACTCGGATGCAGAGAGTTTGAACTGCACAGCTGGAGACGAATCTCCAACTGCAGACCAACATACAGTATTAACTACTATATTTAGGTGAATGGGCGTATATCGTCCATAGTTAGGATACAACAATTTTCTATCTTCAAATACGAGAAATATTTCTTTCCACCGCAGTCAGCTGGATAGTAGAAATTTTAAATTTAAAGGAGGTTACGTATAAATCTGTTGTCGAGACTTTAAAAGAAAACCAATGTTTTATATGCAATCTCGGCGGAAACCAGCAACATAGGTACAGAGTTGAAATGAAATAAATCATATCAATTATGGGTCCCAAGGAACATCGTATTGCGAATAATTGTCCTTGTCTCTGAAGCATAAAATTATAAAACTGCCCACAGACTTTGTTGTGGGTATCTGGATTCTGAATCAAAATGATAAAAAGAAAACGGACACTTGAGCTAGGCTTGAATATTTATTTTATTTCGTCCTTTTCGTTTCTTTTACAATTGTAACGTTGCTGCTCAATCTAGACACCAGGTTGATTGACAAGGTGAAGCTTCTTGTCAAACGCTTGTAGCTTAAAAACAACCCTTCGGATTGTTACCCACGAGTAAAAAACATAACAATTTCTAGCAGTAAACCAGATATTATTCATGGACTGTAATTTACTTCTAAAAGCAAGCGAAAAAGACATGAAGCGTAAGTGATGTCGGGAGGTGCATAGTCTAGCGGCTGTGTTTGCTGTTCGTTCTGCTAGGCCCGCTTCGCTTCGTTTTATTATTTTCGCTAGATGGTTGAATAAAAATTTTCATTGTCTTGTCATCTTCGTCTAAAAAAAATAATCTTCGTTCCGTGACTTTTTCCCAGTCTGAGCCTCTTGCTCCGTTCATTGAATATGACTTCACTTACTTATGGCTACACAGTGATGTTCACCGAGTACAAGGAGCTAGTGTCACACGAGATAGAGCTTTACAGATCAAAAGGGCGCATATTGTGGAGGAGATAAAGGTAAGACACTAGACTTGAACAGATTAACATTGTAGCGATGGGGAAGCATCCACTTGAGATTTGGATCTACAAGGCAACGCTTTGTCGAAAGAAGCTGCTCATGTAGGTCTTATCTTTTACCACTGTGAAGGGAATGAAGTAGGTTTGCTACAAAATGCGTGGCATGACGGGTTTTAACCGTAAAAGATAGAACAAGTAGAACTAAGAAATGTCATTCCTCTGAGCACTTTCTATGGGAATGGCCAGAATTGCGACATTTTGGCTCTGAGAAAGGGATTATTGGGTGGAAGTAATTCACCAGCCACAACGATTTGGGGCACTACGAGACTGAAAAAAATGACCACTACTGCCATATAAGGATATGGCAGCGCAATTCCATTTTCAGCCTGCTCTGACATAAAAATAGAGGATAGAATGAGAAGTCAGGTACTTACATCTTTGTGCAAATTAATTGAAACGACCGCTTTAGTTTACTTTCTTTCCCCATACGGTCAGTTTTAAACCCACTGAATTGACATGCTGTAATCGATTTCTATTTTTTTCACACAGATTAGGTTATTTGCAGTAGTGTGCAGTAATATTGAAAATATTGCGTCATCCGTGATTGCATCAGCTTTTTATAACGCCTAGACACTATTGTCTCGACTGTCGATTAGTTGTCCTATGACAATTACCTGCGATGGACATTACTTCAAGGATGCGTACGAAAATTGTAACGCTGCACGAACACACTAGCAAGCCTTACTAGTGATCAAATCAAAGTACTAGACTGGCCCGGAAATTCTATTGATTTGCAAGGAACGACTTCGTTGAATAGACATACGAAGTACTAAACATGGGCACTGGATAATATTTGATTGGAAAAATACGAAAAAATCAATAATAACGGAATTATTCGTTTTGTTTCAATTCATTTAAACAAGGGTGTACTGGCGCAGTACAAGGAACCGACCATTTTCCAATATCTTCAGCAACGGATCTTTTATACGATTTTCAATTGGGGTCTGGATTGAGTGTAAGGGTTGTAGATAAAAGTGTTTAAGTGGTAGACACATTTTAGTTTTAAATATTTTTTATTTCTTATTATACGCCTATTTTGTGATGAACAGTGATTTGTTTTATGTTGAACATGCCCATATATTCCTGGACACCAGGTCTTGTATGTTTCGGAATCAATAAAAGCTACAGGCGTGAAAAGAAAAATGAAACTGTGGAGTCGAGTTCAAGTTCAGTGATCTTTCGATAGTCAATTCTAATTCTCTTGGGATGGGTATGAACATGGCTCTTATCTCCAGTTATGGTTTAAATAACAACGAATCTGGTTTATCTGGCTTTGGATGGTAACCAGTCTAGGATAAAAACAACTGCGAATTCTAAACCATCGAAAAAGAAACGTTGAAGTACTCCACTGTATTTCTCGTGAAACCAGGACAATTCACAAGTAATAAAGTTGTGTGTTGTACTATACCGAAATAGCGATATCACACAAATTTCTCAAGTTTCAAGGATGGTCTGGGATCAATCCTGGCCACCGAAATCAGAACTGCGTAACCGCACATCTGCAATCGTTATTGTAAGCGTGAGAGCGAAATTATTGGACAGATGAATATATAAGCAACCACCCCAGAGACCGCTTCTCAAACAATGTTGACGGAGAATGTTGGACCCATGTTACTGACAGGAGGAGACACGGTGGAGTAATGGATATCAACTTGGATTAGGGATCGGAGAGCCGAGTTCGAATTCCAGTCGAATCCATTATATTCACATACGTGGGAAAAGGTATGAATCCTTTTCTTCTCCCCCCAGCTATGGGTAAATAGCAGGACAGATTGGGTTCTATAGCCTTGGGTGACAATTTGTCTAGGAGATGGACAACTCAGAATTCAAAACCTGATCCTCCGGGTTAGGAATTGTCCAGTATGTTAACAACCTACTCACTTAATAAAAAAAAACTGGCTTGTTATAGAAACCTCAACGATATCTTGAAGCCCTATGTTTCTCAAAGAATTTAAACGGCATAATATATATATATATATATATA
Source organism: Acanthosepion esculentum (assembly GCA_964036315.1). Classification (NCBI taxonomy): domain Eukaryota; kingdom Metazoa; phylum Mollusca; class Cephalopoda; order Sepiida; family Sepiidae; genus Acanthosepion; species Acanthosepion esculentum. The sequence goes on along the minus strand of OZ038516.1, from coordinate 14,608,591 downwards.
TATATATATATATATATATATATATATATATATATATATATATATATATTATGAAATGGACAAAGTCCGACAATTATTTAAAGACATTTTTTAAAACAGTCTTTTTATAGATACAAGTATTTAAGTAAATGGTCTGTTTATAATAACTGTCTTTGTATATATATATATATATATATATATATATATATATATATATATATATATATATATATATATATATATATATATATATATATATATAATATAGAAAAAAACAACTGAAAAGTTGCAAATTAAAAAAAATTGAATGTTTTTTTGGGAAAGTATTTATTTATATTTTATATATATATATATATTTGATATTTCAGATCGGCCCCGATCTTTCGTCAGAAATGGCTCTGACGAAAGATCGGGGCCGATCTGAAATATCAAATATATATAGATATATCTAAAATATAAATAAATACTTTCACAAAAAACATTCAATTTTTTTAATTTGCAACTTTTCAGTTGTTTTTTCTATATTATATACATATTAAGAAAGTATACGTTGCTTCTCATTATTATATATATATATATATATATATATATATATATATATATATATATATATATATATATATATACATATATATATATATATGTATGTATGTGTATGTATATGTATGTATATGAATATATATATATATATATATATCTGTGTGTGTTTATTTATCAATATATATATATCACAATATATATATATATATATATATATATATATATATATATATATATCAGTATATAAATATATCGTTATATCACACACACATACACACACACACACACACACACACACACATACATACACATCTTCTCCACTGTTAATTGTCTAAGTTTTGAGATGGAAATTCTTCAGCATGAGCAGAAAGTAAATTAAAGAATTGTTTTTATTCCTGTGTTCTTCATGTCGGCAGTATGTAC
>OZ038516.1:14597649-14600149 GCA_964036315.1 Acanthosepion esculentum | reverse complement strand
TATATATATATATATATATATATATATATATATATATATATATATATATATATATATATATTAAACTGTGCAGTCTTCATTTTCTTACAGACGCCACATCACAAACAGCTCTATCAGTGTTCCCATGGACAAGGTTCAGATTCCTTAGTTTCACCAGTTGTAACCTTCATGACTAAGATCAGAAATGCTACTCACATTTCAGCGGATTCATTTCCTCATAACTGCATTGGTGTGATGTAAGTGACACTCGAGCAGCTTTCTTCACGCGCACTGCTCCTTTGTGAAACTGAATCTAAACAGTATTCTTCCCCGATCACTACAATCTTAACCTGTTCAAGCCTAGGGTTAACCGTTATCTTCCCCACATATCCTCATAAACGGTGCGCCTGTTAGCGTCTACTTGCAAACCACTGCTCCTTGGAACCGACTGCCAAGATGACATTTTCTCGATTACTACAATCTTTAGATTCTCCATATATCCTCATAAAATATGCTTCTGTTTCTTGTAGAGAACCACCCTCATATCATTCGTACTTTTTTAAGCAAATTACCCCAAGCAAGTTGGGAGTGCTATTAGTACTCAAGGGGTTACAGAGAGTGAGAGTATGAGTAAAGAGGAGTGTTTGAGAAAAGGATAAAGAGAATGACAGCGATCTAGGTCAAGGCATCGGAATATGTCGATTGACATTACATTTGAAGATTGTAGCTATTAGGTAGGCAAGTGATAGGAATTGAGTTCCACTGAAGGGAGGTGCGAGAAAAGAGATTTAAGTGCACTCGAGTAGTTTCCTCCCAAGAACCTCTGCTTTGTGGAACCGACTCCCAAGAGGATGCTTCCCTGATCACTACAATCTTAACGTGTTCCAATATCGGGTTAACCGTTATCCACCCTTTATGTCTTCATAAGATGTTCCTCTTACTCTGTAACCTCTTAATTGCCTTTTCGCCTTTCTTCTCCTTACTAATGTTTCTGTTCCAAAGTTTTCACAGTTACTGGTAATTTTTTACTATGAAAATACATTGCTGGTATTTTTAATATAAAGATGTATTTTTATATTTTCATCGTGTTTTGCACCCAGTTTAAGTTTAACTGCCTCGAGTCAGGATTGACCTGGGGGCAACTGTAATTAAGAGGTCCTTAAAATCTCTCCCGATCAGATGTATGGCGGATGTCGTTTATTGGTATACCCAGGACGCGTATCCTTTTATAAGACCAAGGTATTGCTGGTATTATTGTTTACTATGAAAATACATTGCTGGTATTTTTAATATAAAGATGTATTTTTATATTTTCATCGTGTTTTGAACCCAGTTTAAGTTTAACTGCCTCGAGTCAGGATTGTCCTGGGGACAACTGTAATTAAGGGGTCCTTAAAATCTCTCCCGATCAGATGTATGGCGGATGTCGTTTATTGGTATACCCAGGACGCGTATCCTTTTATAAGAGCAAGGTATTGCTGGTATTATTGTTTACTATGAAAATACATTGCTGGTATTTTTAATATAAAGATGTATTTTTATATTTTCATCGTGTTTTGAACCCAGTTTAAGTTTAACTGCCTCGAGTCAGGATTGACCTGGGGACAACTGTAATTAAGAGATCCTTAAAATCTCTCCCGATCAGATGTATGGCGGATGTCGTTTATCGGTATACCCAGGACGCGTATTCTTTTATATGAGCAATAAATAAACGATGACTTACATCGTAAGCAGGGTACCTCATCTCACAGCATTCCATATCGGAGTAATTCATTCCACCGTCTATTATACGAGACTAAAAAAAAGAAATAAAATGAAAAGTCAGTTTTATTATGTTTTTTTAAAAAAAAAAACCTTTCAGTATAAATATAATTAAAGCATTGGTTTGTAGAAACAACAAATGTGAAAGTATTTTGAAGTAAAAACTAAATGCAAAATAAATTTAGAGATTGCAATTGTCGCGCTTAAAATGCTCAGGTTAAAATCGATGGCAAATAGGATCATCTCCTGAAAATATTCCATGTATAATTTATGCTAGTTAAATCGTATGAATAAAAAAGACAATTTTGCATTTGACTTGATAAAGTCCAACAGATAACGAAACGCCTCGGCGACGTACAGTTCTTCCTCTTGTCTTTTTTATTCACATATCTGTGTAAGACAAATATAATCAACACTATAAAATATTTATTATGAGTATAGCAACGATATTTCAAAATGTCTATAGAAGCAAGTTTTTAAAATATTTGAATTTTATTTTCCAAAAAAAAAATTTCAATTATAACAGCAATATTTTAAGACACTTAAATTGTAATAAAAAAATTAAAAATATAAATCAACTTAAAAATTATTTTTGAATTACAAAACGGTGTTACATGTGGATTTACAAAAAATTCATAACTATCAATTATATTAATTTTTTGTCTTAGCAATTCATGGTGATCTTAGATAAGACTGAAAATACTTTGGAAAATAAAAGTAATTAAAAAAAAAAAACTACGGCGCCTTCAGTAATGAGTTT
>OZ038516.1:14545149-14595149 GCA_964036315.1 Acanthosepion esculentum | reverse complement strand
ATTTCAATATTAAACCTTAACTGTTGGATGACAGTTTCATCCTCAAGCGATGTTTGGAATAACTAAGCAACGAAATGTTTTACTCATCTATAGTTTTGAAATGGAGGTGTAATCTTGGGTTAGTTTTTCATTATCAAGGGGTGTTTGTTATATGTCAAGTCTTTGGAGTCGTGTAAGGTTGTTTTTTTGCTACAATGGCTAATTTTATCAAGTTCCTTTACTCTTTTATTACTATCTGCTAAAACTCTAACTGATTGATGTTGTATATATTTAAAAACTAATTATATATACTCCTGTAAAATTTCGGTTGAGCTCTCTTGGAAAGAAGTGTGACTTTGTAAACAGTGACTATTATGGCTAATAATGCAAAACGGCATAGTGGTAGAATCCCCGACTGACGCTAATTCAGTCGGGTTTCGATCCTAGCTAGAGGCAGCCGGACGTCTAGCTACACTGATGAGTTGTGATACAGCGAAACAGTCTGTCTGTGGATGAAAATATATATATGATAAAAATACAGCTTTAAGGTATGGTTTATTTTTGGTAAAAACTGCTCAATATCAGAGATAGAACGTCTGGAAGCACATTGATGTAAACATCGAGTGACGACAGCCTGTTTCACGCTTAAAGGCAATCTTCAGGCTTGAAATATGAAACAGTATTGATTTCGTTAGTGACTTCGGTATTGACCTCAGTTTATTTCATATATATTTAAATACCATTATCTAAGATGTTGAGCAACATATATATATATATATATATATATATATGTGTGTTCCTCTCTTCCACACATATATACACTTACATGAATTAACGTTACCATCCTAGACAAACAAGCGTTTCTTCTTGATTTCATAGAAGCAGTCATTATTTACAAACCACTAGACACTCGTCTTAGCTAATGTCTGTTAGTCTTAATAATCATTTTACTATAGCCTCTTTGCTTATCCATTTCTATAGATAGTGTGTTGAAAGATGTAGATATGAAATGCTGAACAGATTCGAAATAACTGACTCATCCTGAAGCGTCCGTTCTTCCAGTGGAAGTACCTCATGTAATCGTGCATGATTTCATAGAAGCAGTCATTATTTACAAACCACTCGACACTCGTCTTAGCTAATGTCTTTTAGTCTTAATAATCATTTTATTATAGCCTCTTTGCTTATCCATTTCTATAGATAGTGTGTTGAAAGATGTAGATATGAAATGTTGAATAGATTCGAAATAACTGACTCATCCTGAAGCGTCCGTTCTTCCAGTGGTAGTACCTTATGTGATCGTGCATGATTTCATAGAAGCAGTCATTATTTACAAAGCACACGACACTCGTCTTAGCTAATGTCTTTTAGTCTTAATGATCATTTTACTATAGCCGCTTTGCTTATCCATTTCTATAGATAGTCCGTTGAAAGATGAAGATATGAAATGTTGAACAGATTCGAAATAACTGACTCATCCTGAAGCGTCCGTTCTTCCACTGGTAGTACCTCATGTAATCGTGAATGATTTCATAGAAGCAGTCATTATTTACAAATCACTCGACACTCCTCTTAGCTAATGTCTTTTAGTCTTAATAATCATTTTATTATAGCCTCTTTGCTTATCCATTTCTATAGATAGTGTGTTGAAAGATGTAGATATGGAATGTTGAACAGATTCGAAATAACTGACTTACCCTGAAGCGTCCGTTCTTCCAGTGGAAGTACCTCATGTAATCATCCACGAGCTCATATAAACAGTCGCAGATGTAATCACACCTCAGCATTTCCAAGTTGGTTCTGCCGTAGAAACCTATTAAAAAATATTGAATATCATAAATATATATATAAATATATTGAATATTTATAAATTTATTCTTTTCAAATTAATCTATTGGTTATTATATATTAAGAATGCTAGAGACCCTTTATATTATGTCTGAGCAGCCTTCCCTTTGTCAGCATCAGGGACGCTTTTTCGATCTTTTTCATTTTTGCTGCATTTTTCGATTCACCACTTTACAGTGAGTAATAATTTGTTTTTTATCGCTACTCTTACCCCGCTATATATGCATGTGTGATTGTGTGTGTGTGTGTGTGTGTGTGTGTGTGTGCGTGTGTGTATTTGTGCGCGCGTGAGTATGTGTGTGCGTGTGTGTATTTGTGCGCGCGTGAGTATGTGTGCGTCTATATTTTTTTTATCATTTTGTTAGGGTAAAATAGGTCGCGTTATATTAACGTGGAGAAAATGGAGGACTATCGTTTCTGAAGGATCATTTTTTTTGGCGATCTTTGAAAGTGACCATCATTTTCTGTGATCTTACCTATCGTCGGTGGGTAGCAGAGCCATTAGGGCTAACGTTCAGATGAATGTTGCTGCAAGTGGCCTGCGAAGTATTTCGGTTGAGAGGCAGCGAGCGTGAAACGCCGCATACTCAGTTGAAATGTTTGTCTTATATATCGCCAGGAAAGAGAACTTGATATTGTTTTATAACAGGTATTCTCGTCGGGACTTCTTCAAAAAACGTGGACGGATTTTGTTTTAAAGTACTTACCATATTCTCGAGCTAAATATCTGCATATCGCCATAGATTCCGGCATTTTGTAACCGTCATCCATTTCCAAGACGGGAAGACAGCGGCCTGGAAAATCTGAAGAAAAAGGAATCAATATTAATCAAATTGGAATGCTCATCTATCTATCTATCTATCTATCTATCTATCTATCTATCTATCTATCTATCTATCACCAACTTCACTACGCAACAATCCCGAAGGTATGGTGGGTTTTGGGAGCCTATCTATCTATCTATCTATCTATCTATCTATCTATCTATCTATCTATCTATCTATCTCAACCTTGCCACACTCTTTCATTCTTTCTTTCTCACTCAGCTCATTTTTCTTTCTTTCTTTCTTTCTTTCTTTCTTTCTTTCTTTCTCAGTCTCTTCATATCTATCTATCTATCTATCTATCTATCTATCTATCTATCTATCTATCCTCCATGGAAATACTGATAGAATAGGAAGAGTCTTGCAATATTTTGTCTGTGTAAAAAGGTGCTGAAAGCTAGAGAAAGATTCCTCGCAGACGAGAGCTTTGTCAAATCCAAGAAATTAATGTTGGTCAGCTGCAGCCAAGATATGGCAGCAATACTCTATTTTTTCGTCTCCTTTGCCCAGGGTTAGAGTTAGGGTTAGAGTTAGGGTTAGAGTTAGGGTTAGGGCATGGCAGGAGGAGTTGTATAAGAAGCTGACCATTAAAATTAGCGATGGGTCGGTGATGTGGTTTTTACTTGGGGTCTGATTGTTTCGTTTTCTACGGCTTATCAAACCTTTGCAGGTTATTTAATGCCAGAAACTATATTTAGATTGGAAGAATTTTGTTAATAATAATGGTTTAATGATACAAGTCTTACTAATTAACCCATAGATGGGAGTAGAGAGGTTGATTCATATCTTTCAAACGGAAATTTGCTCGTAAGTGAATATAACGAAGCCAACGGGAATTAGAACTCGGCTCTTCTATTAAAAATGCCGAGCCATTATCCATTACACCAGCCACACATCCAAGTACCTTGTATTCCCAATCGGTCACCCATCTATGTACGTAGTTTAACTTCGGTGATCAAATTAAGAAGATTCTTTGAGAGTGCAACCATTTAGGTCTAAACGGTGAGCTTGATTTTAGAGATACTGAAAGACACAATCCATTTCCCGCCTTTTATCAATGACGATCGGAACCGGCACTACAATTCAAGACCTCTTTCTTTCTTTTTTCTTTCTCTCTGTCTGTCTGTCTATCTTAGTTAATATCTATCTATCTATCTATCTATCTATCTATCTATCTATCTATCTATCTATCTATCTATCTATCTATCTCAGTCTGTTCCTATCTATCTATCTATCTATCTATCTCAAACTTGTCACAATCATTCATTCTTTCTTCCTTACTCAGCTCATCATTCTTTCTTTCTTTCTATATCAATCTTGTCAGTGTTTCATTCGTTCTTTCTTAGTTTATCTATCTATCTATCTATCTATCTATCTATCTATCTATCTATCTATCTATCTATCTATGACACAATTTAGCTATGGTATCTCAGTCAGTTAATATCTATCTATCTATCTATCTATCTATCTATCTATCTCAAACTTGTGACATTCATTCTTTCTTCCTTACTCAGCTCATCATTCTTTCTTTCTTTTTTTCTATATCAATCTTGTCAGTGTTTCATTCGTTCTTTCTTAGATAGATAGATAGATAGATAGTTCATCTATCTATCTATCTATCTATCTATCTATCTATCTCAAACTTGTCACAATCATTCATTTTTCTTCCTTACTCAGCTCATCATTCTTTCTTTCTTTCTTTCTATATCAATCTTGTCAGTGTTTCATTCGTTCTTTCTTAGATAGATAGATAGATAGATAGACAGATGAACCATCTATCTATCTATCTATCTATCTATCTATCTATCTATCTATCTATCTATCTATCTATCTATCTATCTATCTGTGACACTATTTAGCTCTGGTAATTGGCTAACAAATAAACCATAGAAATTAAAAACGGGAAATATTTAAGGCGAGAAAGAGCTATATCGAAAGCCAGACCGAGCGACATTTTTTTTTAACAAAAAGAAAGAAAAATAATTGGGAAAAGATTTTATTTCATTTACGAAGAAAGATACTTTTTCGAAAAAGACAGAAAATCCGTAAGAGAAAGCCAGATTTCAGATTCTGTCAAAATTAATTAATGTCATGATAAGGGAGTGACGCGCCAAGGGAAACAGAATTCGGGGAGGAATGACAAAGCCGACCACACATGGCGGCCATAAAAAAAATCGGCTTCGGTCAACTGCATACAGACAGAGGAAATCAATATTAGTTATCTATCAGATATACCATTTAATATTTTTGTTCTTGGATTCCGACGAAGAAAGCCAGCCGTTATGTGTACAGATCTTGATATGAAAAAGAAATCATTATTATTGCGTATTCAAACTGTTGACGGCAAACTCAATGTCGCCGAAAGTGAGCATCTGGTGATACGAAAATTTTAAGACACGAGAAAAATAAAGAATTTAATTTTCAGGTGAAACACGACCACCCAGTTAAAGGTTGACTAGCAGTGATTAATGAGTCGGTAGAGATTCTGATGAGTGGATTTTGGGTGGCTCAGGATAAGATATGATAAAAAAATTTAATTATGGCAATTTGGACCTCATAAAAATTCTGGCCGATAGAAAAGAGAAGAAAAAGAGATTTTTCTGGATGATAATTTTAAGAAGACTAGTCTAGCCACACCCACGCTGCCGAGCGATCATTGGCCAAGTGGTAGCGTGAGTGATAGGCGAAGGTGAATGTATGAGAAAGGCGGGGAAGTTGTTGACACCCACTAAGAGGATTGGTATGAGATACCAATATGAGAAAGGAAGAGTCTAGGAAGATAATTCTCTTCCGACCTCTGCTCACGGACGAGGGAGAAATCCCCCGAAATGGAAAGTGATTAACCTTCCAAAAATGGAAACTAATTAATTTTCCTGTTCTGTGAACAAATAGAATTCTTGTTGGAAATCGAGAATTATCGAGGAACCCGAACCACATCCGGCCCCACACCGGGTTTTGATCGGTGTCCATATAAACAAACGTCCCCGGGCTGTTGCAGTTCAGTTCCAGTTGGAGTTCGTCAGTTTGACAGTAGGAGTCTCACCGGAGAATAGCGCCTCGCAGGAGTTGACCAAGATTCCACGCCTTTCGACTTAGCCTTCCCACCAAATGCAAGTTTATTGAAGAACGACTTAAGATACCAAAACTCACTTAAGAAACGCAAAAAGTGCCACGAATGCATAGAAACGGGCTGGGAGAGAAACGCACTCCTGTATTCAACAGACAGATAAAGATAATTGTTATTTTTCAACATATTTGAACCTCTTGAGTTTGTTTTATTATTTCTTTTACTTACGCTTGTGCGGTATCACCTTTACCCCGGATTCAGCTTGCACTACGACCCGACGCCGGATTGATTCGTCTACCTAAGATCAAAGTCACAGCGTTGGTAGGTTAGACTGGAGATCAAAGCAGTTACCTCGGTAACCAGACGTTGGAGGCGAGCTGAAAACGACAAAGCTGATATTGAACCGGGAGACGACCGGATCGACCGGGACACAAGCCGGTGGCAGAGACAAAGAGTCAACCCCAAAAACGCTGGTGGAAGAACTCTTACAGCTTCGCGCTGCAACTGGGATTTGATCACGGACCGACGGCCAGGGTCACATATTGGTGCTGCGTCCAAGACATCGACCGCGACCACCTAAACCAACCGGGGCGTGTATCTATCTATCTATCTATCTATCTATCTATCTATCTATCTATCTATCTATCTCAACCTTCTAAAGATGCAGGAAAAATGTCCGGTTTCCTGTAGCGCTTCAGTAAGTACCCGACTCCTCTAGATATCGTCTACCTTTACAAGAGTCAGATCAGGCCAAGAATGAAGTACTGTTGTCATATTTGGGCGGGGACTTCACAGACCCCACTCTGCAGCCTCGATTAAGTCGAAAAGCGTCTGCGAGTCCTTGTGGGTGACGAATTATTCCCCAACCTCCGACCTCTCTCCCACAGGCAGGATGTGGCACTGCTCTATCGCTACTTCCATGGAAAGTGCGCAGGTGAACTCCATTCCTTAGTTCAATCAAGTCTGACCTTCACGCACATTTCCACGCCAATTGTAGCAAATAACCCACAGCCATCCGTATCCCTTCGGTGAGAAGTACGTTCCACTGGAGTAGCTTCTTCCCACGAAGTGGAACCGACTTCCAAGAGGATATTTCCTCTGAACACTACAATCAACCTGTTCAAGTCTAGGGTTAGCCGTTATCTTCCCGACCTAACCGTATGAATTATGTCGCTTTCTCTTTCTTGCTCTATCTCAAGTGGCTCCCGGGCCTTGTACAGTGTGAACCTCATGTGATTTTTTTTAAAGCTGTCATGTTTAGGTCATATAGAGTTTTTGTGGTGCATATAAAACAGATGGAGAGTAAGACAAGAGAGACGGCCAAAAGTCGCAGGTACGCTGATGTCATGGGTCTCAGAAGACTACGGAATAACAATGGTCTTCAAGGACCTACGTGACAGAAAGTACTTGATAAGTGCGAAGTCTTATGACGTGGGCTAGTTAGACAGTTTCATAATTTCTACTCAGTGAGCGTCCCTTTTTATTGTCCTACGCAAAGCTAAACTAAATTAAATAAATTACAACTATTTACAAAAGGCAAATAGTCCAGGGGAGACAGCCGTATTTATCTTGAGAACTATTGCGTGCCAAGGGAGGTAAGCAAGTAAGCTTGTCGTAAAAATGTCAATAACTAACCTAGAAGCCGCCATTCCGGTTCACTTTATGCTAGCTCCATGTTCAACAATTACACCAATCTGATGACCTTGTGTAAACCTGTTGTTGCTCACCGCATATTGTTTGCCTGAGAATCGATGAAACACCAATTGGTAGATTACTTCCATACCGTGGAGACTGTATTTCACGTTAGCTTTAATTGTGACACTTTTAGCGGCGATGACTTTGCGACTTGTATGATTTTTACAGTTAGATAAATTTTATTTGATTGAAGTTCATATTTCTTCAAATAAAAACTGATCAACTTAATAAAATATCTTTTAAGCAAATCACTCCACGCAAGGGGTTACAGAGCGTGGCATTGGGAGTAAAGAGGAGTGTTTGGGAAAAGGATAAAGAGAAGGACAGAGTCCAAGATCAAGGCATCAGAAGATGTCGATTGACATTACATTTGAATATTAGCAGATTACAGTTATCAGTGAAATCGGAGATGCGAGATAAGAAGCTTTTGGAGTAGAAGAGATGGCTACATTTGGCAATTTCGACAGTGAAAGGGTGGGTCCAAGATGCCAACCTAGTATCACGCTTAAATACAGGCAGTTTGGGAACCAATGGAAGTAGTTACCATGAAAGTACATCTGTAAAAGACAGAGGAAAGGCATAGCACGTCTGCGAGAAAGGGACTTTAGACGATTTGCCAGATCAGAACCAATCACGTTACATATCCGTCTCTGGATTTTGGCGAGATGAACAGCGGGTGCACCAGACCATATATGGCAGTTGTATTCTATGCAAGTACGAATGGCTGATTTATAGATTTGAAGTACGGACACAGGCGAGAAAAACCTTCCGACGCGAAACAAAGAACCAACATCCCTTCCGGTAGATGAAGCAATAGATTCAGTAGTTATTCCACTTAAGGTCAGTGGACAGCGTGAATTCTGGTTCTTTTCGTAAGTGTTTTATTAATAGTCCAGGCGCAGACATAAAACCCCGACAATTTTCCATAGCCAAGAAAAGTATTTAATTACATAGTAGCCAAGAAGCCACCCTTCGGGCGAACTTTAGGCTTGTTCCTGCGAAGGGGTTTTTTGACCACGGCCTTTTAGCTTCAGCGTCCAATGTAAGTTAAAGGTGTAAGAATTTAGAAATAATAAAATTATTTTATCTTTATTCGACACCTTAATTCGGCATACTCTTTCTTCGTGTACATAAACGATGTCCGTAGTTTGTCTACATTTATTTTGCACGTGATTTTTATTTTCTTTTAAAATCACCATTCTTTAAGCCCCCTACACATAAAGGCACTCTCAAAAGACATTAGGAAACCCGAATTATGTAATATTTCAAATACGTCACAGTACGCGTGCTAGCAAAAGAAAAAAATATGAGCAATGTACCATGCCCCATTTAAATTTTAATTACGGTTTAATTAGACGATATCAGTTGCAATTGGAACGAAAAGCGAAATTAGAGTTAAAACCTTTAATAAAGATTTTTTAAAACCTTTCACTTTGTTCGATATTTAAATTTAACTTTAAATGAGTTATTCGTTTAATTTTTAATCGCGTGTAACTACAACAGTTATTCCCTGTTACTTCATGTTGTTTATGATTCGTAGAGATCGAAAATGGGGCGGACGGACACACGTACACTGCGCTTTATTTATACAAATTTTCCTGACACCAGTTTCTATAAGTCATTTTTTAAATATATTATGAGTTGTCATGCTAGAAATTTTTTTCCTCAGAATCCATCTTACACATTTACAAATCTACAATTACCAGTGTATTGAATACTGCTGCAGTATCTTGTCTGATACTTCTGATATTCTCGTTGTTCTTGACAACATCCAAAAAACGATCTGTGATGTAATTGATCCTGAGCAGGCATCTCACTTCAGTTACTTTCTCATCGACGTGACATGGCTTTCCTTCAAATATTTCCATGGCGCACAGATTACACGAATATAAGCGTGCTTCTAGATTGGCAATTAAGTCCCAACGTTTTACTGTTGAAAAAGCTAAATGCAACCGCCACTGCCAAACCCTGCAATTTCTTTTCTTGCACTTCTCGCCCGTAGAACTCCCTTCCGTTTACTTGCTTCCCTGAAAACTAAAATTGTCAAAAAATTTAAATGCAATGTCAACCGCTATCTTCTGTCTTCTTAAGTCCCATTCATCTTTTCTCCTCTCTGAAATCCTCCCCTCACTCTCAGTGACCACTTTCACTTTCACTTTTACTTTCAATTTCATTTCACTGCTTGTAAACATCTCCCCCACCCCGTGTCCTAGTGGCATTGCAGCCTTGCTTGGGGTGAAATAATTAAGACAATTAGTATGTTCGAATGTTCTTGACTTTACATGAATCTTTTCAGTGAAATTTTCATTTATCTTTTTATGCTAATGTTCAACCAATACAGGTCCCGATAGCCGCTCAATGTAGAGGGATACTGTGTAATATTGAGTGAACGTAATAAATGGTGTGCAGTTGATGAGAAAATTTAACCTGCTTCTTGTTCCACGGATGAAAATGGCGATTTACTAACTGTAGATTAGATATGGCACAAGGATTTGAGATACGAGTATTTTGAGTTACGAGCTTGGTCTTGGAACGAATTAAACTAGTATTTCAAGGCGTTATTGTATTGATAGTCTTTCTATATTTCTGAGTTGAGGTATTTTAACTATTTACACTATTTACATTTTCGGACTGCTGTCCTCATCTATATTGTCATAACCACGACGTTTCGGCCGTTGTACGCTACGACCTTGTTCAGGGTATTTCTGAGGTGAGATATTGTAATTATTTACACTATTTACATTATTCGAACTGTTGTCCTCATCTTTATTTCCATATCCACGACGTTTCGACCTTTGTACGCTCCGGTGCTCTTCAGGAACTATGTATATTTCTGAGATGAGGTATTGTAAATATTTACACTATTTACATTGTTCGGACGGTTTTCCTTATCGTTATTGTCATATCCTCGACGTTTCGACCGTTGTACGCTCTGGCCTTCTTCAGAATATTTCTTTATTTCTGAGTTGAGGAACTGTAATTACTTAGACTATTTACTTTGTTTGGACTGTTGTCCTCGTCTTTATTGTCATATCCAGGAAGTTTCGGCCGTTGTACTCTCCGGCCTTTATTCCACGTGCCACGCCTTTTTATGATATGTCGATTTCTGTTATTTCACTTTAGTAACAAAACTTTTGCTGTGGCCATGTCTTGAACTCACAACGCCTTGGATCAAGTCATTGCATTACTTCAAACAACGCTTTTATCCACTGGTCCATGAGGAAAATCTACACCAGTGGACTAAATAAAGTTTCGAAATTCAAACGTATATCAACTGAAGAAGACCGGAGAGTACAATGGCCGAAACGTCGTGCGTACGACAATAAAGACGAAGTCAATATTTTGAACAATATAAATGGTGTAAATATATATTGTAAATATTTTACCCATTTTATAATTATTTTTTTTTTAGATATATGGAAAAAAAACACAAGTTGCCAGTTTAAACTGAAACTAGGAGGATTAGGGTTTAAAATATGTATTGATTATCCTTATTAATATTTAAACTATGTCTATGAATACAAAAACGGTTTTCTTCTATAAAAAGTTAATATTTGAATTAATGCTTGATTGTAACAGAATTACATGTATATATTATACATTTAATAATGCCTGGTATTACAAAACGTTTTATTTTCAAAATTGCTTAGGGTGCTACGTTAAACTGACTTTTAAAGAGCTAATGAGTTATTCGTTTAATTTCTTGTTCCACGGATGAGATTGGCGATTTACTAACTGTAGATTAGATAGGGCACAAGGATTTGAGATACGAGTATTTTGAGTTACGAGCTCGGTCTTGGAACGAATTAAACTCGTATTTCAAGGCGTTATTGTATTGATAGTCTTTCTATATTTCTGAGTTGAGGTATTTTAACTATTTACACTATTTACATGTGCTCTTCAATATTGTGGCTTTGTCCATATATCAAGCTAAACTTGCTTTATAAGAAGAGATTATTGTCCCAAAGGCTTACCATACATCACGGCTTGTTTGGGATTGTCCCAGTTTGGATGTGATATCTCAAAGTTCTATGTTATCAGTATACACCCCAAACAAGACAGAAATGTCACGCAGGAGTTTAAAGGGCGAGAAAGTGGGAGAAAAGGCGGGGTTAGAGAAGGGTCGGGATTCAAGAAGATAGAAGAGGGCCACTGACGTTGCATTTAAATTTTCTTAAGATGATACTTAACAGAGAATCAAATGGAAAAAAAGTTCTACAGGTGATAAATTCGATAAATAAACTGTTGGGGTAGAGGGGGAGGTTGCATGTCACTATTTCAGCATTAAGTGCTGGGACCTAATTGCCAATCTAGTTGCACGTTTAAATTCTTGTGGTCAGGAAACCAGAGTCAAAAACTCATTCCAGATTTATCTATATAGCTGTCTATCTCAGTCTGTTCATATCTATCTATCTATCTATCTATCTATCTATCTCAATCTATTTTTTCTTTCTTTCTTTCTATCTATCTATCTATCTATCTATATATCTATCTCAGTCTGTTCATATCTATCTATTTATCTCAGTCTTTTCATATCTATCTATCTATCTATCTCAGTCTATTTTTTCTTTCTTTCTTTCTTTCTATCTATCTATCTATCTATCGCTTCCTGTTAATATCTATCTATCGATCTATCTATCAATCTATCTCAATCTATTTTTTCTTTCTTTCTTTCTTTCTTTCTTTCTATCTATCTATCTATCTATCTATCTATCTATCTATCTATCTATATATATATATATCTATGTCAGTCTGTTCATATCTATCTATTTATCTCAGTCTTTTCATATCTATCTATCTATCTATCTATCTATCTATCTATCTATCTATTTATCTATCTATCTATCTATCTATCTATCTATAAAATTCTCTCTCTCTCTCAGCTCTCTAAGATTGAGAAAAAGACAAAGTTGACTATTGTGTACCTAGAATTCCATAAAGCATTAGATCACTTAAAATATTTTCCGAAATTTTAAAGATTCTTGCATCATTAAGAAATTATCAAAATGTCACTCACTCCAACATAAATCTATGGAGACAGTTGTCAACATTGCATAAAAACAATTACCTCCTATTCTGCTATATTTTAAACTGAAAGTAAGTAAGAGTTATTTAAAATCAGATTAAGTTTTAGAAAAATATATTTTATTTTTGAAAGATATTTAAATATAGACAATTAAAGTGTATTGTGAGATTAAAATTTAAAAAATTAAATTAAATTTAAAATTAATTAAATTAATGAAATTAAATTTAAATTGAATTTAAATAAAAATTTTAATTTAATTTTAATTAATTTAATTTTAAATTTCATTTAAATTTAAATTTAAATAAAATTTAAATTTAAATGAAATTTAAATTTAAAATTTAAATTTAATTAAATTTAAATTAAATTAAAATCAAATAAAAATTTAAATTTTATTAAATTTAAAAATTTAAATTAAATTAAAATTAAATAAAATTTTAATTCTTATTAAATTTAAAAATTTTATTTAAATTTAAAATTTAAAATTGTATCTAAAAAATAATTGAAATTCGTTTTGAAATATATCAAAGTATTTTCTTTATTGGAATTTTTAAAGTTAATCTATTAGCTTGATAGAAGAAAGATTTTACATTTTTAAAACTTCATTTTAAACCTTAAGCAACGCTTTCTGTGGATATTAAAATGTATATAAAAATGTACGAAAGGGAGTTTGAATGTCAAAGAAAGTACACTGCATGTGGACAGGCATTTTGACGCCTTATACAGGGTGCGATGGATGAATTCTTGTCTAAATGAGGAATAAATGAAAAATAACGCTCATTTTAACAGATATATATAGAGAGAGAGAAAGAGAAATATCTTGAAATATTAAAGATTAAGTTTATTCAATAAAATCGCCACTGGTATCAACCCCGGCCTCCAGACGACTTCGGAATCTCCTACAACTCTTCTGGGCGGTCTCCTTGATTAAGTTGGTGAATGCTGCCATAATCGTATATAATATAATTATTTTTTTTAAAAATATGGTTCCATCGCTACGTAAGAGTTCTCGTGTTTCAAAAACAGAAGCTGAAAAACCTGATCTGTTTCATCCTCAAGCAAATTTCGGAATAACTAATCTTGAGATTTACGGAGCTTTATAAGCATATTCATTCGTAAATTACAAGATTAGGTATTCCGAAATTTGATTGAGGATGAAACAGAGCGGGTTTTTCAGCTTCTGTTTTTGAAACATGAGAGCTCTTATGTAGCGATGGAACCATATTTTTAAATAATAATTATAATTTAGGGTCTACTTTTGTATTGAGCACTGTTTTCTTTTAAAACAAAAACAAAAATACTAAAGAACTTCGGATTATTAACCTAACGTGTTCTTTCCTATTTTTCTATATATGTGCACACGTGCACACACACACACACACACACACACACACACACACACACACACACACACACACACACACACATATATATATATATATATATATATATATTGAGTGCCCTGACGATCCGCGTAGGTGAAACCTTTGTAGGTTTGTCTGGCTCTTTAGGTTGACTTACTCATATATATATATATATATATATATATATATATATATATATATATATATAAGCAAATATGTGGATGTAGATCCGACGGTATGATGAAAAATATGGAAATGACAAAACAAAATCCGAATATGCAAGTTTACTGTTTTAATGGTGTTTTACTGTCGACGTCAGACTTTTGGGTCTAGTAATCGTCTAATCCTAAGTATGTTTCTAATAACCATGTCCTGAAGATGGTCTACTAGACCGAAACGTCTTACGTCGATAGTAAAACAACATTAAAACAATAAACTTGCATATTCGGATTTTGTTACGTCTTTTCCATATTTTTCATCATATATATATATATATATATATATATATATATATATATATATATATATGTATATATATATATATATATATATATATATATATATATATATATATATATATATATATATATAGACAATATTAGTGGTGAATATACACATACATATGCAATTATATATACACATACATATATGTATAAAAATAATTCCAAGTGGATATGATCCAGGTAGAACTCGATGTTCAGTACAGAGTAAGGATATAATAAAAAGACTTAAACACTAATATTCCATGGTCATAATTTAAGAAGTAAGAACGATCCAATTCATCAGACCTACAGATTCAAAAAGAAAAACAGAAAAAACAACTCCGGGAAAAATTAGTGACAGTATGTGTGAGAGTGTGGGAGGACCTGAGATCTATATAGAGGGGTAACATACGAGAGAGGCAAGGATGTCCAAAGGTGGAGGGGGCATTAAAATTTAACAGAGAGAAGATTTAAAGAAGGGTTTCAGTGAGAATATATATATATATATATATATATATATATATATATATATATATATATATATATATATATATATATATATATACAAGTTATACTAAAGAGTACTGCAGTTAAGTAGCTCAAATAGTTCTCATTTAAATACACATAGAGATCTATCAAAGTCTATCCGTCACATACTCGGTGATTAATACATACAGAATAACATCTTTCACTTATAAAAGAAAGGCTAAAATTAATGGAAGCATTATTAAAAAAAACAATAAATTCAACGTTCAATAATATCAACTATGAACACCGCCACAATGTGCTGACAGTGTTTGGAAAATAAATTATTTAAAAACTCCAGATACATACATGAACAAATCCATACATTCAGTTAAAAGTAAAAATAAAATCATCCTTGATAATGGATAAAATATAGCCGAAAACGTTTGAACAATTTCTACATAGTTTATATGCATAAAAGTAGAAAATTATAAGAACACAAGAAAAACTGAATAACATAAAAAGCTTAAATGCAGTTCCTTCTCAGTGGTCTTTAATGAAACATGTATAAAAGAGGGATTACTGTCCATATATATATATATATATATATATATATATATATATATATATAAAGGTATTTTTTCAGAAAGAAATAGCAGATTTCAAATTTGAATAAAAGCAAATGCGTAGAGACGGAAACGCATTCCACACATGACTGGATATGAAAAGTTTCAAAGTTATTAAAATAAATAAAAAAAAATTAATGTGTTGGCCGAGTTTGGAAAATAAATTATTTAAAAAATTCAGATACATACATGAACAAATCCAGACATTCAGTTCAATGTAAAAATAAAATCATCCTTGAAAATGGCTAAAAGTATATCCGAAAGCGCTCGGACATGCAACACATTGGGACAACGTCTACATAATTTATATGCAGAAAAGAATAAAATTATAAGAACACATAAAAAAATTAAATAAAATCTTTAACGCAATACCTTGTCAGTCCTTTTTAATGAAACTTGTATAAAAGAGGCATTGCTTCGCATCTACACAGTATATATATATATATATGTGTGTGTGTGTGTGTGTGTAATTTGGCAGCAACTTTTCTTTTAAACATGTTGTTTTGAATGTTAAAGACATCATCTTGCATATTTTCTTTTGAATTTTCTCATATTTTCTAATGAGAGTTTTTATTTGAATATGATATCGAAATAAATATTGTCCGTACGATAACCTAGTACTTTCGAACATCATTGTTCATCTTCAGGGTCAAAATTTGTAGTCAAAATATTTTAAAAACATTTGCCAATTGTCTTGTAGCGGAATCATGTTGCTACATTTTTTTTACAAACTAAATAAACGTTAAAATCCTTTTAATTTCAAAAGACGCGATGATGTTATCACGTGCATGGCGAAGATTTTTAATCATGTGACGGCGGGAAAAAGATTTTTATTATACAAGCCAAAAGATCGAAGAATACGTAATAAAATTTAAATATATTATAAACATTGTAGGATGTTTCCAGAAATAATATAATCTATACGATTAATAATATAATACGATTATATATATATATCTTTGAAAAAAAGAATTACGCGTAATTACCGTTCCTGAGGCCTTCCCATTCCAAGAAATCGATTCTCTTATCTACGTAATGGACGCCGGCAGCAGCGAACATCATGCGACAGATTTCGGCCCGTCCGCGGCCATTGAAATAGTATAGAGTGTACATCGGCATGTCGAGACTTTACGGTTCCTACCTGCTCTTTCAAATGTAAGAGCTCACTTTGTGTGTTTTTCACCTGTGGGTAACGACCGTGTGGATACTTCTAAATTTATACTCTTCTTTGATCCGCAGGACCAGTTAAATTCCTCGCTCTATGAACGATTAAGGCCGTCAGTTGATTGTCCTTGCTACATGCCTATCGTCGCATAGCATTGCTATCAATCAGGTCAGCAAAAGTGCGAGTCTAAATTATAATAATTGTGTAAGTTTTTTGGGACACTACTTTTTCTGATCTGAAGCTAGAGAAATCTAAAGACGAAATATTTCACCTTGATAAGGTCAAGCAACAAAGGCAATTTGTCCTTTCATTGCGAGAATTCTTCTTCTTTTGTCTCCATGTGCCGTGTTCCTTCTGGTCGTGGGCGATCATGTATCTCCCCAACTTTCTTTCGAAATATTTAACATTAATAAGTTCAAGAAAAAAAGCAATTTGTTTTGGATTGCAAGATTTCTTCATCTTCTTTTGCTTTCTCTATATGCCGTGTCCCTTCTGGTCGTGGGCGATCATTTCTCTCCACAACTTTCTTTCGAAATATTTAACTTTAATAAGTTCAAGCAACTAAGCAATTTGTTTTTTGGATTACAAGATTTCTTTTTCTTCTTCTTCTTCTTCTTCTTCTTCTTCTTCTTCTTCTTCTTCTTCTTCTTCTTCTTCTTGATCATCTTCTTCTTCTTCTTTCTCTATATGCCGTGTCCCTTTTGGTTGTGGGCGATCATGTCTCTCCACAACTTTCTTTCTAAATATCTGATCTTGATAATTTCGAACACCAAAGCAATTTGTCTTTGGATTGTGAGATTTCTTCTTCTTCTTCTTCTTCTTCTTCTTCTTCTTCTTCTTCTTCTTCTTCTTCTTCTTCTTCTTCTTCTTCTTTCTCTATATACCGTATCTCTTCTGGTCGTGGGTGATCATGCCTCTCCACAACTTTCTTTCGGAATATTTAGCCTTAATAAGTTCAAGCAACAAAGCAATTTGTCTTTGGATTGTGAGATTTCTTCTTCTTCTTCTTCTTCTTCTTCTTCTTCTTCTTCTTCTTCTTCTTCTTCTTCTTCTTCTTCTTCTTCTTCTTCTTTATCTATATGCCGTATCTCTTCTGAATGGGGGTGATTATGCCTCTCCCCAACTTTCTATCCTTCGTCAAAAAATAAACTATTAACTTTCCATCATAAACGCACAGGCCCTACATTTTCGCCTATCATGATGTATGATTTCCTCTCAACAACATTTATTGCTTCTGACGCGTCTTTGCTCGGACCTCAAGAGGAACTCATATACACAATGTCGTAAATTGTCGACATTATACATTTTTTAATTTCGCGCATGCACGTTCTTTGTTTTTTTTATTTTTTCGACTACATAGTATAGTAGGGTCAGTTGGGCACCGATTTTGAGAAAAAGAGCACAATGGCACAATGCACTCTGCCAGAAATTTGAAAACGGCGTGATGTACTGCTTGACATTCATACCAGATCTTCTAATATGAGCGTGTTTGGGTGTCAATCTGAGGACAGTGCAGAGAATTCGGGAAGAGTTAGAGTTTATAGCCAGTTAACATCTTGATGTTTGGAGTGATCACTAGTGATGGTGATATTAGGCCTCCATTCATCTTCCCACAGGGCCTCAGACACAACACGGTGGGCTACATCAAGTGCCTTGAGGGGATAGCGCTGCCCTGAGTCGAGAGGAAGGCTTCTGGAAGACACCGTGCCTGGCAATAGGACACTGCAACATGCAACACAAGCAGGAGAACACAGTCATGGATGTTAGATAATTTCTGAGACCACAAAACCCCTTACATCTGGCCACCCAAATCCCTAAACTGACCCCCTAGATCATTATCGGTGGGACACAGTTGAACGAGAGACCACCAAAAATCCTTTTCAGACAAAAGCTGAACTAAAGGCAAGAATTATGGCAGCATTTACCAATATAAACAAAGGAGATCGCCCAGAAGAGTTGCTGGAGGATTTAGTTGAAGCCAATGACGATTTTATTGAATGGATTTACTCTTTAGATATTTTTGTAATATTTTAACTCTTTTTTCATTCTTGTTCCTCTTTCCCTCCTACCCTGCTTTAGAATTTGTCTTCTTCTTTTCTCTTCCTGTCTAAAAAAATATTTAAGAGGTCAAATTGTCCGGCCTCTTAACTGAGTACACTTTAACCTACGTATGCTATTAAAAATGGTTTAAAAAGAACGTTATCCCTACTTTCCATTTTCATAGACCATTCTATAGTCCTCCTCCTACTATCACCTCCGTCACCTTATATCAATCTAAAAGTATCCAGCGAAATCTTGTTTTAAAAATGAAAAAAAACAAATTCCTTGTAACCAGAAATGTGAACTGATGTACCAGGAAAAATATATATTTATTATATAAATTATAGCCATGGAGCCTTAAGGTTGTCTCTTTCTTAATTATTTAATATATATATATATATATATATCAATTATGTGGTGCGGGTTCAATTTATATTATACTATTTCCCTACCTGAGGATGATCGTATGAAACGATTGAAAGCTAAGCTAGTAGTAAAAAAAGATCATACCATTCATTAACGGATTCGAGGTTAAGGTATTTTATTATTAAAAATTGTTTGCGAGAGTGATTCTTGCCATATCATTAACTTCATTATCTGCTTTTCGTATGAATGATTTGCGTAATATATATATGTATATAATTTAAATAAAAATAAAAACAGGCCACTTTAAGATTCCATGTAATAAATTATTTCACCACAGCCCTTTTAAAGGATCGCGGATCATCAGACTTTACGTCCAAAGGTTGAAACTAGAAATGAAAGAAAAAAGAAAAAATATATTTCTTCATTTTTCGTTTCAACATTTGGGAGTAAAAACTGATGATCCGCGATACTTTAAAAGGGTTGTGGTAAAATAATTTATTACATGGAATCTTCAAGTGGTCTGTTTTTATTTTTATTTAAATTATTAGCTCTGATTTACATTGAGCTCTCTGGATTTTATCCTCCTTGGGTCTACCCATACTGATTACCTAGTTTTTCGTAAACTATATATATATATATATATATATATATATATATATATATATATGCAGTACTTATTGGAAAGTGTTCGATGTCAGAGAAAGAGAATTACATATTCAGTAGTGTGCATGTCTGTGAAACCCAGGGTTACAAACTCATATCCACACAACTGAATATATATATATATATATATATATATATATATATATATATATATATATATATATATATATCCATACAACTGAATATATATATATATATCTATACAACTGCATATATATATATATATATATATATATATATATATATATATATATATATATCCATACAACTGAATATATATATATATATATCTATACAACTGCATATATATATATATATATATATATATATATATATATATATATATATATATATATATATATATATATATATATTATGTATTTGAGGAGGCACGGTGGAGTAATGGATAGCGGCTTCGATTGAGCCGAGTTCATATTCCAGTCGAATCCATTACATTCACTTACGTGCTAATCTCCTTGGGAAAGGTGTGAATTCTCTTCTTCTCCCTCCAACTAGGGGTAAATAGCAGGACAGACTGGGTTCTATAGCCTTGGATGTCAACTGGTCTAGGAGAAGGACAACTCTGAATTCAAAACCGGCGGAGGTACGTTTGGGGACCTTGTGGCACTCAGTGCACCAGGTCTCTGTATTCGTCCCTTCAAAATGTGTGGCTGGTCCTGCACGAAACCTTCACCATTATAATCAAATCTCATGTGCCGGCGTCGGGCTCTCAGTTTCTAGGAACTGATGTGCTTGACCCTCATACGTCGAATTCGACGGGAGAGTCGATGTTATATATATTACGGCCAGACTAATTACGCTGATGCGCTAATGCAGTCCATCACAGTTTGGCTTTTGAAAATCATAGAAAGGTGAAACCGGTAAAGTTACTCGAAATTATATATTCTTAAAATTGTATTTTTAAATTCTTTTTCATATATATATATATATATATATATATATATATATATGTATATATGTGAAATATATATATATATATATATATATATATATATATATATATATATTTGTATATACTAGAGTTCAAAGGTTTGAAGGCACCTCTTAAATTGTCCCCATAAGTATTAGTTTTGTACTTTAAATGAAAGAAAATTATTATACACGTGAGACATAATTCTTTTATTAGACATTTTATAATTACAAAAAGAATAAAAAAACATTTTATGATGAATTTTTTTCTCTCGTCAAAATATCCTCCTTTAGCTTGCATCACAAGTTTTGGCATTCGTTGCAAAAGTTTCTCAAAGTATTAGTTTGATAATTGATTCAAGTCTTTTTTCAAAGACTCTAAAACATTTTTTTTTCACTCTGCTGTCAAGATTTTGGATTTCAAAAATCTACTGTGACTTCTGTTACTGTTTGTTGTCTGTTGTAAAATTTGAATTCTAAATGTCTTTTTTCGTATTTGAAATGTTATTTTTATTCCAGAATTCAAAAAACTTAAGCGTAAAAAAGTGTATTTTTTTATTTAAATCTACTAACCAGGTTCACTTAACATTAGCACAAATTTTTTCATAGCTGTCCTACATCCGATACATTGGTCTGACGTAAGTTGTCGATACATTGATATACGTCAATTCACACCTTCCAAGACCAATTTCCAATGTTGGACATGTCTCTCTTAAACAAAGTTCTGGTAAAATAGTAAGTAATGTTTCTTTCAAATTATATTGAGTATACTTTAAATTTTCTAATTTTCCTAAAATAACTTTTGAAAAAAAGTATAATTGAATTTTACAAGATTTTTAAACGGAAAATTTAATTTGTGTTAGCAAAGAAACCAGCCGCGCTCTCCGATTCCTCAAACCGAGACGCTATCCATTGCTCTACCGTTCCTCTGGTATATATATATATATATATATATATATATATATATATATATATATATATATATATATATATATATATATATATATATATATATAAGTATATGTATATTATAAATTAATAGATTTAAAATATGGTTTTACCGCTACACAGTGATGACCATGTTTCAGAAATGGAAGCTAAAGCCCCTGAATTGGATTTTATATCTTACTGTTCTTTCCTTTTTATTTATATATACATAAGTATATGTATATATATATATATGTGTGTGTGTTTGTGTATGTATGCGGCGAGGATACAAATTAGAATGTATATATTATATGTCATGTGCATCAGAGATATATACATCATCTGCTTGGAAAAATGTCGTAACGTATATATATATATATATATATATATATATATATAAATATATATATATATATATATATATATTTAAGTGATTTATCGAGTCTGAAACCTCAACATAATGCAGACTCGATGAATCACTTAAATATAATTATCAAATTCTCCTAATAATTTCAAATATATATATATATATATATATATATATATATATATTTATATATATATATATATATATATATATATATATATATATATATATATATATATACAAGGTAACCAAAAAAGTTCTGTCCGTTTTTTGATTAGTCATTGAATGAAGTTGAAATATATACAAAATTTCTGTAGCAATTGTTTTCAAATTCGGACACCCGGAAGTAGAACCATCAGACGTTATAAAAAACACGCGCAGCATACCCGGCCATCAGTTATAAGCCGGGCAGCTGCGAGAAGGATGGAAGTGTCTAGAGATCTCGTTCGGGGCTGTTTGCTTTACGACTTCGAAGTGGGCTTATCAGCAGCTGCATCAAGTCGCCGCATATGTCAAGCGTTTGGGGATAGTGCTGTGGATGAACGTACTGCAAGGCGTTAGTTTCGAGAATTCAAGTCGGGAGATTTGTCGCTCCATGATAAGCCTCGCAGTGGACGACCACAGGTCTTGAATGACGGAGTCCTGAAGGCGGTCATTGAAGAGGACAGTAGTCTAACGTGTGGTGAACTTGCAAGACAGTTCAACGTTTCCGATGAAACAGTTAGACTTCACATGCACCGCCTAGGTAAGACGTACAAACTGAGCAAGTGGGTTCCGCAAACGCTTTTGGAGGTCCACAAGGGACAACGAGTGGCAGCCTGCGTATCGCTGCTTTCTCGCCACTGTACCGCATCCTTATTCAATCGAGTGCTTACCAGTGATGAAAAGTGGGTTCTGTACGAAACTCCCAAGCGTTCCAGACATTGGTTGTCTCCTCAGGATGCTGTCCCTCACATCGCAAGACCGCCTATGCACCCACGCAAGATTATGCTTTGTGTCTGGTGGACAGGTCGTCAAGTAGTTCATTATGAACTGCTACCAACGGGCCAAACGGACACTGGAGACCTATACTAGCACCAATTGAAACGTATGCAACAGGCATTACGCCAGGAGACAGCACTGGTGAATCGCAAAGGTGTGCTTTTCCTCCATGACAACGCCAGGCCGCATGTCGCGTTAGTGGTCAGGGATAACATACAGCAACTTGGGTGGGAGACTAGTGCCATCCACTTTATTCACCTGACCTTGCGCCATCCGATTACCACCTCTTCCACTCCCTGGATAATCATCTTCGTGGGAAATCCTTCACCAATGAAGCAGACTTGCGCAAAGCCCTTACGGACTTCTCTGCGTCAAAACACCCCGAGTTCTACCGCAAGGTCATTGAACAGATAGAGACAAGTTGGCAGAAGGTGCTGGATGCCGGTGACGATTATTTCGAAGACTAAATATAAGTTACACATACTGTGAAGCGTTTTCTTTTTTTCCTTTAAAAACGGACATAACTTTTTTGGTTACCTTGTATAAAGTGTTTCCTGTGGCGATGTTAAAATACTGGCGTAGTTTAACAAAGCTCGAGTCAGATTTGTAATGTAGAAACATAAT
The DNA here is from genome assembly GCA_964036315.1 of Acanthosepion esculentum. Taxonomy (NCBI): domain Eukaryota; kingdom Metazoa; phylum Mollusca; class Cephalopoda; order Sepiida; family Sepiidae; genus Acanthosepion; species Acanthosepion esculentum. The sequence continues at coordinate 14,571,713 of OZ038516.1, read as the reverse complement.
TGCCATTATGTAACAATTATGTAAAGATTTTTAACATGTTTTAATATTTTAAAATAAATAATATTTAGCTCTACTCTGTATTGAACCCTCTTTCTTTTGAATTAAATATTACGTACAGTGGAATTATACTGCATTTGTTCTCATTTTATATATATATATATATATATATATATATATATATATATATATATATATATATATATATATATATATATATATATATATATATATATATCTTGTTAAGTAACGAAAATCTTGCTAATCCGTATGGATAATCTCAAGGAGGATAAAATCCTGAGAGCTCAATGTTAAGTCAAAAGTGTAAATTTTAAATTCATTTTTTGTTTCACCTTTGAAAGTGAAGTCTGAAAGATCCATAGAAAAATAAAATTCTCTGCTGAAATAAATTATAAGTAATGGAGCCTTAAAGTGGTCTGTTTTGTTTTTTTTTAAATTAAATTATTCGCTCTGACTTAACGTTGAGCTCTCAGGATTTCACCCTCCTTGGGATTATCCATAAGGATTACCAAGATTTTCGTTACTTATATATATATGGTTTGTTTTTCTTTACGAAGTTGAAAGGAAAGGAAAAAAAATCACACGGTGTCAGGTCGGATGAGTAGGGAGTTTTTCCAGCCGAGTGATCGTCTTCTATGGGACCGGTTTACCGGACGTGGAAGCTATCAAGTGGGCCCTGACGGCGGAGCGGCGGAGAATCTGTGCAGAATCTGTGGAGAATGCTTTCAGATGTATATGTAGTCGTGGTGGAAAAATGACTTAGACTCGTGGGGGATATTTTTCGAAGGGGAAGATTTATGGTTTGGATCTGACATAAATCTTTTGCGACTTCACTTCTCTTTCTTTTCCAACATACCTCGTGTATACAAATAAATCTCCGAGGGGACAAAACTGAAACGTATATGTCTCCCAGGGCTCCGAGCTTGGACCTGCGCTCATCATCAGATCACAACTCGGTATATATTCTGAGGACACAAATATTTATTCCTGTCCGAATAGTAAACCTGATCAGTTCGATAAGGTCTTATTGGCAGCTGGTCTCAAAAATCAACAAGAATCTGAGGTAGGGTAAACTAATTGCTAAGAGACCCCTTTTTGCCTTTCATCAGCATGTGCGTTAAAATATTTCGCTGACGTGAAGTGAAAAGATTATAATTAATTGTCAGACCTGCTCCTGGGGAGGGTGGTTCACTCTTTCGTTTAAGACAGTTTTTCATGCCAGAATCTATCTTACGTATTTATAAGTCTAACTTTTGGTCATGTATTGATGCCTGTCACATTTTCTCTGCTGCGCCTTATATATATATATATATATGCATATATAATATATAATCATATATATCGCTATATATATATATATATATATATATATATATATATATATATATATATATATATATATATATATACAATGCTATCGGTCCAGACCTGTCATTTCGACTTTAGTCCTTTTTCAAAAGTTGTAATGTATCACTCTTGTGCTTGTTCTATAAATATTTTTATCGTAATTGTTCTGATGAAATTTCCTCTATGGTAACCCATCGTAGTACTGGGTTGGCGGCAAGGTATCATCATTTTACATGACAAATAGCTAAATATAACCGTAAGTTCTATGCTAACAGTTTCTTCTTACACACTTCTCACTTACTGAACACTCTTCGGGCTTCTTGCTTTCCAGTCAACTATGATCTTCAAAAATCTATATGCAATTTCAATCGTTATCTTCTGTATTCTTAATTATTGTTCTTTTATTTCTAGTAGTTTTCCTCATATTCTCTAACCCTCAGGAACCGCCTTGCGTCATTCTGACTTTATTACCTTGCTTGGGGAAATATATATATATATATATATATATATATATATATATATATATATATATATATATATATATATATATATATATATATATATATATATATATATATATTAATCTTTTTACCGCCCACCCCCAAAAATGAAATAAAGAATCTAAGACGCAAGCGTTGCTTGGGGTGAAATAATTAATACAATATATATAAGAACAATAATTCAGAACACAGAAGATATATATATATATATATATATATATATATATATATATATATAATAAGATAATAATTCAGAACACAGAAGATATATATATATATATTCTGTGTTCTGAATTATTATCTTAAGATAATAATTCAGAACACAGAGGATATATATATATATATATATATATATATATATATATATATATATATATATATATATATATATATATATATATATATCTTCTGTGTTCTGAATTATTATCTTATTATTATAAGAACAATAATAATTGTAATTTCGGTCTGATCATATTCTCTAACCCTCAGCAACCGCTTTGCGTCATTATATATATATATGTATATATATATATATATATATATATATATGTATATATATATATATATATATATATATATATATATATGTATATATATATATATATATACATATATATATATATATATAAACATATATATATATATATATATATATATATATATATATATATATATATATATATATAATGACGCAAATGAACAATAATTCAGAACACAGAAGATATATATATGATAAAAGTGAATTTATACATGTATAATTCCAGTCGATTCCATTACATTCACTTACGTGCTAATACCCTTGGGAAAGGTGTGAATCCTCTTATTCTCCCTCCAACTATTGGTAAATAGCAGGACACACTGGGTTCTATAGCCTTGGATGGCAACTGGTCTAGGAGAAGGACAACTCTGAATTCAAAACCTGCGGAGGGTCGTTTGGGGACCTTGTGGCATCCGTTGCACCAGGTCCCTGCATTCGTCCCTCCAAAAAGTGTGGATGGTCTTGCACGAAACCTTCACCACTATAATCAAATCTCATGTGCCGGCGGAGGGATCTCAGTTTCTAGGAACTTATCTGCTTGACCCTCATACGTCGAGTTCGACGGGAGAGTCCATCATATATATATATATATATATATATATATATATATATATATATATATATATATATATATATATATATATTCATTATTTAATCCCAGACAAAGCAATAAAGCCACTAATACTTAAGACAATGGGTTATATAGTGTTAGAGATTTTAAGAAATACTATTAAGGAAAGAAATAAAAAAAACACAAGAATTAAGAAAACAGAAATTATCGATTGACACTGCTATTTTTTGAAATTCAAGCACAGCGCACAGATTTTATAAAACCAAAAAGAATAATTTAGTAAAAATTAAAACGTCCTCAAACCAAATATGGCTGATGCTAACCTCCAGGAGAGTGATTCGTTGTGCTTTCTCAGGCTAACGTTTCCCACTGACATGACGTGGAAAATTATATCGAAACTATTGCTAGGTCTTCTACTAGGAAAATTGGTTCACTGTATCGTGGAAGACAATTTTTCACTGCAGAATCAATCTTACATATTTACAAGTATACTGTTCGTTCATGCATAGATTGCCACTGCTAAAGAAATTTAATTTCAAGCACAGAGCAAACATTTTTTAAGACTAAAAATCATTTCGTAATTAAAAAAAAGGCTTAAAACCCAATATTGGCACAAAAAGAAACTTTTATTTATTCTAATAAACTTTCATATTTTTCTCTTTCAAATATTTTTTTTTTCATTACAATACTTCGTTCATACTTGTAAATTTGTTGTGGCAAAAATGTTCAACCAATCCTTCTACCAGGAAGTGTTGCATCGACTCTTCAGGTAACTGCAGATCTTTGGGTGAGAGGCGATACGGTTGTAGAGGGACATAAGTCTGGGGTAGCTGCTGAACATGGACTGGTTCTCCATAAACATGTTCTCCATACAACAGTAGAACATCATGTCACACCACATCATCTGGAAACGAAACGAATGTTAGCAAGTGTGTGGAAAATCGTATTCTAGAGTTTTGTAATATTTTAATTTCAAAGCAGCTGATAAATATCACATGAACCGGAGGCGAGGTATCGACATATTCAATACATCCAATGATCAGATAAAGACAAAATAGCAAGTGTGTATCTATCTAACATTTTTCATTTCTATTAAAGCTTCATCAGTGTATGGGATATGGAGAAAAAGAAGAAAGAAATTCTCTTAGATTTATGTTTGTGTTGTTTGATTTTTAGTGGTTAATCAGGCTTCACGTGTATTATGGGACAACGTTAGTATAATTTATGGTGCTCCAAATTCAAGTAAAGAAGACACGTTCTTTCGTAGATGCAAAAAAATTAATGAATTCCAGACCTAACTGGGAAAAAAACCCGTAAATATTGCATTATGCATGGCAGTTTATAATAATTGTAGTTGACAACGCAATTTTTAAAAATATTTTGTTTTCAAAATCGATGATTAGAATTGGAATAAACCTAAACGTATGATGAAAGTGAAATTATATATTTTTATATTTTTGAGAATTTAGAACAAAAATAATAAACAATATTTATTAGATTGTTTATTTACAAGAATAATAATAGTGTCAATAGGGTGGTATTTCCCTTGACACTGCTATTATTTTAACTACCTTTACTCCTCAGCAATATTCATTGTTTTAAAAGTTGGAATCTTAAGAATTGGAATAAAATCTAAATATATGTTGAAAGTGAATATATACATGTATAATTCATCTGACTTCACTCTTCGGCAATGTTTATTGTTTTAAAAAGAAATGATTAGAATTGTGATAAATGTTAAACAAATAATGAAATCGAATTTATATTTTTTTTGTTCTTGAGAATTGACAACAAAAATAATAAACTTTATTTATTTACTAGATTTTTATTGGAATGGTTGGTAAAACATTGTATAATATAATTGCAATCGATTCAAATTTTATAAGTATTTACTTATAGTTGGTTCACAGATTTGAATAATTTAGTAAATGTTTATAATTTGATGAATAAAAAATTGTTTTCGCATTTAGTTCTTTATAATTTTGCAAATGCTAATTATGGCATTGCATTAGTTTTAATTTTTTTGCTTTTACCAGGTTGTAAATATGATTTTACTCTTGTAAATAAACAATCTCATAAATACATGGTGTTTAATATTTTGTTGTAAATTCTCAAGATTCCTAAAAATTATAAATTCACTTTGATTCTATATTTCGGTTTTATTACAATTCTAACGATCGCATTTTTAAAACAACAAATATTGCAGTGCAGTGCAGCTAGTTAAAGTAATAGTGATGTCATGGAAAATACAATCCTTTTGACACGCCATTTTTTTGTGGGCACGAACGTCCATGTTTACCGATTATTTTAATTTTTATTTAAAGTTTTGTTAAAAAGACTTTGGTATTTATAGGATTTTAAAGTTAACTATAAATTCGACTGGTATACCCGTAGATAAAAATATAAGATTGAAAACCCATTTAAGTAATATTTAAAATCATTTTAAAAGTGTTCTCTGTTTTTTGTTTTTTTATACAGGATTTTTGTGAATTAATAATTAAATGTAACCCAAGTCTTCAATGTTAGATAAAAGAGTATTAAATTACAGCCACAAATAAATACTTAACAAGAACAAAGAAGTAAAAGTCAACCAAAGATAATTAACCATTTCAGTGAATACCTTGTTAGTAACGCGGCTCGGCTTAACGTCCTGTAAATCCTAAATCAAAACCCGACGCAAAATAATTCACACTAATTCGACTGGATAGTACCACTCTATAGTCACTTAGTAATCACTGCAGTCAGTAGCCTGACACCGCTATTTATACACCTGGCGAAAAATATATATTCATAAGTCCAGAGATTCACGGTCGAATCTCGATGTCTGTAGTAACACATTTTCTTCCGATATGACACTTTCTTTTTGTGACCTGTCTGTTTTTCTCTTTAGTTATTTTTTGTGGCGCACGGTGATGATTAAGTATAACTCAAGACTTCAATGTTAAAATAAATACTTAGCAAGTAAAATAAAGTAAAAGTCAACCATTTCAGTGAATACCTTGTTGCTTAACGTCCGGCAAATCCTAAATCAAATCATCGACGCAGAATAATTCACACTAATTCGACTGGACAATTCCATTTAGTAATCACCCAATAATCACTCCAGTCAGTAGCCTGACACCGCTATCTATACACCTGGTGGAAAGCATATATTCATATATGAGGATTGTCAGGCTCGAACCTCGTTTTCTTCCTATATCTCAAGGATACGGCAGAAATATCTCTCATATATACCTCCCAGTAATATCCCCACATAATGGTAATACATTAGCTAGAGGATGACGCCATTGTCACTAATATATTACCATTATGTGGAAGGTATATATGGGAGGTATATGTTTTGAAGTTTTACTGCTGCATTCTGTATATATTTTTCTTCAATGAAGGTATGTTTAATTTTAGCTGGAAAAGTCTCAATACAGTAAATATTTTGGAAGAATAAACAAATAATATCAAGGGGTATGCAACTGTTAATTTAGACTGGACCTGTTTTACCAGATTTGTGTATTCGTGATAAAATCGAAAGAATCAGCAATGTTATTTGTCCTGACCTGGCATCTCGGCTTCAGTCCTTTTTATCACCGCTCTAACGAAGAGGCTGGTTACATTTTTCTTTTTTACAAAAATGTATTGCTTGTATTTTTATTATAAAAAACGTATTTTTACTCTTTCTTAGTGTTTTGATTTTTAACTGAGCGTTCACTATTTAACCATAGCTAGGACCCTAAAAGGCGCTAACACACAGGTTCAGGATGAACCTGGAAACTACAGAAATTAATCACGTTCTTCAAAACCTCCAGTATTCCGATTAGATGCCTTGCTACCGTATGTAGTTTAACATCATCCCAGGATTACTCATTGGTTGGGTGTTAACCTCTTCAGAATCGCAGCCGGTCTATTCTACAACCCCAGTCTACAGGACAATATTTTATCAATATTGTGTGTATGAGCATTCTGTATTCTAATCCTTTTCATTTTGGATTTTACATAGTGTAAAAGTGTTTTAAAACAACATAGAAATTGAATACAAATTTTACAGATATATTTTTATACGTACCTGGTCACCCATGAAGAAGCTGTTTCCTCCATTGCGCATACACAGAGTCCTCTCCATGAAGGGCATAATTCTGTTGAAGGTGTTCATGTATCTCCAGTACATGTAGTTCTGGAAAACAATTGTGAGAATTTGTTTTTTTTTATAAATCCCAGTGTTCGATATTTTGTAATATACAAAACATGTCAGGAATCATTTTGTCTTATATCAAAAGGTAGAGAGCAGATATTTCATTGGTAATTAATGGGAATCACATAGAATATTTCGTTTGATTTTCTCCATCATAGACATGAGTATAACTGTGATATACTACCTTAATAGAACAAGAGAAACACAACAGTTGAAAGAAAGCGATGAAAGAGATTATTTTTATACTGTTATGTTATACATGAGATCATATGCAAATATATTTATATACCTCTTAATCTTTGCCTCATACAGAGAATTATAACATAAATGAAAATGTGAAAAAGGTTTGAAAAGTGAGAAGGACGGTGCTGTTCTTTATGGTTTTGGTTGGAGTCCGTGGTTTTCTTGTCTCTCACGAGTAAACATGTCTTGCTCCTTTGCGGTCTACATGGCAACTGAAGTTCGTCTCAACAAATTCCAGTTTCATAAGTTTTTTTTAAATTTTTTTACAAGCTTTCATCCTATTACCATATTATTACAAAAACGCACAATCATAACAATAATTTATAAACAGGGATCATAACATTCATCTACAGGTTCGGGGTTAATGTCATTTATTAAATTTGTTTCCGAAGATTTATTCTCGCCATTTATATCATTAACTTCAATATCTGTTTTTGTATGAATGATTCATGTAATGTAAATTGAACTGCACCACATACTTGATATATATATATATATATATATATATATATATATATATATATATATATATATATATATATATATGATATAGGAAAAATGTATTTTGAAGGCCTAAATCAATAATCTGAAAGCGTAAAGGAATAAATAGAGTGGGCTTTCAGAAGTTAAGTATGAAGAGACCGGAAAAATTAGGTCAGAAACAAAGAAAAAAGTGCTGAACTACTATGCCATATCTATCATCCTATACAAGGAGCTGGAAAACATGGAAGGCAGTCCATTTTGGGTAAAGAAATCTCTAAATTTATACTGACGTGCGGTCAGATCCAACCAAACACAGAAAAACCTATGGAAGGAAATCTAGACAGAGAAATTGTAGTGAAGCCCCGAAGGCGGTTGGCTATCAAAAAGGATAACTGACAATTCTAAATGTAATGTCCTGTATATATAAACAGCATGTATCAAAAATACGTTTACAAACTGTGGAACGAAGGTTACTCACACCAAAACAAGGATATATATATATATATATATATATATATATATATATATATATATATTATATATATATATATATGTATGCAAATCCTTCGTTTTTGAGTTATTAAGTTTAAAGAAAGTTTACGGTAGATAGCGCTTTGTTGTCGTGTAGACAAGGTTACATTTGTCATTCGTGTACATCTTTAGCTGGGCCGTCTTCAGCGTTTAACGTGTGCAGTAGTGAGGTATCTGAGAAGTGTTCAGTTTAATAATGGCAGGATATTCACATCGTGTGAGCGTAGATATGATTCTTACATACGGCCGCGCGAATGGTAATGGACGCGAGGCTGCACGGCTGTATCAGGTTGAATTTCCAGATCGGAGGCATTTGAGTCATGTTTATCGTGGCGTTGCTGAGACGGGATCCATGGCACCTTAAACTATTATGATTCATTTTACATTTAGCAGTGTCTACCGTAAACTTGAAAATGAATAACTCAAAAACCAAGGAATTGCGGACATATGTTTATAAAGACTTTTGTCTTTGTTTTGCTGTGAGGAACCCGCCCCAAAGTTTGTAAAAGTATTTTTGATACACTCTGTAATTATATTTGTATATGTGTTGGTGCAACTGGGGTATGCCGTCCAATTTTATAGTGCAGTGCAAAAATAACAATAAAGAAGAAATAAATAATTAAAATAAATAAATAATCGTAATTAAACTTGAATGATAAAAAATGACATGAAAAATGTCAAAGACCTGCATTATACGTTTTTTTTTCTGTTAAATGTATTTGATCTACTGCAGAAATTTTGGAAAATATTGTCTGTTCATTTTAACGTTTCATTAGGTATCTGACTCCCCGCTGTTATACTCTATCTTTATAAGAACGATAGCAAACCTAAAATGGAGTATTGCTGCCATATCTGAGCTGGAGCTGCCCAGTTCTCGATTGCTTGAGTTTAAAAGCATCTACGCGGCCATGTGGGTGATGGGTTACCGCAGACTAATCGCTGCGAGCCTCTTACTGCGCTATCACTATTTCCATGATGAGCTACATTCCTCAGCCCCGCCAGCCGTGAACTTTGTACCCGGGAACCGCCCTGTCATCTACACAAGGATCATCTCCGTTCTCTTCCTATTCGAATAGTAAGGAGGATGTTCCAATTGGACAGCTTCTTCCATAGAACTGCTGCTTTGTGGAATGGATTCCTGACAGTATGTTTTGCCAAACACTACAATCTTGACCTCTCCATATCTCGTGAACTTCACTTCTTGCTTATTCTTACTCTTTGCTATAACGCTGCCGGCCCGGTTTGATTCTGATCCATCCCAGGCTGCAATAGCATTTTTTCGATTATAACATGTTCATGCAATTAAAACCAAGTGGAAACTATACTCGAATATTCTCCAGAAAAGATGGCAATTTACAGAAAATAAAAAAGGATGCTGTGGAGAACCATGATCTTCAAAAGCTTGAAGAGAGATGATCACCATCAAACGTTACTGTTATGATATCAGCTGCACTGAGAATATAACATAAGCACTTGCAGGTAAAAACAGAAGCAGGAAAACTGCCAAGGTCTCCGTCGACATCTCTTTACTCTAACGTTAACTATATTATCTAGAATGGAGGTTAACGATAAAGTCCGTGGGCAGAATTACTTAACTTCCGACCGAGTGTCACTTGATCCTGAAAGATATGACTTGTTTATGTAGGCATTTTATTTGCTTTTTCCAACACTTGGACAGCTCGTTATTTCACTGAAATACTGCCATTTTGATTTTACAGGCGACAGAGTTGATTTTTATAAAACCGGTGGTCGCTCAAAGCGCGTCCACACTGAACAGCTAAGATGTCATAATCAATGTAGCAGGGACACACTGCATATCATATTTACATAGGCTCTTATTTATACACTTACCACCGGCGTTAAATAAAACTTATCCCAGCCACGAAAGACGGCTTACCAATGCACAAGATAGTATTTCTAAATTAGAAGCTGGAAAGAATGTAGAAAAAAAATGTTAAAATGACTTACGTCGTAGTTGCTGCAGTTGCTCTCACCTCCGAAGCCATAGTCGTTCATGTTGTACTGGAAACGAAGAAAGATTTTACAATATAATGAATATTTACTGCTCTATGTCATTAAACTGATATTATCGATAAAATATTTAAAAGTATATTCAAGTTGATTAGGTAAGTGTTTCAAACAACTGAATCTATTGCCAATAGAGTAGAAAATAGAGGTCTGTAGAGATAAATAGACGGTAATTAATTGTGATTGATCTAAAGATATTTGAAAGACAAGAGCGGAATTATATATATATATATATATATATATATATATATATGTATGGAGAGAGAGAGAGATAAGAAGCGGTTTTGATTACACTGATAAGAACAAGAGAGAGAGGAGAGAAAGAGAGAGAAAGAGATAGAGAAAAACTGACTGTGATAGATAGACAGATAGATAGATAGATAGATATTGTTTAAGATAGATATATAGAAATTGTTTTAGATATATATATATATATATATATATATATATATATATATATATATATATATATATATATAGATAGATAGATAGATAGATAGATAGATAGATAGAAATTGTTTGAGATAGATATAAATAGAATAAGATAGATCGGCTTAGCTAATATTTTTTGTCTTAATGATTATTTTACTATAGCCTCTTTGCTTATTCTTTTCTATAGATAGTGTGTTGAAAGATGTAGATATGAAATGTTGAACAGATTCGAAATAACTGACTCACCCTGAAGCGTCCGTTCTTCCAGTGGTAGTACCTCATGTAATCGTGCATGATTTCATACATACAATCGCTGATGTAGTCACACCTCATCATGTCCATGTTGTTGCTTCCATAGAAACCTGAAGGTAAATAATATATTTAATAGAAATAATTTGATTCCAATTAACGTAACGATATAATGTCATTATTTTAATAATCATATTTCTACATATTTTCGTGATTTTTAACATACACTGATCCTTCACACCCTGGTCAATACCTCCGCTGGTCAGCTCAGGGTTATCTGCCGGCCGCTTTCTTCTTTCATCTGCCTTGCCCTACGTTGTGTACCTTGATCACAAAGCAGTGAAGACCGAATTTCGTCCGTTCTTGAGCGCTGAAACGAGCTGCGGCGGAACAATGCTACAAAAGGATGAAGAACGCTTCCGCTGACGAGATATCATTACAAAATAACGAAGAATGTCGCTGGGTTCATTTTCAATTGATTTATATAGTCGTTGATACAACAAAATTAATCCTTCCCGTTAGACTCTCTACCGTGTCATTTTATATTTTTCTTCTAAAACTTGGAGCAGGATAAAACAACATCAAAAAGTGGCGATTCGGGAATTCTCTCAGCAGCAGGTCACGTGGGACACAGCAGCTCTTTCGTCTACAGCGATTTCGTCTCGTCTCGTTTAAGTCTGTTGCCGACTCTTGGCTCCAACTGCCGTCTACAACTAAGCGTTCTATTCCGCACGACTCCTACCGCACCTCACATCATTTAATTATTTTTTCCAACCTTAAAGAAACGACAGTGACTCTCAAAGCGGTCAGTTATTCAAATAAATACATTCCCCGACAACAATAATTTTGTTGATAACAAACTTTTGTGTTTAAAAATTATTTCTATTTTTCTGATGTCAAAGTATTTTGGTATTCGTCACTCCTCAGGATGTATTTTATACTGATTAATATGTAATTGTTTACCATCCGGCTTTGAGGATTCATAAAAAGTCAATTTACCCATCAGTTTTTCAATGTGTGAGTGTGTGTGTGTGTGGGGGGGATATTTATCTTTTTTTTCCTTGCTCCATATTTCAATTCCTGTTTTTGCCTCAACGATTTTAAAGTTTTTAACCTTGACAATTCTCCAATTCCTATACGGGGTTTTCACATGAATCCTTTTTATCCTAACTTACTATTACCAGTGTCACAATACTGTCACAATACAACATCGCACAGTAATGCTCTACCTTGATTGGCTCTTTGGCATTTTATTTGATAAACATTGTTATAAAAATCACAGATCATCAGTAGTATATTCGTTAGTAGGCACTGATTTCTTTTTATGAAAGAAATAATTTTTGAACGTGTTTATAAGATCAACAAAAATAATTATTTCTAGAAGGAAAATTAATTTGTAATGGCATTATCAGAGGAGGTACGTTCGCCTATCGCCCACTTCACACTCCTCCCCTGTCTTTTGAACAAGAATAGAGGTTTATCCCTTGTTTTCTCTTTAGGAATGGGTTTCTGCTTCCTTCTAAAATACACTTTAACTTTATACTTCTGACGTCTTTTTTTTACAGTAAGGTTCACCCATTACAAGACCCGAGGCCACTCAAGGTAGAGGGTTACGTTATAAGGCAATTTGTGTGGATAGGAGTACATGATAACGGTTAATACTAGATTTGTACAGATTATGATTTTAGTGAAAACATCCACTTGGGAGTCGGTTCCTCATAGCAGTCGTTCGCGGGAAGAAGCTGTTCGAGTGGAACTTATTTTCTTATCGATGGAATATGGAGGGAATGTGGGTGGTTTGCTACTATGTAATTAGCATGGCGTGTCCTTGATGTGAAGGTTAGAACAGTGAGAGATTTGCCACATACCGCCTGTGGGTGAGAGATTGGAGGGTGAAGAATAATTCGTCGCCCACAAGGGCTATTTTCTTAAGCTGTGAAGTGAGGAAATTTGTATAAAGTAGACGGAATGTATGGTCATCAGTAAGAGGATGAACCCGAAATGCGATATGCACTAGAATCAAGCAGATTTGGAAGTTTAAAAATCTGGGAAGCGTTCTGACAGAAGACGGTAAATACGACACTGAGATCCGTAAACGTATTGGGACGGCAAAGGACGCATCCCAAAAGCTGGGCAGAGTTTTGCGAGACAGGAGGATTTCTTTGGTAACAAAGAAAAGAGTTTTGAGCTGGTCCGTGACATCTGTCCTTCTTTACGTCAGCGAATATTGGACGATTTCCTCAAAGATGAAGAAGAGACTCGAGGCGACGGAGATGTGGTTCTACTGAAGGATGCTGAGGATATCGTAGACGGAGCGTGTGAGCAACAATGAGGTCTTGAAGAGGTTGCAAACAAGAAGGAGGCTTATACTTAACATCAGGAAGAGGCAGCTGAAGTTACTGGGACACATGATGAGGAAAGACGGCCTTAAGAATCTGATACTCACGGGTTGAAAAGAGGGAATTAGAGACAAGGGAAAGCAGCACGTGATATTCCTGGCGGGCTTGAGTAGGTGGATGACAGAACATGGTCTGGGGGATGTAGTAGAGAGAAGGAACTTGTTGAGAGCTGCAAGGGATAGAGGGAGGTGGAGAGTCATGATCACCTACGTCCTGAAAGGACATGGCATATAAAAAGAAAGAATAAGCTTGTATAAAGAGTTATAAAGAACAGGAAGTTGTAAAGAGCCACGATCTTGTAGGCACACTGCTCATAGTGGAACATAGGGATTTTACTTAATAGAATAATTGATGGATCTGTGGGTAGTAAGGTAATTTATAGTTATGTCAATATTTTGAAAGATTTATGAGTATACCCTTGTGCAAATTAATTGAACCAACAGCTTTAGTTTCCTTTCTTTCACAATACAGTCAGTTTTAGACCCACTGGAGTGACAGAGTGTAATCGATTTCTATTTTTTCCTCAGATTAGGTCATTTTCAGTGGTGTGCAGTAATATGAATCTATTTCCGGGGTGTATGATGTAATTTGTTTGGCCTTGAAAAATATTGCATCATCCGTGATTGCATCAGATTATTATCACACCCAAATACTATTGTCTCGACTGTCGATTAGTTGTCCTACGGCCATTGTCTGCGATGACCGTTACTCCAAGAAAGCGTACGAAAATTGAAACGCTGCACGAACACACTGGCAAGTCTTAACAGGGAGCAAATCAAAGTACTATAGATTGATATGGAATCTTTCTTGATTTTAAATCCAATCGAGAATCTGTGGTCAGGAACAACTTCGTGGGATAGACATATGAAGCACTAACATGTGCACTAGGTCATATTTTATTGGGAAAATACGAGAAAAAAAGTAAATAATTACGCAATTATTCGTTCTGTTTTAACTAATTTGCATAAGGGTGGATATGCATGTGTATTACTATATATATATTAAAGAGATTAGAGTTTGTTCAGAAGTAATTTTAAGAGTAATTTATAAAACAGAAAAATGAGTTGACTGCATTTTCGAGCACATTCTTCAGACTGTCTTAGTCAATAATGAATGTCGGGTACTTTATTTTATGAGCTGAAAGTAGACCATTTAAAGTAAGATATTCAAGAAACTATTGTATAACAGTCATATACGATAGGAACTATTTTATCACTGTGGATTCTAATAATGAGGATATGTGCTGAGTTTAACAGGAATGGTCTTTTATTCCTTCTTTCCTTTTTAGGATTGGGTTTTCAGAACCTTGTAAAATCCACTTAAACTCTATATCTCTAACATCTATGCCTGAAATCTGAAATTATACTTACTAATTATTTATTTATATTTCTCCTCAGTATGAGTAGAGATGTTTGCCAATCATCCAGTTCACACCCCTCCTCAGTGTTTTGAACAGGAGTAGAGGTTTATCCCTTGTTTAGGATTGGGTTTAACTTTCCATTGATGTTTCTCCAGAAGGAAAATTTGCAATCCATTTTCATTATTGCTGGTCAGTTGTGATACCTTGAAAATGAGCACAACATATTTTTTGTAGATGTTTTATTCTCTTGCTTGAGCTCCCATGACTTTATGTGACGTATTTACCTTGCTTGAGGTTAACTGATTAAAAAAAAATGGACACAAAATGTATAAAGAGACAGTTGAAATTTTGGGTATAGTGAGGAAAGAAAGCTTAGGGAATTTGACACTCAGAAGATATTTTGAAGGCAAGAGGGGCAGAGGGAAACAGCAAATAGTCTACCTAATAATATTGTATTAATAGTTATAATGAGACAGGAAGTTGTGAAGAGCCATGATCACTTACATCTTATAGGGACACTGCACATAGAAAGTATGACAGAGATTTTACTTTATAGAATAATTGATGGATTTGTGGGTAGTAAAGTAAGTTATAGTTATTTCAATATTTTGAAAGTTTTGTAAGTATATGCATGTGTATTAAGATAAAAGGTGTTCCAATAACTTGGACTGATATTAAATGTGAATTAAGTTTAAGTGTCTAATGATTTTTTTCTTTTTCTTTCAGATTTAACAAGTTAAGTCTTTGTCAACTTCAATCATGGAAAGAATAACAATCAAACAACGTGTTAAAGTTTCAAGAGTGAAATTGGAAAAATTGTTCGTAAATTCAAGCAAACTGGGTCGGTGACAGATGTGAAAACACCATTGCGTGCTCGCTTACGCCGTTCGGCTGAAAACATTGCTGCAGTACACGAGAATGTGGCCAAAAATCCAGACATCTCTATTCGTCATCGGGCGCAAGAATTGAAAATCTCCACAACAAATTTACATCGTATTCAATTGCACTCTCGGTTGGTCGATTATCTTTCGCGAAATTCGCGAAATGCATTTCTGTTTGAACGTCCATTTTCGTAATGGGCCTTGATAACTTTAACACGTTCTTTGATTGTTAATCTTTTCATGGTTGAAATTGCCAAAGACTTAAGTTGTTAAATCTGAAAGAAAAAGAAAAAAAAAACATTAAACCTTTAAACTTAATTCATATTTAAAATCGGTCCAAGTTACTGGAACACTCTTTATAAATTAAAGTAATGACATTATGTTAGGAAATAATTTTATGAGCAATTTATAAAACTGAAAAATAACTTGACTGTATTTGAAAACAAATTCTTTATACTGTCCCAGTAAATAATGAAGCTCTGTTACATTAAGTTGTGAGCTAAAAGTAGACCATTCAAAATAAGAAATTCAAGAAGCATATGATGGGGCATATTTTATTTATGTCGACTCTAATAATGAGGATATTTTTAAAAGCAATTCACCTAAAGCAAGGCAGGAGTGTCACTAGCACGCAAGGGGTTACAGAGGATTGAGAGCAAGAGTAAAGAGGCTTTTTGAGGAAAGGATACAAATAAGTACGGGGAACAAGCACAGGGTGTCAGATGTCGATTGATATTACACTTGAATATTTGAAGATTATATAATCATCGAGAAAGGAAGTAAAAGGGGAAGGGAGTTCTATAGACGGGAAGTGCGAGAGAAGAAGCCGTTTGAGTAGAAGTGACGGTTACATTTAACCCTTTTGATAGTAAAGACTGGCGAGTCTAAGATTTGTTTGTTTGTTTGGGGTTTTATGGCATATCAACCACTATGGGTTATTTAATGCCAGATCCAGTATTTACTAGATATATCAAAAACGTATAGTTGGCAACATCATTGTTTCAAAAACGTATAGCTGGCAACTGTTTCAAAAATGTATAGCTGGCAACTGTTTCAAAAACGTATAGCTGGCAACATCATTGTTTCAAAAAATGTATCCCTGGCAACATCATTGTTTCAAAAACGTATAGTTGGCAACATCATTGTTTCAAAAACGTATAGCTGGCAACATCATTGTTTCAAAAACGTATAGCTGGCAACATCATTGTTTCAAAAAAATGTATCCCTGGCAACATCATTGTTTCAAAAACGTATAGCTGGCAACTGTTTCAAAAACGTATAGCTGGCAACATCATTGTTTCAAAAACGTATAGCTGGCAACATCATTGTTTCAAAAACGTATAGTTGGCAACATCATTGTTTCAAAAACGTATAGCTGGCAACATCATTGTTTCAAAAAAATGTATCCCTGGCAACATCATTGTTTCAAAAACGTATAGCTGGCAACTGTTTCAAAAACGTATAGCTGGCAACATCATTGTTTCAAAAATGTATAGCTGGCAACATCATTGTTTCAAAAACGTATAGCTGGCAACATCATTGTTTCAAAAAAATTATAGCTGGCAACATCATTGTTTCAAAAAAATTATAGCTGGCAACATCATTGTTTCAAAAACGTATAGCTGGCAACATCATTGTTTCCCTTCACATTTTAGGGGTAAGTATATTTAGTGTAGGGTTTGGGAGGGAAAGTTAATTGTAAGTTGTAGTTGTTTTGGGATGGGTTAGATGTGATGGGGCATGACATGACCAGCCGATTGATCTGATCGACGGCCTTTTGGTTGGACGTAGTTTATCGTCATACCCAGGACGCGGATGTAGTTTATCGTCATACAGGGACGCGGATGTAGTTCATCGTCATACCCAGGACGGGCGAGTCTAAGAGTTATCAGAATCGAAAGTGGAATTGCCATGCACGGTCCAAATTTCAGACTAGGTTCTTCTGTTGGCCTTCACACCAATACCAATGAAAAGGTAAGATACCATCTCTTCTCAACCCCCTAATAAGGGATTAACAGCAGGCCATACTCATCTCTGTCTAGCGTTGATTGGCAATCAGCCTAGAAGAACAACAACATAGGTGTAGAGAGACACTATTTACATTATTCGGACTATTGACCTCATCTTTGTCGCCATATTTATTACAACGTTTCGGCCGTTGTACGCTCCGACTTTCTTCAGGTGGTTAGAATGTAGAACGGAACCCTTTATTTCGCTCACTGGGGTAGACTGTTCTAATTCCACGTGCCATGTCTAATGGATGTCAATTATCAGTTAATTCCCCTCTCCAAGTTCTCCACTGCCTTAATCAGGTACTGAACTCATACTCTTTGGGTCCTGTCACTGGATTTAACTAACGCCTTTATTCACTGTGCCAGTCCAACCACCTGAAGAAGGCCGGAGCGTATAACGGCCGAAACGTTGTAATAAATATGGCGACAAAGATGACGACAATAGTCTGAATAATGTAAATAGTGTACATAATACCTCATCTCAGGAATATAGACAGATACTGATAGGTGTAGAGAGGTTTGCCTGTCGTCCAGTTCACACTCTTCTCTAGTCTTTTGGACTGGAGTTTTGTTTTATCCCTTGTTTCCTGTTTAGGATTGGGTTTTTAGTTGCTTCTAAAATCTACTTATACAATATTTCTAAAATCTCCGCCTGAACCCCGAATTTTTATTTACTAAATATTTATTTATTTTTCTTCTTAATAGGAGTAGAGATGTTTGCTAATCCTCCAGTTCACATCCCTCCCCAGTGTTTTGAACAGGAGTAGAGGTTTATCCCTTGTTTCCTGTTTAGGATTGGGTTTCCGGTTCTTTTATAAAGTTTTTTTTAATTCTCTTTTACTCCCTGTAGCTCCTTAGTGACATTACCGGCTTACTTGGGGAGTGAATTGATGAAACAATTTTATAGCCTTTCTTCGGTTATCGTATAACGGACTCCCTTCATTATCTTCTATTGCTATCTATGTTTTATAGTTAATATTTAGTTTCTACTTACCGAATTCACGGGCCAGGTACCTGCAAATGGCCATGGTCTCAGGCATCCTCATGCCACCGTCCATCTCCAGACAGGGCAGGCACATACCAGGATAATCTGGAAGAAGTTAAAATAAAAACGTTTATTTGAAATAACTTTTAATATGATTATTTAAAGACAAGAATAAATATTGCAGAAAAAGCTCACTGAAAAATCAACAAATTGAAAGAAAATAGTAAATTAGAATTGTATTACAAAAGACGGAAGAGCTCATTTCATGTGGGAACACATTAGTAATCATCAGCATCATCCTTCGACCTAATGTTCCCCCAATGCTAGGGCCCAAGAGCCACTTAAGGTAGAATGTTGCTGTGTGGTGTTTTATGAGCGGAGGAAAGGGCAAAAAGCGAAATTCTCGTACGATTACCGAAGTTCATCATCATCACCCATCGGTACTCCATTGACAATCCCTTTTCACACAGTTCGGTCCTGCATTGCTGTCCCCAGATCCCCAATGTTCAACCCTGCGTCCCGAGCTATGGTGCCTGAGAAAGTCAATTTACCTGAGAAGACACTCCCAGAAGGATGCCATAGGAGTAAGAATAAGACGATATCCCTGCCCCCGCTCATTGGCAGTGGCCGACAGAAGCATATCTCTTACTTTCTCTCTCACTAATTTCTTTCTTTCTTTCTTTCTTTCTTTCTTTCTTTTATTGTTTCATATCTCTTCATCGCCATCATCATAATGCTTTGACCTCCCTATGGTTGGTCGGAGCTCCATTGACAATCACTTTCGGTTCTGCATTGTTGTCCACAAATCCCCAATGTCCAACCCTGAGTCTCGAACTAAGCTGTCTTGTAAAATCAATTTCCGTTAGACGACATTTTTGAAGGATTCCATTGGATTATGGATGAGGCGATTTCCTTCTGCGTTCGGCAGCAATGGCCGGCGACCACATATCTCGTACATTCTCTCTCTCTCTCTCTCTCTCTCTCTCATTTATTGCTTTATATTTATTTCTTTCTCTTTCTCTCTCTCTCTTTTATTACTTCATATATCATCATCATCATCATCATCATCCTTTGACCTCCATATGGTTGGTCGGAACTCCCTTTTGGTCCTGCATTGCTCTCCCCAGATCCAAACCTGAGTCGCGAGCTATGGTGTCTATCAAATATTTTTAACAAAAATAATAAAATGTTCTCATATATTTGATGATAATTTTGTACTTTTATTTCTTTCTTATTTATCTATTATTTTCCTTTTAAAATTATATATAATAAAGCATGTCGTACACTCGATAGCGAACTGTTTACACTTACATACAGTGTTATATATATATATATATATATATATATATATATATATATATATATATATATATATATATATATATATATATATATATATACTCGACTGTCCCGTCAAATTCGACGTATGAGGGTCAAGCAGATCAGTTCCAAGGAAACCGACAGCCCGACAACAGGACATGAGATTTGATTATACTGGTGAAGGTTTCGCCCAGGACCATCCACACTTTTTGAAGGGCCGAATACAGAGACCTGGTGCACTAAGTGTCACAAGGTCTCCAAACGACCCTCCGCAGTCGAATTCCAGTCTAATCCATTACATTCACTTTCGTGCCAATACCCTTGGGGGAGATGTAAATCCTCTTCTTCTCCCTCCAGCTATGGATAAATAGCAGGACAGACTGGGTCCTATAGCCTTGGATGGCAACTGGTCTAGAAGGACAACTGTGAATATATATATATATATATATATATATATATATATATATATATATATATATATATATATATATGTGTGTGTGTGTGTGTGTGTGTGTGTGTGTACATTTATCCACTTTGAGTAGATGAAATACGTCAGCCCGGGTAGTTAATTTAAGAGAATATAATCGGCAATGATAACGTCAGTTAGAGAAAGAAAACACTGATTTTAAACCTCCGCTGCCTTGCGACCCTTACCAGATCATGGGACAGGAATCGGGGTAAATCCTGAGGACAAATCAGAACCGGAGACCCTAAGACTGTCCGTAGAAATTAAAATTACAAGTTGGTGTCTGGCGCGGGATAATTTATTTCATGGCTTGAAAGAACTCTTTAGTCTTGGGTGGCAGTCTTTCTACAGATCGTATCTGAACAAAAACGTCCTATTACATTTTGTATCAGCTACCTAAAGAACTATCATGGAATTGTCTTTCACGGGCACCATAGCTGGAAAAAAGGGCGGCACCCTGTCATCATCATCATCATCATCATCATCATCATCATCATCATCATCATCATCATCATCCCCTTAACTTTTGTAATCGTAGGGGGAGATCTGAATGCAGAAGCCACACGGAATTTCCTCCACAACAGTCAATCAACGGCAGCCATCAGTAATTCTGGTACAGTCATACCAGTTTTTCTGTTGGCGTCTTCTCTTACATACAACTTCAACGCTGCCTCGCATGATGGTCTTCCACAGGCTGTCGTGCCTTTTAATGTGTCCAAACCACGCCATTTATCTCCGTTTGACAATGGCGAGAAGAGGTTCCTGGTGTCCCACAAACATTGAACCCTTTTCCGCACAGGCCCATTGTTTTTTTTTGTTCCCGATAGAATATCCCAAGGAGTTTTCTCATGCATTTGTTACTAAACGCTTGGATCCTTCTGTCTGTTTCTGCCAACAGTGTCCACGTTTCACATCCATGTGGCAGACATGATGAGGCAGAACCTGGGACGAGCACAACTGGTTGCGACTTGCCTTTTCCCCGCCAAAAAAGAGCCCGTATTTGCTTAGCATGTAAGGCTACTGTAGTTGAAATGAAGGAGAAAAAAAGCACTTACCGCTGTGCCGTAATCCGTGCTCGGCCAGATAACGTAAAAGGATAAGGGGGACTTGCATTGCCTTTTTATGCAATAAATATGTAATGCATTATGGGACAGAGACGCAATGAATTATGGGATCGCATGAAGATGCAAGGGATTATGGG
Source organism: Acanthosepion esculentum (assembly GCA_964036315.1). Lineage (NCBI taxonomy): Eukaryota > Metazoa > Mollusca > Cephalopoda > Sepiida > Sepiidae > Acanthosepion > Acanthosepion esculentum. The sequence goes on along the minus strand of OZ038516.1, from coordinate 14,549,966 downwards.
TATATGGACAAATATAAAAGCAACTAGTTTTTCCCAGTTCGAAAAAAGGCTTGGAGTGACGTTCACGGTTGGCGGCTGGAAAAGTCTGTTTGTGCAATTTTGAGACAGAACTCAAGAAGAAACGACTAGAGGTTCTGATTACCAGTTGGGAGAGCTCGAATTTACTCGCTGGTGGCCGTTTTCTTTTTATTTCTCCACATAAACGCTTGGACCCTTCTGTCTGTTTCTGCCAACAGTGTCCACGTTTCACATCCATATAGGAGATTGGAGACTGCCAGCGATTTCTACAGTCTGTACTTTGTTTGAAAGCTGATTTTGCTCCTCCATATTCTTGCCAATCTGGCCATCGCTGCTATGGATGCAGCAATCCGTGTGAGAATTTTCGAGTTGCAGGTAACATCTTTAGACAAGATTGCGCTTAAGTATTTAAAACTGTACTCTTTTTCCCAGTGAATTTTCATTCATGGTAATGTTGACACAGGTGTTACTGTTTGTCCTATTCGCCACTACTAAATCTCTATACCACTTCAATAAGTACCTAACTTTATGATCCGCGGAAATTCAAATTTCAATTTGGTGTCACTCATTTTGCATCAACTACCAACAGAACTATCATGACTAACAATTACTAAGAAGGACACTAGTTATTTTAATATATAATTTTATATTATTAATGTAATGGACTGAGTTTTTAGAATGTTCGCTTTCTGGCCATGTTCGGTTTAGCAGGAAGGTGACCTTGATGTTATTGGTTTGGGGGAGGTGATCAAAGAGTGCGGCAATTTTAGAAAGTGCCTGAAAACCTTATTATGGTTGTGGGTAAAATTGGATAAATTTTAATAAATATTTTAGGAGGACGAAGTCACCAGTCATCTTGACCGAGGGTTCGAGTGTACTGACCTATCTCAATGAGAATCTATCAGGAAGATGGATCCAGCATGCCAGAGATAATTACAATATGCTGTTGTAATGTTCACCCGACTTGACAGTGAATTTTTCTATGGGGCTTTCTGTGAAAGTACAGGTATATATCCCCCACCGTCATACTAGAAACCTACAGGAACATAAGCAGAGAATGACCGAGGCAATATTACGTTCGACAGGGCCAGAAAGGAAACGTCCTACGCTAGACATGCTACAGCGTATTTGGCAGAAACTGGACTAACGACGCGTGGTGTGTCGTGTCACAGGTAGTGCTCATATAGAACACTTGTGAAGCATTGTGAAATCGATTATAAAATCTACATCCCTTTGAATATATTTTCAATTTTTGATGAGTAAATCTTTTATAGCCCAACATTGAAACCTATTTAATTCATTTTGCATGGGACGTGTCAATTTTTGTGACAGCATATTATTCATTAGGGGGCGAAATTGAGTAAAGATATATATTTCGAGAAACGGGAAAAGGTCGGGGTCCAAAATCACTATTCCGGCTTTGCTTGACCAGTAGGTTTTCTGTAGTTGAGAGGTTAAAACTCGTCAGATCTTATGACGGTTTCTGATAGGGAAACACGATTGCATACCTGGATGACGTATTGATAAATAGCGAAAGCGTTGAACAACACTGGGAACATGTACAAGAGGTGTTTAAGAGAATACAAAGCTATGGATTCAAGGTAAAAGATGGCCATATCATAGATCAAGAAGGAAGACGACCAGACCCTGATAGGGCAACAGCAATGGAAAAAATGCCAGTTCCTCAAAACATAACAGAATTACGACTTTTCTAGGCTTAGTGAATTACTACCAGGAATTCATTCCTCAAATGCATAAACTTCGCGCACCACTGAACGAACTGCTAAAGAAAGAAAAAGTTTGGCAGTGGACAGATCAATGCCAGGAAACATTTGACAAAATAATTAAGACGTTAACTTCAGATTTATTTTTGGCACACTACGATCCTAAACTAGAAATAATTGTAGCAAGTGACGCGAGCGCCTATGGAGTCGGGGCGTGTATACTACAGTTAGGGAACCACTTCCGTACAGTTCGGGAACCACTTCCGTACAGTTAGGGAACCACTTCCGTACAGTTAGGGAACCACTTCCGTACAGTTAGGGAACCACTTCCGTACAGTTCGGGAACCACTTCCGTACAGTTAGGGAACCACTTCCGTACAGTTAGGGAACCACTTCCGTACAGTTCGGGAACCACTTCCGTACAGTTAGGGAACCACTTCCGTACAGTTAGGGAACCACTTCCGTACAGTTAGGGAACCACTTCCGTACAGTTCGGGAACCACTTCCGTACAGTTCGGGAACCACTTCCGTACAGTTAGGGAACCACTTCCGTACAGTTCGGGAACCACTTCCGTACAGTTAGGGAACCACTTCCGTACAGTTAGGGAACCACTTCCGTACAGTTAGGGAACCACTTCCGTACAGTTAAGGAACCACTTCCGTACAGTTCTGTCAGCTAAAGCACCTTCACCGGACACAGAGCATATGTTTTTGTTGCTTGCGAGGCATTTTTGCCCTTACGCTTAAAAAAAGCATCAAGTGTCTAAAATGCACCTTATAATCTTCCAATTTCATAGGGATGCAAAATTGACACGAATTAAGTAATTTTAAACTTTCTTTCTCAAGAGATAGTTTAAAGTGTACTCTTAGCGAAAATTTAAGCATATTATATCTGTCGATAAATTTATCGTGGTCTAACCTATTGGAACATGACAAACTAAAAATCAGTATGAACTTTCCGGATAATCCAGTACTAACTTTCTTTGCAGTATTCGCACCTGCAGTATTACTTGTTAAAAAATTAACGAGGGTAGAAAATGAAACGTAGATAAATATAAACATAAATAAATATATAAATATATATTTATTATAATATGTATTTATTATAATATATATTTATGATATTATAATTATTATATATTTTAAATATTATATTATGTATAATATACATATATTATATAATATATACAATATAATCTATATAATACAATATTATATATATAATATACATATATATATATATATTATATAATATTATAATAATATTACAATGTATATTTATTATAATATATATTTATAATAACTTGAATAAATATAAACTTAAACAAAAACAGAAATTAATCAGAAGAAAAACGACCTTTAGTTTAGTTGTTTGGTTTGTTTGTTTAACGGTACATCAACTACTTATGGGTCATTTAATGCGAAAATATTATTTTCATGTAAGATTTGGCAGTTTAAAAAAAAAATTATTGCTGATAATGTTTTTCCAATGATGTATTACTCTTATTTTTTTTTTAAATTTTGTAGCATGAAAATGTATTGGTGGACATTTTTTCCAATGTATTTTTATATTTTCATGTTTCGACCCCAGTCTAGAAGTTCACTCTTTGCCAATAGCTGGAACCCAAACAGGTGTTTCTACCTTGCACAAGGGTGGACCTTGGAACAACAGCAATTAAGAGGTGGTTCCACGCTCCACAAAAATTCCCGAGACCCTGCTGCCGGATGTAGTTTATCGTCATACCTCGGACAATAGGTTAGTTGCACAACAATATATAAACACTAACAGAGAAAAACCTGGTAATTCTTGAAATGGTTGAAAGTATTAATAATGAACAATATATATAACTTCAAATAAATATAAAAAGCATAATATACTAGCAGCATGACCCGGTGTTGCCCGTGCTTGATTAAAAAATCGTACGACTAATTCAGCAATCGCTATCGCTTGACATAAAATATTTTTGTCCTTCCGTGCCTTTAAAGGAGTACCCTTTGCCGCGCTGATGTTGCTATATGCCTTAATTCTTGCCTATCTCACACTGCGAATTTTTTCTAAGCTCTATACTAAACATTAAATCTGTTACGAAAAAAGAACTAAACAAAATGAACACAAAACGATCAGCTTTAAAAAAGGACTCGTAACTGGAAAAACCGAATGAAAAAAGAATGTTAACAACAAATACTTTTTCACACTCAACCCAGTTCTGCGGAATCAGAATCAACGTTGAGTTTAAGCAAGCGAATGAGCCAATTGGAGTAAAGTGCCATGCAGATTTAAATTTTTCCCACTTGTGACGAATGCAGCTATCGATTTTTTTTGCATGCTAGGATGCTAGTTAATATTCGTGCCAGTCAGCTGTTGGCTCTCACGCTGGCCAATAGAATCTTCCTGCCTATTCGTGGCAGCCAGCTATAGGCTCTCACTCTGGCCAGTAGAAAATGGCCGCAAACTACATGAAAACTGCCGTAGAAGCATAAAAAATCGATTATTTCCACTATCAATGAGAATTGGGAAATGCAAAGTCGATCTTAGCCTTCCCAGCTAACTTGGAGCATGTGCATGTAAATTTTGGTGCAAATCCGTCGAAAATTGCGGCCGTGCATTCGTTACACAAACACACACACACACACACACACATCCTGCCTTATATATATATATATATATATATATATATATATATATATATATAAAATAAATGTAATAATATTTCCGAATTACATTGTATTTATCAATGGATTAACGAAATAAGTATTGTCTTTTTTATAAATATACGTAAAGCTAACTTTTGTTTGCGCTTCCGCCCCTTACAAGGTAGAGATGAAAAGCCCGCATAGAAGTCGTTATTAACGTTTTATATATATTACTAACAAGTGGTGTTTACAAAATTAGCGGACATATTTAATTACCATCACAATTTTGAAAAGCATTTTTTAATAAATATTTCTTCGAAGTTAATTACTTTTAATTCAAATTGTAAAAAATGCTATAAAAAACAATGTTTCTATCGATAATTCCTTTTAAATTCATCGTTTATGAATAGAAATGATTTATATCTGCCTTGGCAAAATTCA
>OZ038516.1:14525149-14540149 GCA_964036315.1 Acanthosepion esculentum | reverse complement strand
GCAGGCTCCGCCCGCTCGCTGTCGATTTGCAAAGTAAGACATATTGGCGTTCCTGGCGTAGGGCAATCCGAGGCGAAAGAGGACCGCGACTTTTGAGTCTAACAATCAACATGAAGAGGATCTGCGATATGCTGTCAGGAAGTTCCGACTCACCCAGTCGCGTCCACCAACCACACTCCTCCGTGACTCCTGCTTGCGATCTTCAGGTGTAGGCTTTGTTTGTTTTTGAGTCTGTCTACTGCGCAGTATATTAGGGTCATTTGGGCACCGTCTGTGAGAAAAAAGAGCACCACGACGCAATTCACTCTGCCAGAAATTTGAAAACGGCATGCCCTACTGCTTGGCATTTGCGCCGGAAGCTACAATACGAACATTTCAGAGTATTTGAGTGTCACTCATAACCATGCAGAGGTTTCGGAAAGACGTAGATGATATATCCAGCCAAATTCATGGTATTTGGAATGATCCCTAGTGATGGCGACGTTATGCCTCCATCTTTCCACAGAGCCTAAGACTCAACACTGTCCGATATCAAGTGCTTTGAGGAGGAAGTGCTCCCCGAGGTCAAGAGGGTTGCAGTTGAAAGACCTTATGTTTGGCAACAGGACTCTGCACCATGCCACACAAGTAGGATTTCAGAGTCATGGCTTCAGACAATTTCTGTGACCTCATAACCCCTTAAATTTGGTCACCTGACTTCCCAGAATGCAACACCCTTGATTATTATATGTGGGGTGCAGTTGAGTGAGAAAACAACAAAGCTCCTTGTAACATCAAAGGTTAGCTGAAAGAAAGCATTATAAAAGCAACTTAAACAAGGTGACCGTTCAAAAGAGTTGCAAGAGATTCCGAAGTCGTCTGGAGGCTCTAAAGGCATGAACCAACGATCCCCTTCTATAGCTTTCTGTTCAAATGTCTCTGAAAGTTACCCAGATCTGTAGAAATCTAAGAAAGTTGGACAGAAGCCTCAACGTTGTGATATTCAGGGTGCGATGTGTAAATTGTGGCCATTTCATATTTTTAATTTCGGGCTGTTTTTTTTTTTTTTTATTTTGTCGACTGCACAGTAATAGTGAGTAAAAGAGCACCATGGTGCAATTCACACCGCCAGAAATTTGGGAACGGCACTGTACTGTTTGGCATTCGCACCGGAGCCACAAATACAAACATTTCAGAGTGTTTGTGTGTCAATCTGAGGGCATTATAGTGGATTTGGAAATACATGGATGAGTCTAATGGTGATTACGAAGGTGTTTGGAGTGATCATTATTGAGGGTGAAGTCATGCTTCCCTTCATCTTCCTACAGTGCCTCCGACTCAACACGGAGGTCTACATCAACTGCCTTGAGGAGTTAGTGGCTGTTAGACAATTTATGCGACCACATCATCCGTTAAATCTAGCAACCTAACTCCCCAGATTGCAACTCCCTTGATTATTATGTTTGAGACGCAGATGAGCGAGACACACAACAAAATAAAAACTCATTGTAACACCAAAGATGAACTGAAAGCAAGGATTATCGCAGCATTTACCATTTTAAACAAGGAGGCCGTCCAAAAGAGATGCGGGAGATTCCGAAGTCATCTATTTGAAGCCGATAGCGATTTTATTGAATAAATTAACTCTTTACTATTCCAAGGTATTTTTGTGCAATTTTAGTAAATATATCTGTTAAAATATAGAAGGTCAGTGTCATTTTCATTTTTGCATTATTTAGACGAAAATTTATCCATCGCACCGTGTATGTCCCGTAGAATCATCTGTTGATACCAAGTTATCTATGCCGTTTAAAATGAAGTTATCTTTTGGTAAGTTCTTGCTATTCAGTTCGGAGAAAGGACAATAAAAGAAGTTATTTATTAAGGTTTCCTGATGAGCAGGTTGGCTAAACACCCAGCAGGATTAACAACTTTACTTATCAAATGGCGGATGAAACTCATTGTAGGGCTCAACTGCCGTGTAACGCAGTTGGGATCAGGGGACACCATAAATACGAACACAGTCCGCGCTGATGATATGGTTTCGCCGGGTGGAGGGCTTCCTACACTGGTCAACAGCTGGGGCGGAGAGCATTCTTTCTTTGTTAATCATTTCACATCAAGGCGATAATGCCACTAAGACACCAGCGGTTACTGAGATTAGAAGTAAATGAGAAGACTTTAGTGAGTAGATAGGTCAATAAAAGAATAGGTTTCAGGAAGACAAAAGACGGCGATAATGCCACTAAGACGCAAAGGGGTTACTGGGAGTGAAAGAGAATGAGATGACTTTAGTGAGGAGAAAGGTCAATAAAAGAACATGTTTCAGGAACACAGAAGATAGCGATGATGCCACTAGGACGCAAGTGGTTACTGAGAGTGAAAGAGAATGAGATGACTTTAGTGAAGAGAAAAGACAATAAAAGAACAGGTTTTGGGAAGACAGAAGATGGCGATAATGCCACTAAGACGCACGGGGTTACTGGGAGTGAAAGACAATGAGTAGACATTAGTGAGGAGAAAGGACAAGAAAAGGATGTGTTCCAGGAAAAAAAAAGTGACTTTGATTAACGTTTGCTAAGGCTCCCCGCCACAATTCCGCCATCCATTTAGACAAGCTCATCAGGTAAGTACCTCGGTGACTTCCCCTGTCTCTCTTACTCTCAATATGGCTTTTGAGTGTTAAGTTTACCAAGCCCATCTCACTTATGCATCCAAGGAATTTCAGCTGTGTTTTCTAGATTCTGAATAGAAGTTTTCTTCCTGTTACCGTTTCCTTTAATAATTCCTTCTTGCTTTTGTCCATGGAATTTTCATTATCCCTCTGCAGTCTTACATTTCTGCCTTGGGGAAATTGTCCAGCATTGACTGCTATATAAGAGGGGGCATAGCACATAGCAATGCTATGAGGTATTCAGGGCTGCGGTCTGGTCACAGCGCCAAATATATGACGTAGTTCCGGATCAGTTCTTCTTCTTCAGGTATGGCGGTACTCTGAGTCAATCCCAGTCTGGTCGCTTCATCAGGATTGATCTCGATATCAGAGAACAAGCCGTCTGCACATTCGTCGGTCGTTGATGGCGTTTGACACAGCAGCTGACCTCTTCAATTGTGACCTCTCTTACCCACATTGTGATTTTGATCTTATCAGGGTCAAGCCGAATTTCAACTGGGGTATCTTAACCATGCTCAACCAAGGAGTTCAACACGTGAATATAAAATTGAAAAATAAAATGGACGACGCCCGAATAAGTCACGATATGATGTTTATATCAGAATAAAAAATATTTACAGTTCTTTCTTTGTTCTTTTTCTTCTTTTCGCAACCCGTTCTAATAACTGGCAACAGAACGAAAATTGCGGGTAGTTTCTTTGGAGAATCTTCAAGTACTGTGATTTGTACTTTCACGGTCGGCACAAGGTTTATCGTCGGCTTTTTTCTTCAGCGACAACTGGTTTTAACTCTTAAGTACTATTGATTGTACTTTCACGGACGGCACAAGGATTTCGTTGGAGTTTTTCTTCTTCAGCAGATAATTATTATTATTCCTATCATTAGGTTGGCAAGTACCGTTATATCAGAAATCTCTTTCTCCCGGTTGCAACCTCACTGCGACTGCAACGGCAACTGCAACTGGCTGGCCCCAACTCCTCCAAATCCAACTCCAACTAACTTTGGCCCACATGGGTGTCCCTTTCAATTGGTGTGGTGCGGGCGAATAGGTGGGTTTTATGCAAATCTCCCAAAATTCAACCAGTCGTTTTCTTTCGTTTTCTATTTCACATTTCTAATTTTGGAAGATCCCCTCCTCCTTCTGCCTTTATTTTGTTTACAATTATATTTGTTTTGTTTTTTCAGGGAAATTTTGGCCGACAGTGCTCTCAGCAGATAATCAAGCCGAACATCTTTCAACAGCCGACCTTAACCTCTGGCCTCTGATCCCGACCTGTTCGCTGAATCGCATTGTTTAACTTTTTCAACAAAATTCATACATCTATTCCCATATCCTCGGAGAATAATTCTCTTTCTGAAAAAAATTTAAAATCGTTTTGTTTTAACCTTTTTCGTCCGTTTAACCCCTTTCGTTCGTACGCCATGTTAAATATTGTTACAATGCAACACTCTTTTTTTATTTTATTTTATCTTATTTTCTAACGAATCTTTTCAATTTCTCAACAACTTGCTTAGCTTTTGGAATGATTCTTTAGCTTGTCCAATGAATGCTCGGATCTCTGTGTCACATTTTCTGTTCTCTGATAAAACACTTCCAAGATATTTTGTCTTATGTAACAGAATGATATTTATATATATATATGTGTGTGTGTGTCTGTGTGTGTGTGTGTGTGTGACGTCATGAGCTGTGGTGCGATTTTCATTTTCAGCGTCTTATATGCACGTGTTTATCGTTGCTTGGAAATCATCCATGTAAACAAAAACAGACTATCATCAATTTCTTGTTCGTGTATTGCTTAATATATTGTGTAATTGTCATCTTTGATAATGGCTTATGTAAGCCGAAAGCTTAGATTGGATTAAAAATATGTATCAATATTTTGATTTTCTTTCTTCGTTTAATGATAATGTTATTAAGCTTATCAGACGATATGAAAAGAATTTACATAAAATAGATAACATTTGTCTATATTCTTTAATGAAACATGTATGAATATATATATATATATATATATATATATATATATATATATATATATATATATATATATGTATATATATATATATATACATGCATTTCAAATTATGTTCTTTTCAAGATCCCTACGTATGTTAACTCACTCTTCTTTCTTTCCCTCTCCACCCTGCTTAACCCTTTCCTTCCTCTTTCTGTTTCTCCCCACCCTCACCTCGTTTACTATTTGTTTCCCTTTTTTCTTCCTGTCTAAAAATTATTTAAGAGGTCATAGTGTCTGACCTCTTAACTTATTAAGAACCTTATTAAGGATGGTTTTAAAAATACCATAGAGATACCTTGTCTCTATTTACATTTCCAAGATGGGCCTTTCCATCATCCTCCAACCACCTCTGTCACCTTTTATCCTTCTAAAACTATCCCTCAAAAATTGCATTAAAAAAGAAAGAAACCTAATTCTTTTGTAACTGGAGATGTGAGCTGATGAACCAGGCAAAATATATTTTCTGGGGAAATAAATTATAGCCATGGAAACTTAAGGTAATCTTGTCTATTTCTGAAATATTTTATATATATATATATATATATATATATATATATATATATATATATATATATATATATATATATATAATTATTTATTTGAATATTACAACATAAATATGTTATAAAATCACGACAAAAGTAGCCATTTTGTTTCAACACTTCTTGTGTCTTGTCAAGTGATGATATAGAATATAGAATAAATGGTTTTAAAAGTTTCAAATTAATCAACGATCCTTAGCCAGAAGTAAACGCTGTTACATAAGCTAGAGTAGCCAATCAAGATACAAGTATAGGGTGATTCGAAAAATTTGACAACTAAGCAAGGTTATCATAGATATTAAAAGATTTATAAAATTTGAAATTAAAATTAAAAGTAAAAAATTAAAATTACCTATTTAGAAATCTAAATCAAATCTCTATTAAGTTTTAAATTGTAGAATTACCAAGGAGAAAATATATAAAAATAAAAATAAAAGATATATATGCTATTTAATTTGTATTTTCATTGAAATTATGTTGAAAGGGATGTTCAGAATCCCAGACAGAAATGTATACACTTTAGTTTCATTTCATATATACATGTTTGGGCGGGCGTGCGTGTGTGTGTGTGTTTACTGTTAGGTTCAAACTGTACAAGGCCCGGGAGCTACTCGAGGTAGAGTGTGACAGAATAAGAGGCGGTTTATGAGGATGGATCAACAATATGACGGTTTAATCTAGACTCGAACAGGTTAAGACTTAGTGATCCGGGAAACAACCTCGTGGGAGTCAGTTCTACGGAGCCTTGTTTTGCAGGAAGTAGCTGTTAGAATGGAACGTATTTCTGAACAGTGGAATACGGTGAGAATGTGGGGGTGCTGCAACGTGTGAAACATAGCGAATCCCAGCCGTGTATGATTAAACTGACAAAACCAAGGAATGCATTTCGTCCAAACCGTTTCCATAGAAGGTGCGTGAGAGAGAGGTTCTATGGTAGAAAATAATTTGTCAGACACAAGGACACGTAGACGCTTTTGGACTGTATCGATACATGAATGTGAAGACTGGGTAGCTCTTGTCCATATATGACAGAAGTACTCGGCCTGATCTGGCTCTTGTCAAGTTAGATAATGACACGAGGAGTCAGGTTCTTACTGGAGTGGTACATGGACTTTAGCGATGAATGAGTTCCACTTGAAATCACGGTCGGTTTTTGTAGACGAGAAGTCGATTTACCTTGTGTGGCAAAGCGATCACGTATATGCCTGGGGTTCAAAACGAGTGAAGGGAAGGAAAAAGAAATATGGTCAGCCTGACACTTTAATTTAAAAAAAGACACGGTCTCGGAGCTAGGAGAATTCGCGAGAGTTGCTGAGCGTGTGCAAATTTTGTTGCGAGATAAAAACATAAAAACACGACGCCAGAGGGTATAGACAGTTCGTTCTTGAACGCGGTGATGCTTGTACGGAGAGACTCTGTCAGTTGGGAGTTTCACACATGTTTATGGTCCAATAATCTCTCATCGCGACTGGTGATAGTTCGAGACGCGAGTAGCGATAATGGATTTCATTTTAAAACGTTAAACAGCCATTTAGAAGAAAAAAATATCATTCTAGGCTTACATTAGTGCCTATATCTTTTTTTTTCAGGAATTAAAAATAGATGTACATCCACCGTCTACTTTATTATGCATACATTTCTAATACAGTCTTGGAATTCCATTTGTCTTTAAGCCGTCTCATCTTCTTGGCATCGATTCGGAATTTTGGTTAATGCTCTTTTTATGGCATCCTGCAATTATTATGCATTAAGAATTCGAATTTCCCTTTCCACCCCACCCCTATACCTGTTCTCGTACGATTACCAAAGTTAATGCAACGTCAGTACGTAGATGGGTGACCGCTTGGGAATACCAGGGGGCTCTAAGCTTGGATGTGCGGTTGCTGAGACGGATAACGGGTCGACGTTGGAAATCGGAAAACCGAGTTCAAATTCTAGTCAGTTTCGTTATTCACTTACGCTCAAATTCCCCTGAGAAAAGTATGAATAAAATTCTTCTAAGCTAAGGGTTACTTGAGCGTAAATGAATAACACGAACTCGACTCACCAATTTCCGTAAAGTTATCCGTTACACTTCTCGCACATCCGAGCTTACAGCAGCTGGTATTTAAGCGGTCACCTTTCTCGGCGACATGTTTCTTAAATTCGGTGACATTAGTACTAGAAAGGTCAATAACAATGGACTTGAGAGGCCTATTTTCCTGAAAAATCAATTAAAGAGAAAGCCCTGGCTCATAAGTTAATGACCCCCTAGGTAAGATGATAAACTACATCCGCGTCCTGGGTAAGACGATAAACTACGTCCGCGTCCTGAGTAAGACGATAAAACTACATACGACAACAAGGACTTTGACAAGAAGGTTTTGAGGAGCGTGGAACCACCTCTTAATTGCTGGTGTTCCCGGGTCCACTCTGATCCGGGGTGGTAGCACCTGGTAGGATCCCAGCATATAATTACCCCCTACCCAAAAGGGGGTAAAAAAAATATGAAAGCATAAAAATAATACCAGCAATACTTTGATGGAAAATTATTACCAGCAGTACATTTTTAAAAAAGAAAAATATTACCAGCAATATATTTTTCGAAAAAAATATTACCAGCAATAAAAAATCTTGTCGGCATTAAACAACCCATTGAGGTGTTGATGTGCCGTAAAACAAAACAAACCAAACTTAAATTAATGAATGTTTTGTATTGAAATGGTTATTCTCAGATATACCATTATTTAACAGAAAACATGAAAGCGATAGATAAGATTTAAAACAGATTTTTATTAAAGAATATAGGCAGATATACATGAAAGCTAAGTTTGACATCATTTTGTAAATGTTTATAAAGAAATAACAGAAAATAAACTGAAAAATCGGACTTTTTTTCAAAATATATTTCTTAATCTCATTGTCTAATTAGTTTGGGATTTTCACGTTAAAATTTATTCAACATTACTGGAAAAATGTGTCTACCACAAAGAATTAGAGCGACTCTTGAGGTAGCCGCAGATCTTGGGATGAGATGCTACACGGTTGTACAGAGACATCAATTTCGGGTAGTTGCTGAACATTGATTGCATTTCCATGAACATATTCTCCATGCAACAGTAGAACATCATGTCGCACCACATCATCTGTTGAAAGAAAAAATTAATATCAATACAGAATAAAAAAAAAGAAACTCCTACCACCGATACAGTGTAAAGAAAAGGATCGTCCGCTGCTTACAACATCGAGCAAAAGTCATAAGTGGCGATCCAGGGACATATGAACAAGAAATGGTCAGTATAAGCAGTACTCTACAACGTAATAACTAACCTGGGTATATGGCAGAAGCTCCGAGAGACTGGGATAGAAGATAACAACACTCAGAACAGCGTCGGTGTGCCTACTCTAAGTCAATGGATTATGGGAGAAAATACTAAAGTTCTGTGGTCCATATAATATCAGAACGACCATCAAATACTTCTTCCGAGTAAGGGCCCCCATAAAGGAGAACATGACTAAGGACTGTATGTACCGCATCCCATGCAGCTGTGGTAAGAAATATAAAGGAGAGACAGGCTGCTCTCTTAAGGGAAGACTGCAAGAACATCATAAAGCCGTAACACGAAGGGATATCAGGCGTAGCTGACCACATATGTAGGAAAAAGGGAGATAACCCAACATTTAGCATCACTGGAAAATACGAAAATTTAAAGAATCAGCACATATGTTAGGCCACAAAAATCTCCTAAGCCGGCGAAGCATAGAAATGAATACAATATGGAAACCAATAATACAGAGTTACAGAGAAAATCATTAATAACTACATAATTGCAATATGAGCTCTGGTAAAAAAAATGATTACTGCGATATAAATTTTATAAGATCCAAAACCTCGTACTCTCAAATGCCCAACTGATAAAAGCGTTGGTTAGATCAAGTGACTTGACCTAAAGAGTTGTGAGTTTAATAATACCTGGCTAATGCAGTTGTGAACAAAAAATATGAGAATTGAGTTAAAGGGAGATAGCTGAGACATGAGGGATGACACGTGGAACTAGAACAATCTACCCCGGTGAACGAAATAATGAGTTCAGTTCTAAATTCCAATCACCCGAAGAAGGCCGGAGCGTATTTCGGTTGAAACGACGCCGTGAATAGGGCAATAAAGATGAGAACAACAGACCTAACAATGTAAATAATGTAAATAATTACAATACGTCATCTCAAAAATAGAGACAAATATAGAACAAGAAAAATATTGAACAATATTGCGCAAACTAATACTGCTATAAACTAAAACGGGCATGGAAAGGGTTAATAAACCTTTCCAGATCAGAGGGCGCCAAATTCGAACGCTATTAATGTGACCAGGAGAGCGGAAAAACAGCATTATAACTATAAAAAAACAAATACGTTTTTAAATAGCGCAAAAATGTTTTTTTTTATAGCTCAAGAATGTATATAATAAAAGTCGGAAGTACCCTACAACGTAACAACTACCCCGGGCACATGGTAGCAGCTCCGGAAAACTGGGATATAAGATAACAACACTCATTACAGCTTCGGTCTGCCTACTCGATGTGAATGGATTATCGGAGAAAATACAAAAGATCTGTGGTCCATATAATATCAGCGTTTTAATGTATATAATAAAAGCCGGAGTCCCTCAGATACGTGTTAATTATTAAAACTTCTATCACTAAACCATTAATATATATATATATAAAATTCTTAAAATCTAAAATATTTTCTGGCTTTAAATAATCTGCAAAAGGTTGATAAGCCGTAAAAAATGAATCAACCAGATTGAATCTTGCTTCGAATGTTAGCTGGAGCAGAAGGAAGACAACTTAGAATTAAGAATCGTAGCGAAGAAAACGAGAAAATACTCCGCTATTTTCCCAGGAATTATGTGAAAACATATTAGACTAGAGTTCAAAAGTTTGAGATTACCCCTGGTAATTTTTTAAATTGGCCCGAAAAGCAGTTGTTTTGTACTTTAAATAAAAGAAAATTGATATACATGGTTTAAAAAAGTGAGGCGTGACTTTTCATTAGAAATTTTAATATGACAAAAAAAATGTATTTTATGATTAAATTTTGCTCCCGTCAAAATATCCTCCTTTAGCCTTGATTACTGCAGCACAATTTTTTACATTTGCTGCAAAAGTTTCTAAAAGTATAAGTTTGATTCTATTCTTGATTTGATTCTAATTCTGGGGATAGTTTCAAACTTTTGAAATTTAGTATATATATATATATATATATATATATATATATATATATATATATATATATATATATATATATATATATATATATATATATATATGCACATTTCATTAAAAACGACTGACAAGGTGCTTTTATTTAGTTTTTTATATAATTTCTCGTGCGATCTAATAATGTTTTACTTTTCAGATGATAAATTATATAAAAACTGTCCGAATGTTCTTTTTATCCGAGCGCTTTCGGCTATACATTTAGCCATATTCAAAGATTATATTTCAACTGTTAGAATTAGAAATAGTTTGTTATATGTATGTTTTATAAAATGATTCATTTTTTTGTTTCAAAACACGGTCAATATATTATGTCCATGTTCAAAGTTAATATTATTAAGTGTTGGTTTGTTTGTTTTTATTAGTAAGCCTTCCATTACTTTTAGCCTTTTTTGCATGTGGATGATGCTATTATATTAGTGTTGTCGACAACTATGTTCCGAATAGTGTCTGGTAGGTCTCCATGAATATTTAAATGAGATGTAATTGAGCTATTATCAGAAAGGTGTAGAGTTCTTCTGCGTGTTAAACAATTTGTAGTGTGGCCTATATATATATATATATATATATATATATATATATATATATATATATATATATATATATATATATAAGCACACACACAGATATACATATATATATATATATATATATATATATATATATATATATATATATATGATGAAAATGTGGAAAAGACAAAGCAAAATCCGAATATATGAGTTTACTGTTTTTATTTTGTTTTTGTTTTTGTTAAAAATAAAATAAAAACAGTAAACTCATATATTCGGATTTTGCTTTGTCTTTTCCACATTTTCATCATACCGTCGGATCTACATCCACACATTTGCTTACATATATTATATATATAAAGTCAGGATATGTGTGTGTGTGTGTAACGAATGCACGGCCGCAATTTTCGACGGATTTGCACCAAAATTTACATGCACATGCTCCAAGTTAGGGACAAGGCGAAGGCCGATTTTGCATTTCCCAACTCCCATCTATAGTCGAAATAATCGATTTTTTCATGCTTCTACAGTAGTTTTCATGTAGTTTGGGGCTATTTTCTACTGGTCAGAGTGAGAGCCTATAGCTGGCTGCCATGAATAAGCAGGAAGATTCTATTGGCCAGCGTGAGAGCCAACAGCTGACTGACACGAATTATAACTAGCATGCTAGCATGCAAAAAAATCGATAGCTGCATTCGTCACAAGTGGGAAAAATTTAAATCTGCATGCCACTTTATTCCAATTGGCTCATTCGCTTGCTTAAACTCAACGTTGATTCTGATTCTGCAGAACTGGGTTGGGTGTGAAAAAGTATTTGTTGTTAACATTCTTTTTTCATTCGGTTTTTCCAGTTACGAGTCCTTTTTTAAAGCTGATCGTTTTGTGTTTATTTTGTTTAGTTCTTTTTTCGTAACAGATTTAATGTTTAGTATAGAGGTTAGAAAAAATTCGCATTGTGATATAGGCAAGAAGTAAGGCATGTAGCAACATCAGCACGGCAAAGGGCACTCCTTTAAAGGCAAGGAAGGGCACAAATAATTTAAGTCAAGCGATAGCGATTGCTGTATGAGTCGTACGATTATTGAATCAAGCACGGGCAACGCCGGCCCATGCTGCTAATATATATATATATATATATATATATATATATATATATATATATATATATATATATATTTCTTTCATTCAATAAAGCTTAGTGTGATGAAGCCCTAAAGGACTAAATGCATAACACAAATGATTTGTTCAGTTTGTCATACATCTTCTCCCTAAAATTGTTCTTGAGATAGAAAAAATTTATATATTGTTTTTCTCATATGTAATATATGTATTCATCTACTCTAGAGTTTAAACGTTTGAGGCCACCCCTGGGAATCTTTTTACTTTGCAACAAAAGTACTTGTTTTGTACTTTAAATAAGAGAAAATTATTATACATGGTTAGAAACGTGTGACATGGCTTTTTTATTAGAAATTTTATTATGACAAAAAAAAAAAAGTATTTTATGTTTAATTTTTTGCTCTCCTCAAAACATCCTCTTTTAGAGTTGAATACTGCAGCACACATTTTTGGCATTCGTTGAAAAAGATTCTCAAAGTATAAGTTTGATAATTGATTCCATTTCTTTTTTCAAAGGCTATTTTATCTCGTTTTCATTTTTTTCACTCTTCTGCGAAGTTCAACCTGGCGGGGTGGGGGGCTTTAAAATTTTGAACTGTAGTGTAAATAGTTTGACTTTTCGTATCAGATATTAAAGAAAGTTACGCTGTGGATAACCATGATTGCTTCCGTCTTGATATCTGTTCCTTTAACTGTGAGACGTCCAGTAAGTATACGAATAAAAGAAAAATAATTAAATAAAGTTTTAGATTATGTTACCTGGTCTCCCATAAAGTAGCTGTTTCCGCCACTGCGCATACCCAGAGTCCTTTCCATGAAGGGCATGATTCTGTTGAAGGTGTTCATATATCTCCAGTACATATAATTCTGGAAAAGAAAATACATCCAAGTATTAGGAAAATCTATGACAAAATGGATTAAATATCGTATGACGCGTTTCAGTGGACTAAAATGACTTTTACGTTGATGTGACGTTTCGCTCATATTAACGCAATTGCTTTCTGTTGTGTTTTAAAAAAATAAAATCAAAAATATTTTACGTGAACTTCGTTTGCGAGGAATTTGTAACTCATTTCTTTCAGCTTGAAAGAAAAGAAAAATTGATTTTATATTCAATAACAATTATTTAAATTTGTACGACTATATTTGAAGTTTATTTTCTTTGTCTTTCGTGCGCTTTTCCCTCTACAAATATATGCAGATGACACTACAGTCGTGGATGGATAGTTGGGTACTGTACAACAGTGTCCCTGGATATCTGCGTCCCTAGAAAAATACGTCCCTGGATAATTGCGTACAACTGATAAGTTTTTGAAGTTACCATTGTACTGATAAATCATCGAAGTTAAAACAAGTGGAAACCGATTAGGTTCAGAGTAACATTTGGATTTATAATTGAGAGAAGCCAAATGATTGTTAGAAAAGAAATATATCACCTTCAGACCCGAGAGAATATCATTGGATGTCTGAAATAAGTCAAGAACAGGTTCCTGTCTTTGTGGAATGACAAAAATAATACAGAATATATATATATATATAGAAAAGTATTCCAAATTGTAAAATTGTTCAAATTCACTGTGAGTTGCTTCCATGTTCATTAGTAATCTACTAATCGTAGGAAATATCAGTGCTATAAATTTTTCCTTTCTTTCTCCACGCTTTCAGAAAAGGTCGATGGTTGTATCAGAAGTGTTTATCAGAGTCTCATGGAGTAAAACTTCCGCTACCAAAAAGTTACACATCTCAACAACAAAAATAGTCTGTTTTCAGTGTACTGCTAAATCATCAGTTACCTCCCCTTAATATCTAGGATGTATAAAATCATCGGTTACCTCTCCTTAAGATCTAGGAGGTATAAAAAAGCACCCTGTAAAATCTGTCAGTAGACGAGTAGTTAGAGTAAAGACAAACTCGTTATTATTTACGATATTCTGACTATTTTGTTGCCATATTTATTACAACAATTCGGCCGTTGTACCCTCCGGCCTTCTTCAGGTGGTTGGAATGTCGAACTTAACCCTTTATTTCGCTCACTGGCGTGGACTGTTCTAGTTCCACGTGCCATGTCTAATGGAAGTCAGTTATCTGCTGTCAATTCACCTCTCCAATTCTCCACTGCCTTAACCAGGTATTGAACTCACAACTCTTTGAGTGCTGACACTGGATCTAACCAACGCCTTTATCCACGTGGCACAGAGGATAAAGGCGTTGTACGCTCCGAACTAAAGAAGGTCGGAGCGTACAACGGCCGAAACGTTGTGATAAATATGGCAAAAATGATGAGAACAATAGTCCGAATAATGTAAATAGTGTACATAATACCTCATATCAGAAATAAAGAAAGATACTGAAGGGCCTGAACTTTGTAATAAATATGGCGACAAAGATGAGGACAATAGTCCGAATAATGTAAATGGTGTACATAATACCTCATCTCAGAAATATAGACAGATACTGAAAGGCCGAAACGTTGTAATAAATATGGCGAGAGAGATGAGGACAATGGTCCGAATAATGTAAATAGTTTACATAATACCTCATCTCAGAAATATAGACAGATACTGAAAGGGCGAAACGTTGTAATAAATATGGCGACAAAGATGAGGACAATGGTCCGAATAATGTAAATAGTGTACATAATGCTTCATCTCAGAAATATAGACAGATACTGAAAGGCCGAAACGTTGTAATAAATATGGCGACAAAGATGAGGACAATGATCCGAATAATGTAAATAGTGTACATAATACCTCATCTCAGAAAGATAGACAGATACAGAAAGGCCGAAACGTTGTAATAAATATGGCAACAAAGATGAGGACAATGGTCCGAATAATGTAAATAGTGTACATAATGCCTCATCTCAGAAATATAGACAGATACTGAAAGGCCGAA
>OZ038516.1:14450149-14522649 GCA_964036315.1 Acanthosepion esculentum | reverse complement strand
ACGATCTGCCTAAGTGAAAACTTGGTAGGTTTGTCTGGCTCATTAGGTTTGACTAGGTCTGCTCTACGTTTGTATCGAGCTCTTTAGTTAGTTAGTTGTTTACTCGTGTCGGGGTTTTTTCTTTGGTCCTTGAACCTGTATCTGTGCGATTATTTTCGACAGACTTTCATGTTCCTAGCTCTTTCTTTTTTAAAATCTTTTTTCCCTTCGAGATTGATTTGGCTATTGTTAAATCAAGAATCCGAAGGTTTTTCGACACGAGTATAGTCACCTATATATATATATATATATATATATATATATATATATATATATATATATATATATACTGGGTGACATTATCCAAATCGAATAACAGCATGAGATAATTGTGCATCCCACAAAATGTTTAATATCTAAAAATAGACTAAACTAAATTCTGAGTTAGGCATCTGTCACCGTCTTTTTTTTCCAGGTTTTCAGATAAGACGTTTAGCCATCTTGACACTATTTGTCGTACGAATCATCGAAAAACTCTTTGAGTTATTCAGGTAGAAATTGGATAGGTTAAAATCATTTTGTGTTAACCCTATTATGTCTTCCCAAAGGATCAACGGTGAGAAGAAAAAGATCATTCAGTCCTTCAGTAATGGTACCATCTTCAAAGACCATCCAAAGGCCACCAAGGGAACGGTGAATAAGTTTAAAATAGGGGGAACAGTAAAGAGGAAAACTGAATTAGGAGCTTACAACAGCAAGAGGGATCATCATTTCAACTTACATCAAAATTTATTCTTATTGCTCAAAATGTCATAAAAACCTCGGAGAATTCCAGTTTAATCATTTGTAAGATACAACAGTACAAAGTTTAATTTAACAATTGGACAATTTTGTTGTTACACGATTTGGACAATTATGCTGTTACAACCGGTGTTAATGCCGAAATTTTATTTTGTGGGGAGCTTTGAAGTAATAAAATATTATATATGTTATTCTGCTTTCACAATTGAGTACATGGTATTTTGTGAATATACATGTTTGGTTGATTGATTTTTTTAACGACATATCGACATCTCTGTGGTGTACTTAATGCCCAGATCGAAATATTTGGAACACACTTTTATGGCTACAACTAAGTATATTTTGAACACAATTACGATGTTACGTATAGGTGGCATTTTTGTTTCCATTTTCCCTAAAACTCGTTGCTCAAATGATGGATCCGTGGTATTCTCATCATCCTTCTGTAGAACCACGTTTCTGTTGCTTCAAGTTTCTTCTTATGCATCTGTCCAGCATTCACTGCCATATAAATGGATTGATAGGACATAGTGGATTAGCACTCTTTGTTTCTGTTGTGGATTCCGAGATGAAATCCGATAGCAATGAATAACAAACGCCAGGAATAGATAAGGAAAATAAATGTAGTAACGTAATAATACAAACTGGTAATACGGGTTAGTAGATCCAGGAATGCGGGTTAGTAGCAATAATATATATACAGTCTTGGTATTGAATTATCGCGGTATGACTCCTTACTGAGTCTAGGTGCTCGTGACGGTGACCCTCCTCTAATACTACTCCGATACTACTCTGATACTACTCTCACTGGTAGTAGTATATGTATACCTCGGTTGAGTCCATTTGAGTGAAAAGGGGTGACCCCTTAACAGGTTCTAACGAAATTTCTCTTGTTTCTTAATACTTTGCTTAACGTTTGGAAGTCATCTTTCTCTATCCCAATGAGCCTTCGGATTACGGTGTCGTATTTTCCGTTTTTTTAGCTAGATATTTAAAAGGTACTTGTTTAATTTTGTTATCTTCAATTTATGAATTGCATGTTGGGTATATTTCTTTCACTGACAACCATAGATTCTGTCCTCTGATAATGGATGTTCTGCATTTTTTACTATACCTCCTGTAGGACTTCGTGTTATTTTCTTTCTGTTTCAGCTATCAACGCTGTGTCATCTGCGTATCTAAAGTTGTAGAGATTGTGGCCGCCAATAATGAATCCTTATAGGAGTTCTAATGCTCTCATGATTACCCCTATAGAAAAGATGAAAGAAAATCTCCTAAATAAAATTTACTATCGTTGATTTGTTGTGTTGATGCAGCATTGGGGTCCCGACTGAGGAACTACAGATAAAAAAAACATAGTTCAGATATGACACAGAAGTCAACAGAGGTTTCTACCTATAAACAGTTAATAAGAACGTTTCCTAAAATGTAACGGTGTGCATTAATTCGTTAATCTTAAAAAATCTCAGGCTCAGTTTGGTTCTTACAGGCACAACGTTTCGACGTTTGTACCTGTCGGCCTTCTTCAGGTATCTCTCACGTATCCAGGAATCATCGGCGGCGAGTAAAAATTATGAAAAGATTTATTTACAAAATTGATATACACGATTTAGTTTTGATATCAGTCAAACTTACCGAATTCACGTGCAAGGTATCTGCATATAGCCATGGTCTCAGGCATCCTCATACCACCTTCCATCTCCAGACAGGGCAGGCACATACCGGGATAATCTAGAAGCAAGAAAATTATTATTTAAATTATATGATGTTCGGTGTTTATTTAAAGTTTTGTACTCACAAGTACAGCTCGCACATTACGAAGAGCTTTATCTATATGAAATATGTGTGGTCTTAGGTTTATTTTTTTGTTGTTTCCAAAAAGTATCTGGAAAATGTCAGGAAGCAATTTCTAAACTTAACTGATGTAGGGGATACGTAGCGTAGGGTTAAAAGCTTATAAAACGAAGGTTTTATTCTTGCTGCACAGGACAAATGCTTGCTAACTAGAAATTACCAAGCACACATACTGAAAAATTGTGTTGACCGCAAATGCAAATTCTATGATAAATATGCAGTAACAATTAGCTATCTTCTATCATGTTTTACAGTGTCAGCACCCACCAAATATGAAAGTCAACAGGTCAGAGTAAGCTAATATTTGCACTGGAAAATCTGCAAATTTAACGGGAATGAAAGTGCGAAAAACTGGTATGAACATCATCCTGAAGCGGCTACGGAGATAGGACCTTACAATAAACACAGACAGAACAATCAAAGGTAATCGTCTCGTCATCGTGATTAAAGACCACAAAACAGAATGTGCTTTATTATTAAGATTGAAATGTTTATTTGAAGAACTTAAAAAATAAACTATCGAAATACAAGGACTTTGAAATGGAAATCTCAAAAATGTGGCACAGGTGTACATGAATAATTCCAGTTGTATTTGGAGCACTCGGATTGATTGTAAAAGTTTATTTATGTAAAATCTGTCTGATCTTAGGGTTTCTTTATCTTTAATTGTTTTTGCAAAAATGATCAGTGGAAAAGGTCATGAAACCATTTCTGACCTTCGGTCTGTACTTGTGAACCGGAAGGAAATTTGCATACAGCGGAAACATACCGGGACAATCCAGAAGCAAGAAATTTATTATTTAAATTATATGATATTCGGTGTTTATTTAAAGTTTTGATATATATGTATACTTTTTTTGAAAGGAAATATTTATACCAAACATAACAACTTTAAAAGACATACAAAAAGCAATATGTCTTCTTAAAATTTTTATCGACCAACAACATCAACTTTGTGAACGTTTTAGAAAAAAAATATTTCCCTAAACTGTTAGCAATAAATTATGTAATATAAACAAACGCCATTTTGTTTTAGTTTAAAAGCTTGTTTTGTTCTTTGTCACAAAGTTGCTGATTTTTATCATCATTATTGTCAAGCGGCCATTGAAAGTATTCAAAAATGTTACCTAAAAATGTCAGATATTTTGGAACCTCTCAAAAAATGTGTTAACCAGAAATGCAGATTCTGTGATTAATATCCAGAAACAATTAACCAGCTTAGTTGCACAGTGTTAGCACCCACCAAATATGAAACTCAACAGGTCGGAGTTGGCTAATATCTGCACCGGAAAATATGCAACTTTTATGGGAATGAAACTGCGAGAAACAGGTATGAACATCACCCAGGCGCGGCTACGGAGATAGGACTATAATACAAGGAGACAGAACAATCAAAACTAATCGTCCCGACATCGTGATCAAAGACCACAAAAACAGAATATGCTTTTTTTTATTGACATCTCAGTCCTTCTAGATTGTAATGTATCTGTGAAGATCTTCAACAAAACAAGCAAAGTGCAAGGATCTTGAAGTGGAAAAAATGTGTCACATGAGGACATCAATAATTCCATTTGTAGGTGGAGCCCTCGGATTCATGGAGAAAGGTTCCGATAGACTCATTGAAGGGACTCATTGTAGGCCATGCCTTAAAGAAATACAAAACATTGTACTCGCAAATACAGCTCACACATTACGAAGAGCTTCATCTATAAGAAATATGTGATTTTAGTTTTATTTTTTGTTGTTTACAAATTTATCTGGAAAATGTCAGGAATCCATTTCTGACCTTCGCTGATGTAGTGCGTACGTAGCGTAAGGTTAAAAGCTTAAAACGAAGGTTTTATTCTTGCTGCACAAGACCAATGCTTGCTAACTAGAAACTACCAAACAAAAATACTTAAAAATTGTGTTGACTGCAAAGGTAATTTTTATAATAAATTTCCACTAACAATGGGCCATCTTCTATCATGTTGCACAGTGTGAGAACCCACTGAATATGAAACAGGTCAGAGTTGGCTAATATCTGCACTCGAAAGTCTGCAACTTTTACGGGAATGGAACTGCGAAAAACTGGTATGAACATCACCCAGGCCCGGCTACGGAGATAGGACTTTACAATAAACCCAAACAAATCAAAGGTAATCACCCCGTCATCATGATTAAAGACCACGAAACAGATTGTACTTTCTTATTACCAATAGCAGTTCCTCCAGATTGCAATGCATCTTTGACAACCTTCAAAAATCTATCAAAGTTCAAAGATCTTGAGGTGGAAATCTAAAAAATATGACACATGAAGACATCAATAATTCCTGTTGTAGTTGGAGCCCTCTGATTGATTGGAAAAGGTTCCGATAGACTCATGTAAAGGATTCCTGGTAGTCTATGCCTCAAAGAAATACAAAAATTATATTCACAAGTACAGATTAAACTTACCAAGCGTTTTATCTATGTAAATATGTGTAATTTTTGGGGTGTTTTCTTTTTTACGAAGATGACCAATGGAAAATGTCATGTCATATTAGGTCTTCGGTCGGGACCTGAAAGGAAATGTGTATTGTTGGGACGTGCAACAATTTTATGGAACTTTACAATACACACAGAACAATAAAAGCTAATCTGAATGTGATTTCTTATTAACATAAATGTAATGTATCTTTGAAGAGCTTAAAAACCAACTATCTAAATACAAGGATCTTGAAGTGGAAATATATCTAATATGCAGATTTTGTGATAAATATCCAGAAACAATTGACCATCTTGTATCAGGTTGTGCGCTATCGGCACCCACTGAATATAAAATACGGCCCAACAGAGTGGGCCAATATCTGCACTTTTTACGGCAGCAAAACTGCAAGAAATTGGTATGAACATCACCGAAACCCGGTTAAAGAGATAGGATCTGTAACAGTTTTATGGGACTTTAAAATATACACAGACAGAACAATCAGAGATAATCGCCCAGACATCGTGATCAAACAGCACAAAAACAGAAAGTGCTTACTTATTGATATGACAGTTTCTGTAGATTGTAATGTCACTTTGAAATCTTTACAAAAACTATCAAAATGCATGAATCTTGAAGTAGAAATCTTAAAAATGTAGCGCATGAGGACATCAATAATTCCAGTTGTATCTGGAGCCCTCGGATTAATTGTAAAAGGTTCTGATAGACTCACTGAAGACATTCTTGGTAGCCAATGTCTTAAATAAATGCAAATAATTGTACTCACAAGTTCAGTTCACACATTATGAAGAGCTTAATTTATGTAAAATGTGTGCGATTTTATTTTTTTACAAAAATGATGAGTGGAAAAATACCTTGAAGCTATTTCTGAACTTAGGTCTCTGGTTGCGACCCGGAAGGAAATGTATAAAACAGAAATCCAAAGTAGCTGTCTATATTTCTGAGATGAGGTATTATGTACACTACTTACATTGTTCGGACTATCATCCTTATCTTTGTTGCCATATTTATCACAACGTTTCGTCCGTTGTACGCTCCGGCCTTCTTCATGAACCCTTTATTTATGGCGGCAAAGAGGAGCACAATAGTCCGAATAATGTAAATAGTTTACATAATACCTCATGTCAGAAATATAGACAGATACTGAAAGGCCGAAACGTTGTAATAAATATGGCGACAAAGATGAGGACAATAGTTCGAATAATGTAAATAGTGTACATAACATCTCATCTCAGAAATAGAGACAGATACTGAAAGTCCAAAACCTTGTAATAAATATGGCGACAAAGAGGAGCACAATAGTCCGAATAATGTAAATAATGTACATAATACCTCATCTCAGAAATATAGACAGATACTGAATAATTTTATGTTCAATTTTTTTAAAGTTCTAGCGAAGATTTCGCTCGCTGGGGTAGACATGTTTTCTCTTGGAAAGTAAAGAAATAATTGTTGCATATATTTGGATTCTTATATTTGGACTCCAGTGGAAATTCAAAGAAATTTGAAGAGGAAATCTAAAGATTATGGCACGTGAGCTTATCAAGAATTGCGGCATAACCTCGAAACAAATTGTAAATATAGAAATATATTATTTAAATTTGGAGGTATTTGTCTTAAATTTTTATAAAATTAAGCTCGGATATTAAACTTATTATATTATATTTTGTGGACCAGTTTTAATATTTCATATTACTAGTATACACTTGAATTATATACCAACAGATTTATTATCTTTACCATATATATATATATATATATATATATATATATATATATATATATATATATATATATAAGCAAGGCTGGAAGCCACTAACACGCAAGGGGTTACAGAAGGATTGAAGGAAGAGCAGATAGGAGTGGTAAAGGAGAGGATGTGGAGAAAGATAGTGGATAGATCAAGGCAAGGGGGTTACAGAAGATTTGGAGCGAGAGCAGATAGGAATGAAAGGGGGAAGGATGTGGAGAAGGGAAGTGGATAGATCAAGGCAACTGGAGATGTCGATTGACGTTACACTTAAATAGTTGGAGATTATATTTTTCAGGGAAAAAGGAATAAAGAAGGGAGTTCCACAGGCGAGATGTGCGAGACATGAAGCTATTGGCGTAGACGAGGCGTCTACATCTAACAGTTTCAACGGTGAAGGGGTGGGAACGGGATGCCAGCCTCGTGGGACGTTTAAATTCATGAGGCCTGGGAACCAGCGAAAGCAGCTCATCGGAGCAATTACCATCAACGTATTTGTAAAAAAGACATTGCATATCTGTCTCTGGATCTTATCAAGAACCCTGAGGTAAAGAGCAGGGCCCCCAGACCATATATGGCAGCAATACTCCATGCAAGGGCGAATGGTTGATTTATAGATTTGGAGGATCGATTCCGGCGAGTGAAATTTCCTGGCTCGGCACAGGGACATATATATATATATATATATATATATATATATATATATATATATATATATATATATATATATATATATATATATATATATATAATATGATAAAGAACAAGTAGGAAACGGATCTTAATCTAAGAGAT
The DNA here is from genome assembly GCA_964036315.1 of Acanthosepion esculentum. Classification (NCBI taxonomy): domain Eukaryota; kingdom Metazoa; phylum Mollusca; class Cephalopoda; order Sepiida; family Sepiidae; genus Acanthosepion; species Acanthosepion esculentum. Next base: position 14,515,003 of record OZ038516.1, on the reverse strand, counting down.
CTAGATAGAGATGATGACTAATGATAAAAGACAAAGTGACGCAGATTATTGCGATTTTGTGTAAGGTATATCATTGCTTAGGTACGTGTCACATGTATTGACGTAACATATAATATTTAAATATGGGTGGCAAACATTCTCGACGCTAAATTGTGTATAAATTAGTAGTATGTAGTTTGAAGAGAAAATATAATAAAATATATTTATATAACATTACTAACTATTCACACATGTTTAATAACTATAATTACATCTCCATTTTTCTACAGATTCATTATTCATGAATGTAACTTATCTTTTCCGAATACATAAAATCAATATATATACAAAATATGCCTGAGATATATTTTGATGAATTCTTTTTCAAAACATCCTGCAGCGTCTCACTAAGCTTTACACGCTTTAGCATCCAGAATGTTTTCTTACACTTAGTTGAATATTATCTGTTGGTTACTTACACGTGACACGTACCAATCAAAACATTCTAATGCATGTTACTAACTTTTACAGATATATATATATATATATATATATATATATATATATATATATATATAGTGCTGAGTATAGAATGGCAAGCATATTCTGGTATCTGGTCATCGAATATGGTAAGGTAGTTAAATTTATTGCTAATCTCCTACGAACACATACTCTTTATACACAGTTATGCATTTCATTCCAATTGAAGAAGCCGAAACTGACACAAATTTCTCGGGGAAACGTGTCGTTTAAAAAATCTTCAAGATTGTTTCGTTATGTACACTTGTTGTTTCCGAAAATATTAGACACCCATCCTGCAAACAAGCATATATATATATATATATATAGAGAGAGAGAGAGAGAGAGAGAGAGAGAGACATTTTTATGTTTATACACGTTTTTTTATAGATACAAACATTTAAGTAAATGCCCTGTTTATAATAAACAGTATTAAAATCATTTACTGGCCTGAATGTGCGAGAAATTTTCATAGAAAATAAGCGTCCTCCGACAGGAATCGAACCTGTATTCTATACAGAACCGTCATATAACCTGATGTGTTTTAACAGATTTCGCCACAGAGGAGCTTTTCAGTTGGCAAGGTCGATTTTACTTTTTTAAATCTACAATTACACTCTCTGTGGCCAAATCGTTTAAAGTCACGTCATATATATATATATATATATATATATATATATATATATATATATATATATATATATATATATATATATATATATATATATATATATATATATATATATATATATATATATATATATATATATATATATATATATATATATAGAATAAATTCCAATAATCAAAAGATACTATCCTTAAAAGAGTGCCTAATATAGGGTAGAGCAAATATAATATTTCAAATATATATTTCATCCTCCTCTGGCCATATCACCACTTCAAATATATCTAAGTTGTAATGATGTTTTACATCCCCATCAGATTAACGTTTATTCTGAGATTTTAGCTTTTCAATTAAATCAAAACAAACAGTAAAATATATGTATTATTTCCTCAGTTTCTTCTTTAAATAATGTTATAATATTTTAAACTTAATACACATTAAATTTAAAATTGGTAATTTTTAATTTTCAATTTTATAGTAAAATTCAATATTATTCAGTTAGAATGATTTCTATTTAAGTCTAACCGAAACATTAAGGCATTAGTATTTATAACCAAGTTACGTTGTCAAGTTTTTGGGATTCTCATATACTTGTATTTTGATTGGTTATTCCAGCTTATTTATCAGCGTTTCCACTAGCGAGGAGTGTTTGATTGATTTGAACCTTTTAAGACTCTTTATTCTACATTCAACACCATCACTTGATAAGACACCAGAAGTGTTGAAACAAAATGCCTATTTTTGCAATGATTTTATATCACATAATTATGTTATAATTTTCGAATAAATTATATATATATATATATATATATATATATATATATATATATATATGAATGAAGAAATATAGTCTTAAAATGTGCTATATTTATGGGATAAAGTGCTCAATATCAGAGATAGAGCGTGTGTAAATATAAAAGTGAACATAGAAGTCAACACTTAGAGGCGACAGTCTGTTTCATGCTAGATGCAATCGTCAGGTGGCCTGACGATTGCATCTAGCATGAAACAGACTGTCGCCCCTAAGTGTTGACTTCTATGTTCAGTTTTATATATATATATATATATATATATATATATATATATATATATATATATATATATATATGTATGTATATATATATGTATATATATATATATATATATATATATATATATACATATATATATATATTTATATATATATATACATATATATATATATATGTATATATATATATATATATATATATATATATATATATATCTGCGTGTTTGTGTGTATTTTTGTTTTTGTTATTTGAAATAAAATGGTTAATCTTATCAAACGATAACTGAGACAATATCAGTTAATAAATAAAAAATCCTTACCATTCCTGCAACGGTCCCACTCGGAGAATTCGTACCTCTTGTCATTATACGGGACTCCGGCCATATTGAACATCATACGGATGATCTCGGCACGTCCACGGCCATTGAAGTAATGGAGGGTGTAGTTAGGCATAGTGAATTTTCGACGGTAAACACAGAACGAGCGAAGTGCTGGCTTTCAACCTGAAGTTTCTTGTGAGGACGAACAAGCCACATTGTCTATATTTATACTCTCAGCTTTAAAATGTCAGACGGAATAAATTGCTATGCTCGAAAAACGTTTCACCAGTGCCTAGTTCAAGGCCGGCTGTTTAATATTCCTCACCCGGTGACAATCGTATAATTCTCGCTGACGACAAGAGTCCCCATCTGGATGACAAATGTTAATTATTAGGTCCTTTTCTTTTCATGGATAGGCTGAGATTTAACGACGGTAAATTAACTTTACTTAATTCCACCCTTTCTATGTCCTTGGATCGGTCACTGTCTAAATTATTGATTTCTTGTTGAAGAGATCAAGATAAAACAATCCCAAAAGTGCATAGTATGATCACGTTTCAATCCTGATTTTGAATTGCTCTTTTTATTTAAGTTAATATTTTATTTGCATAACGTTTTTTTATCAGGAAGCGTCAACACATTTGGTTTGATACGATATTTTCAAAATGGCTGAATGAAGAAAGATTTTCAAAATGGCCGAATCAAGAAAATTGTAGCATTGATTAAACATTTGTATTAATATCTGTTTTTGATATTACGAATAGAAATGATACAGTTTGCTTAATGTATTAGTCTAAATTTAAATATTAGATTTTATTTTTGATATGAATATTACCATGCAAGATATTTACTTTTGTCTGCTATTTTTTTAAGCATATCACTCGGAGCAGGGGAATAAATCCACTGAGACACAAACGGTTACTTGGTTTGAAAGAATAAGAGAACAGAGAAAATAGGATCGATACCAATAAAAGAGCAGGGCTCAAGAAGACAATAGATAACTATTGCATTTAAATTTTTGAAGATCAAAGTTGACCGGAAAGCATAGATCCGGAAGAGAGTTCTACAAGGCGGAAGTGCAAGAAAAGAACCTCTTAGCATAGAACTTACGGTTGCCTCTAGCCAATTCAACTCTGAAATGATGAAGCCTTTGCTGTCAGTCTTGTACTATGCTTATATCCATAAAATCTAGGTATCATAACGAAGAATACATCCGAAAAATTGCCGTGAAGACTTTTATAGAAATGGCATAGCAAGGATGCATTATGGCGTTTGAAAAGTGACTGAAGCCGAAATGCTAGGTCAGGACCAATAATATTGTTGTTTCTTATTTAGATTTTATCAAGAATCTCTAATATACAACAGGAACACCGGGAAATATGTTTTCCGAGGATAGCAATTTATTCCGTCTGAAATTTTCAGTATCGTCGAATTCCCGTATAATGACAAGAGGTAAGAATTCTTCGAGTGGGTGGGACCGTTGCAGGAATGGTAAGGAACTCTTTGATTTATTTTTTTGGTGTTCGCTCAGTTATCGTTTGATAAAATTAAATATTTTATCCGGAAATGTAATTCTTATTTATTTCAAATAACAAATACACACACACACATATATATATATATATATATATATATATATATATATATAAAGACATTTATATATATTATGTTTAACGTTCTTTTTATAGATACAAGTATTTAAGCAAATGCTCTGTTTTATAATAAACAGTATTAAATAACATTTACCGGCCTGAATGTCCGAGAAATTTTCATAGAAAATTTTCGCTCTCCGACAGGAATCGAACCTGTATCCTATACGGAACCATCATTTCGCGTGATGTGCCTTAACCTTTCGGCCACAGAGCAGCGTCTGGTTAGCCTGGTCGATTTTACTATCTTTAAACTTAAATCTTCCATGAAACTCTTCTATTCATATCTGCTCTCGCGTATCAAATGTAAACAAATGATGTCATATATTTTTAGAATTGGACATAGTCCGACAATTTATTTAAAGACATTTATATATATTATGTTTAACGTTCTTTTTATAGATACAAGTATTTAAGCAAATGCTCTGTTTATAATAAACAGTATTAAATAACATTTACCGGCCTGAATGTCCGAGAAATTTTCATAGAAAATTTTCGCTTTCCGACAGGAATCGAACCTGTATCCTATACGGAACCATCATTTCGCGTGATGTGCCTTAACCTTTCGGCCACAGGCCGGTAAATGTTATTTAATACTGTTTATTTAATTTTATATTATTTATATATATATATATAAATTATGAAATATATAGATTAAGTCCGACACTTATTTTAATATATTTTATTGTTATACGTTATTTATATATGCACAAATATTTAAGTAAATGCTCTGTTTATAATAAACAGTATTAACAACATTTACCGGTCTGAGCGACGGAGAAATTTGCTAGAAAATATGCGTTCTCCGACAGGAATCGAACCTGTATTTTACACGGAACCGTCATATAGCCTGGTAAACTGTTATAGAACGTCAGGCTATATGACGGTTCTGTTCGACATTCCAACCACGTGAAGAATGCCGGAGTGTACAACGGCCGAAACGTTGTGTTAAATATCGGAACACAGATATGGACAATAGTCCGAATGATGTGTGTGCTAAAAGCTTTAGGAAGCTTAATACAGCGTGAAGTAACTTTAAAAGCAACAATAACCAGATTGGAAGCATACCTCACAAAAACCAATCACCCTCTCCTACAAATACTAAAACTGCAAATTCACTACATCAATAAAGAATCTGCACTCTTCAAGAAAAAGCTTAATGTACCTGAAATCCTACCGACAAAAAAGGAAGCGATTAGCATTTACGCCAAACGAGTAAAGCAGACAAAAACTTAACCAAATGAAATTACAAAAAAACTGAGAGAACAAGGCAGTTACATAAAAAAACGAAAGAAGCAGATGTGGACCAACAGAAAATACATCAGTGGCTGAGGAGCACCGGATTGAAAGCTGAGACAGAAGGCCTAATTGTTGCAGGTCAAGACAAAAGCCTTACAACCAGATCCTTTCATTGTCACATAATCAAGGATTGAACTAACCCGAAATGCGCAAAAAATGGATGAAACTGTCGACCATATTATCTCAGGATTTCCGGAACTAGCAAAAAGGAATATACCCATAGGCCTAAAAAGACGTAATATAGACATAACAATATAGGCACTGAAAGATATGCAAGAAGCACTAAATCGAAACCACTGAGAGACGGTATGATCACCGGTCGGAGATATTTACCCCAAATAACTATCCTCAGGGATATGCCAATTTAAACTGACAGGGAATAAAAGCTAACAGACCTGGTATTATAAAAGACAAGAAATTCAAGAAGTGTATGCTTATTGACATAGCAGTAAAGCATGAAGATTATCGAGAAATTGACCAAATACAAGGACTTGGACATCGAGATTAACAGGATGTGGGGAATGAAGACTGAGACTGAGAAATCAGAGTCCTGGTCCTCGTGAGAAAAGGAATGGACAATTTTATTGTGTCCTTGGTAACAGCAACATACAAGTTCTCCAGAAGATTGCCCTACTACGAACATCCCATATAAAAAGAAAAATGCTATCAATTAAATGACAATTGTCCTATGTACGAGGGTCATTCAATAAATAAGGTGAATTTTTCGGTATAAGGACTTCTAATACAGATAGAAACTTACATTTTTTTAATTTTTCAACGTAGTCTCCCAGCACTGTCACACACTTTTCCCATCTGTGCACAAGCTTCCGTATTCCCTCAGCGTAAAAATCTTTGGACTGATGTCTCAGCCAGTCGCTCACAACACTTGATTTCATCGTCACTTTTAAACTTCGTGCCTCTCGTGAACGCTTTCAAGTGACCAAACAGGGGAAAGTCTGAAGGGGCAAGGTCTGAGCTGTAAGGGGGATGAAGGAGCAGTTCCCAGCCCAGCTCGTTGATGGTCTGCACCGATTGGGCTCCTGTGTGAGGCCTTGCGTTGTCATGATACAAGATGACACCTTCTGACTAATGACCCCTGCGTTTGTCCCAACAGATAAGCTCAAAGTCCTTGCACTGTCATCCACTGTCACCCTTCTGTCAGACTGAATGCGGTCATTGACTGATTCGATCACCTCAGGAGACCTCACTTCTGTAGGTCTCCCAGGCCTGTCTTCATCCTCAACACAGCTCCGTCCTTCTTTAAACAATTTAGCCCACTTGTAGACATTTTTTGGCTGAAACATGTGGCACCATACACAGTTGACATTCTCCTATGAATTTCAACTGGTTTGCACCCTTTAGCAACCAAAAACTTGATAACTGACCGCTGTCCAATCCTGGGGCATGCTTCTTGGTCGGCCATCTTTCGCTAAAACTCTCAAAGTTTTCTTTTAATCTGCAAAAGAAAAAGAAGTAAAAAAAAGAGTAAGCTTCTATCTGTATTAGAAGTCCTTATACCGAAAAATTCACCTTATTTATTAAATGACCCTCGTATATATATATATATATAACAACACTGTCCTATAACCCAATATCAAATGGTCAGGCTGAACGTTTTGTTGATACGTTCAAAAGTGCTTTGACAAAATCAACTGGGAAGGAGATGGAAGAAGTAATATACCAACAGTTTTAAGAATTTATAGACTGAACCCTAATTCTAATACTGAATTTGAATGTCACCAGCGAAAGTTAAGTTTGCTAGAAAAATTAAATTACTATCTGAAAGAAAAAGAAAAAGTTGGCGTACTACGAAATAAGATATAAAACCTTTTAAATCTGGTGGTTTTCTTCCGGATTTACGTGGCAGGAAAGGAAAGTTGGGAAGACTGTGAAATACCAGATTCCATTGGCAGGATGATGTAGATGGGACAAGTTTGAAACTGGTGACATAAAATGCATTAAACCATTTAAAAGCAAGATATAGCAAGGAAATGAAACCCAACAAAGAGTTACCTATGGAAATGCTGTAAGATACTTGACTCGTTATCTTCAATTATAACGACTCAAACACATCGGGTTAGTAAAAGAAATAGAAATTCAACGTAATGAATCCCCAAAAGAAGAAAATACGTATTCAAAAGAGAAAACGTATCTTAAAACGGGAGGTGTGGGTAAAAAGGGGGCCGATCTGCTATACATTAAATCTATCTATCTATCTATCTATCTATCTATCTATCTGTTACATTTCACATCTATCTATCTACCACATTTATCTATCTATGTTATATTTCACATCTATCTATCTATCTATCTATCTATCTGTTACATTTCACATCTATCTATCTACCACATTTATCTATCTATGTTATATTTCACATCTATCTATCTATTTATCTATCTGTTACATTTCACATCTATCTATCTACCACATTTATCTATCTATCTATGTTATATTTCACATCAATCTATCATAGTTCACATCTATCTATCTATCTATCTATCTATCTATCTGTTACATTTCACATCTATCTATCTACCACATTTATCTATCTATCTTATATTTCACATCTATCTATATATCTATCTATCTATCATATTTCACATCTATCTATTTATCTATCTGTTACATTTCACATCTATCTATCTACCACATTTATCTATCTATGTTATATTTCACATCTATCTATCATAGTTCACATCTATCTATCTATCTATCTATCATAGTTCACATCTATCTATCTATCTATCTATCTATCTATCTGTTACATTTCACATCTATCTATCTACCACATTTATCTATCTATGTTATATTTCACATCTATCTATCTATCTATCTATCTATCTATCATATTTCACATCTATCTATCTACCTATCTATCTATCTATCTGTTACATTTCACATCTATCTATCTACCACATTTATCTATCTATGTTATATTTCACAACTATCTATTTATCTATCTATCTATCTATCTATCTATCTATCTATCTATCTATCTGTTACATTTCACATCTATCTACCTACCACATTTATCTATCTATGTTATATTTGACATCTATCTATTTATCTATCTATCTATCTATCTGTTACATTTCACATCTATCTATCTACCACATTTATCTATCTATGTTATATTTCACATCTATCTATCTATCTATCTATCTGTTACATTTCACATCTATCTATCTACCACATTTATCTATCTATGTTATATTTCACATCTATCTATCTATCTATCTATCATATTTCACATCTATCTATTTATCTATCTGTTACATTTCACATCTATCTATCTACCACATTTATCTATCTATGTTATATTTCACATCTATCTATCTATCTATCATATTTCACATCTATCTATCTACCTATCTATCTGTATATCTGTTACATTTCACATCTATCTATCTACCACATTTATCTATCTATGTTATATTTCACATCTATCTATCTATCTATCTATCATATTTCACATCTATCTATCTACCTATCTATCTATATATCTGTTACATTTCACATCTATCTATCTACCACATTTATCTATCTATGTTATATTTCACAACTATCTATTTATCTATCTATCTATCTATCTATCTATCTATCTATCTATCTATCTATCTATCTATCTATCTGTTACATTTCACATCTATCTACCTACCACATTTATCTATCTATGTTATATTTCACATCTATCTGTTTATCTATCTATCTATCTATCTATCTGTTACATTTCACATCTATCTATCTACCACATTTATCTATCTATGTTATATTTCACATCTATCTATCTATCTATCTATCTATCTGTTACATTTCACATCTATCTATCTACCACATTTATCTATCTATGTTATATTTCACATCTATCTATTTATCTATCTATCTATCTATCTATCTGTTACATTTCACATCTATCTATCTACCACATTTATCTATCTATGTTATATTTCACATCTATCTATCTATCTATCTATCTGTTACATTTCACATCTATCTATCTACCACATTTATCTATCTATGTTATATTTCACATCTATCTATTTATCTATCTATCTATCTGTTACATTTCACATCTATCTATCTACCACATTTATCTATGTTATATTTCACATCTATCTATCTATCTATCTATCTGTTACATTTCACATCTATCTATCTACCACATTTATCTATCTATCTTATATTTCACATCTATCTATCTATCTATCTATCATATTTCACATCTATCTATTTATCTATCTGTTACATTTCACATCTATCTATATACCACATTTATCTATCTATGTTATATTTCACATCTATCTATCATAGTTCACATCTATCTATCTATCTATCTATCTATCATAGTTCACATCTATCTATCTATCTATCTATCTATCTATCTATCTATCTGTTACATTTCACATCTATCTATCTACCACATTTATCTATCTATGTTATATTTCACATCTATCTATCTATCTATCTATCTATCATATTTCACATCTATCTATCTACCTATCTATCTATCTATCTGTTACATTTCACATCTATCTATCTACCACATTTATCTATCTATGTTATATTTCACAACTATCTATTTATCTATCTATCTATCTATCTATCTATCTGTTACATTTCACATCTATCTACCTACCACATTTATCTATCTATGTTATATTTCACATCTATCTATTTATCTATCTATCTATCTATCTATCTGTTACATTTCACATCTATCTATCTACCACATTTATCTATCTATGTTATATTTCACATCTATCTATTTATCTATCTATCTATCTATCTATCTGTTACATTTCACATCTATCTATCTACCACATTTATCTATCTATGTTATATTTCACATCTATCTATATATCTATCTATCTATCATATTTCACATCTATCTATTTATCTATCTGTTACATTTCACATCTATCTATCTACCACATTTATCTATCTATGTTATATTTCACATCTATCTATCATAGTTCACATCTATCTATCTATCTATCTATCATAGTTCACATCTATCTATCTATCTATCTATCTATCTATCTGTTACATTTCACATCTATCTATCTACCACATTTATCTATCTATGTTATATTTCACATCTATCTATCTATCTATCTATCTATCTATCTATCTATCATATTTCACATCTATCTATCTACCTATCTATCTATCTATCTGTTACATTTCACATCTATCTATCTACCACATTTATCTATCTATGTTATATTTCACAACTATCTATTTATCTATCTATCTATCTATCTATCTATCTATCTGTTACATTTCACATCTATCTACCTACCACATTTATCTATCTATGTTATATTTGACATCTATCTATTTATCTATCTATCTATCTATCTATCTATCTGTTACATTTCACATCTATCTATCTACCACATTTATCTATCTATGTTATATTTCACATCTATCTATCTATCTATCTATCTGTTACATTTCACATCTATCTATCTACCACATTTATCTATCTATGTTATATTTCACATCTATCTATCTATCTATCTATCATATTTCACATCTATCTATTTATCTATCTGTTACATTTCACATCTATCTATCTACCACATTTATCTATCTATGTTATATTTCACATCTATCTATCTATCTATCTATCATATTTCACATCTATCTATCTACCTATCTATCTATATATCTGTTACATTTCACATCTATCTATCTACCACATTTATCTATCTATGTTATATTTCACATCTATCTATCTATCTATCTATAATATTTCACATCTATCTATCTACCTATCTATCTATATATCTGTTACATTTCACATCTATCTATCTACCACATTTATCTATCTATGTTATATTTCACAACTATCTATCTATCTATCTATCTATCTATCTATCTATCTATCTATCTATCTATCTATCTATCTATCTATCTGTTACATTTCACATCTATCTACCTACCACATTTATCTATCTATGTTATATTTCACATCTATCTATTTATCTATCTATCTATCTATCTATCTGTTACATTTCACATATATCTATCTACCACATTTATCTATCTATGTTATATTTCACATCTATCTATCTATCTATCTATCTGTTACATTTCACATCTATCTATCTACCACATTTATCTATCTATGTTATATTTCACATCTATCTATTTATCTATCTATCTATCTATCTATCTGTTACATTTCACATCTATCTATCTACCACATTTATCTATCTATGTTATATTTCACATCTATCTATTTATCTATCTATCTATCTGTTACATTTCACATCTATCTATCTACCACATTTATCTATGTTATATTTCACATCTATCTATCTATCTATCTATCTGTTACATTTCACATCTATCTATCTACCACATTTATCTATCTATCTTATATTTCACATCTATCTATCTATCTATCTATCTATCATATTTCACATCTATCTATTTATCTATCTGTTACATTTCACATCTATCTATATACCACATTTATCTATCTATGTTATATTTCACATCTAACTATCATAGTTCACATCTATCTATCTATCTATCTATCATAGTTCACATCTATCTATCTATCTATCTATCTATCTATCTATCTATCTGTTACATTTCACATCTATCTATCTACCACATTTATCTATCTATGTTATATTTCACATCTATCTATCTATCTATCTATCTATCATATTTCACATCTATCTATCTACCTATCTATCTATCTATCTGTTACATTTCACATCTATCTATCTACCACATTTATCTATCTATGTTATATTTCACAACTATCTATTTATCTATCTATCTATCTATCTATCTGTTACATTTCACATCTATCTACCTACCACATTTATCTATCTATGTTATATTTCACATCTACCTATTTATCTATCTATCTATCTATCTATCTGTTACATTTCACATCTATCTATCTACCACATTTATCTATCTATGTTATATTTCACATCTATCTATCTATCTATCTATCCGTTACATTTCACATCTATCTATCTACCACATTTATCTATCTATGTTATATTTCACATCTATCTATCTATCTATCTATCATATTTCACATCTATCTATTTATCTATCTGTTACATTTCACATCTATCTATCTACCACATTTATCTATCTATGTTATATTTCACAACTATCTATTTATCTATCTATCTATCTATCTATCTATCTATCTATCTATCTATCTGTTACATTTCACATCTATCTACCTACCACATTTATCTATCTATGTTATATTTCACATCTATCTATTTATCTATCTATCTATCTATCTATCTGTTACATTTCACATCTATCTATCTACCACATTTATCTATATATGTTATATTTCACATCTATCTATCTATCTATCTATCTATCTGTTACATTTCACATCTATCTATCTACCACATTTATCTATCTATGTTATATTTCACATCTATCTATTTATCTATCTATCTATCTGTTACATTTCACATCTATCTATCTACCACATTTATCTATCTATGTTATATTTCACATCTATCTATCTATCTATCTATCTGTTACATTTCACATCTATCTATCTACCACATTTATCTATCTATGTTATATTTCACATCTATCTATCTATCTATCTATCTATCTGTTACCTTTCACATATATCTATCTACCACATTTATCTATCTATGTTATATTTCACATCTATCTATTTATCTATCTATCTATCTATCTGTTACATTTCACATCTATCTATCTACCACATTTATCTATCTATGTTATATTTCACATCTATCTATCTATCTATCTATCTGTTACATTTCACATCTATCTATCTACCACATTTATCTATCTATGTTATATTTCACATCTATCTATTTATCTATCTATCTGTTACATTTCACATCTATCTATCTACCACATTTATCTATCTATGTTATATTTCACATCTATCTATCTATCTATCTGTTACATTTCACATCTATCTATCTACCACATTTATCTATCTATGTTATATTTCACATCTATCTATCTATCTATCTATCATATTTCACATCTATCTATTTATCTATCTGTTACATTTCACATCTATCTATCTACCACATTTATCTATCTATGTTATATTTCACATCTATCTATCTATCTATCTATCTATCTATCTATCTATCATATTTCACATCTATCTATCTACCTATCTATCTATCTATCTGTTACATTTCACATCTATCTATCTACCACATTTATCTATCTATGTTATATTTCACAACTATCTATTTATCTATCTATCTATCTATCTATCTATCTATCTATCTATCTATCTGTTACATTTCACATCTATCTACCTACCACATTTATCTATCTATGTTATATTTGACATCTATCTATTTATCTATCTATCTATCTATCTATCTGTTACATTTCACATCTATCTATCTACCACATTTATCTATCTATGTTATATTTCACATCTATCTATCTATCTATCTATCTATCTGTTACATTTCACATCTATCTATCTACCACATTTATCTATCTATGTTATATTTCACATCTATCTATCTATCTATCTATCATATTTCACATCTATCTATTTATCTATCTGTTACATTTCACATCTATCTATCTACCACATTTATCTATCTATGTTATATTTCACATCTATCTATCTATCTATCTATCATATTTCACATCTATCTATCTACCTATCTATCTATATATCTGTTACATTTCACATCTATCTATCTACCACATTTATCTATCTATGTTATATTTCACATCTATCTATCTATCTATCATATTTCACATCTATCTATCTACCTATCTATCTATATATCTGTTACATTTCACATCTATCTATCTACCACATTTATCTATCTATGTTATATTTCACAACTATCTATTTATCTATCTATCTATCTATCTATCTATCTGTTACATTTCACATCTATCTACCTACCACATTTATCTATCTATGTTATATTTCACATCTATCTATTTATCTATCTATCTATCTATCTATCTGTTACATTTCACATCTATCTATCTACCACATTTATCTATCTATGTTATATTTCACATCTATCTATCTATCTATCTATCTGTTACATTTCACATCTATCTATCTACCACATTTATCTATCTATGTTATATTTCACATCTATCTATTTATCTATCTATCTATCTATCTATCTGTTACATTTCACATCTATCTATCTACCACATTTATCTATCTATGTTATATTTCACATCTATCTATCTATCTATCTATCTGTTACATTTCACATCTATCTATCTACCACATTTATCTATCTATGTTATATTTCACATCTATCTATTTATCTATCTATCTATCTGTTACATTTCACATCTATCTATCTACCACATTTATCTATGTTATATTTCACATCTATCTATCTATCTATCTATCTGTTACATTTCACATCTATCTATCTACCACATTTATCTATCTATCTTATATTTCACATCTATCTATCTATCTATCTATCTATCATATTTCACATCTATCTATTTATCTATCTGTTACATTTCACATCTATCTATATACCACATTTATCTATCTATGTTATATTTCACATCTAACTATCATAGTTCACATCTATCTATCTATCTATCTATCTATCATAGTTCACATCTATCTATCTATCTATCTATCTATCTATCTGTTACATTTCACATCTATCTATCTACCACATTTATCTATCTATGTTATATTTCACATCTATCTATCTATCTATCTATCTATCTATCATATTTCACATCTATCTATCTACCTATCTATCTATCTATCTGTTACATTTCACATCTATCTATCTACCACATTTATCTATCTATGTTATATTTCACAACTATCAATTTATCTATCTATCTATCTATCTATCTGTTACATTTCACATCTATCTACCTACCACATTTATCTATCTATGTTATATTTCACATCTATCTATTTATCTATCTATCTATCTATCTATCTGTTACATTTCACATCTATCTATCTACCACATTTATCTATCTATGTTATATTTCACATCTATCTATCTATCTATCTATCCGTTACATTTCACATCTATCTATCTACCACATTTATCTATCTATGTTATATTTCACATCTATCTATCTATCTATCTATCATATTTCACATCTATCTATTTATCTATCTGTTACATTTCACATCTATCTATCTACCACATTTATCTATCTATGTTATATTTCACATCTATCTATCTATCTATCTATCATATTTCACATCTATCTATCTACCTATCTATCTATATATCTGTTACATTTCACATCTATCTATCTACCACATTTATCTATCTATGTTATAT
The DNA here is from genome assembly GCA_964036315.1 of Acanthosepion esculentum. Lineage (NCBI taxonomy): Eukaryota > Metazoa > Mollusca > Cephalopoda > Sepiida > Sepiidae > Acanthosepion > Acanthosepion esculentum. The sequence continues at coordinate 14,499,259 of OZ038516.1, read as the reverse complement.
TTCACATCTATCTATCTATCTATCTATCATATTTCACATCTATCTATCTACCTATCTATCTATATATCTGTTACATTTCACATCTATCTATCTACCACATTTATCTATCTATGTTATATTTCACAACTATCTATTTATCTATCTATCTATCTATCTATCTATCTATCTATCTGTTACATTTCACATCTATCTACCTACCACATTTATCTATCTATGTTATATTTCACATCTATCTATTTATCTATCTATCTATCTATCTATCTGTTACATTTCACATCTATCTATCTACCACATTTATCTATCTATGTTATATTTCACATCTATCTATCTATCTATCTATCTGTTACATTTCACGTCTATCTATCTACCACATTTATCTATCTATGTTATATTTCACATCTATCTATTTATCTATCTATCTATCTGTTACATTTCACATCTATCTATCTACCACATTTATCTATCTATGTTATATTTCACATCTATCTATCTATCTATCTATCTATCTGTTACATTTCACATCTATCTATCTACCACATTTATCTATCTATGTTATATTTCACATCTATCTATCTATCTATCTATCTATCTGTTACCTTTCACATCTATCTATCTACCACATTTATCTATCTATGTTATATTTCACATCTATCTATTTATCTATCTATCTATCTATCTGTTACATTTCACATCTATCTATCTACCACATTTATCTATCTATGTTATATTTCACATCTATCTATCTATCTATCTATCTGTTACATTTCACATCTATCTATCTACCACATTTATCTATCTATGTTATATTTCACATCTATTTATTTATCTATCTATCTGTTACATTTCACATCTATCTATCTACCACATTTATCTATCTATGTTATATTTCACATCTATCTATCTATCTATCTGTTACATTTCACATCTATCTATCTACCACATTTATCTATCTATGTTATATTTCACATCTATCTATCTATCTATCTATCATATTTCACATCTATCTATTTATCTATCTGTTACATTTCACATCTATCTATCTACCACATTTATCTATCTATGTTATATTTCACATCTATCTATTTATCTATCTATCTATCTATCTATCTATCTGTTACATTTCACATCTATCTATCTACCACATTTATCTATCTATCTTATATTTCACATCTATCTATATATCTATCTATCTATCATATTTCACATCTATCTATTTATCTATCTGTTACATTTCACATCTATCTATCTACCACATTTATCTATCTATGTTATATTTCACATCTATCTATCATAGTTCACATCTATCTATCTATCTATCTATCTATCATAGTTCACATCTATCTATCTATCTATCTATCTATCTATCTATCTATCTGTTACATTTCACATCTATCTATCTACCACATTTATCTATCTATGTTATATTTCACATCTATCTATCTATCTATCTATCTATCATATTTCACATCTATCTATCTACCTATCTATCTATCTATCTATCTGTTACATTTCACATCTATCTATCTACCACATTTATCTATCTATGTTATATTTCACAACTATCTATTTATCTATCTATCTATCTATCTATCTATCTATCTATCTGTTACATTTCACATCTATCTACCTACCACATTTATCTATCTATGTTATATTTGACATTTATCTATTTATCTATCTATCTATCTATCTATCTGTTACATTTCACATCTATCTATCTACCAAATTTATCTATCTATGTTATATTTCACATCTATCTATCTATCTATCTATCTGTTACATTTCACATCTATCTATCTACCACATTTATCTATCTATGTTATATTTCACATCTATCTATCTATCTATCTATCATATTTCACATCTATCTATTTATCTATCTGTTACATTTCACATCTATCTATCTACCACATTTATCTATCTATGTTATATTTCACATCTATCTATCTATCTATCATATTTCACATCTATCTATCTACCTATCTATCTATATATCTGTTACATTTCACATCTATCTATCTACCACATTTATCTATCTATGTTATATTTCACAACTATCTATTTATCTATCTATCTATCTATCTATCTATCTATCTATCTATCTGTTACATTTCACATCTATCTACCTACCACATTTATCTATCTATGTTATATTTCACATCTATCTATTTATCTATCTATCTATCTATCTATCTGTTACATTTCACATCTATCTATCTACCACATTTATCTATCTATGTTATATTTCACATCTATCTATCTATCTATCTATCTGTTACATTTCACATCTATCTATCTACCACATTTATCTATCTATGTTATATTTCACATCTATCTATTTATCTATCTATCTATCTATCTGTTACATTTCACATCTATCTATCTACCACATTTATCTATCTATGTTATATTTCACATCTATCTATCTATCTATCTATCTGTTACATTTCACATCTATCTATCTACCACATTTATCTATCTATGTTATATTTCACATCTATCTATTTATCTATCTATCTATCTGTTACATTTCACATCTATCTATCTACCACATTTATCTATGTTATATTTCACATCTATCTATCTATCTATCTATCTGTTACATTTCACATCTATCTATCTACCACATTTATCTATCTATCTTATATTTCACATATATCTATCTATCTATCTATCATATTTCACATCTATCTATTTATCTATCTGTTACATTTCACATCTATCTATATACCACATTTATCTATCTATGTTATATTTCACATCTATCTATCATAGTTCACATCTATCTATCTATCTATCTATCATAGTTCACATCTATCTATCTATCTATCTATCTATCTATCTATCTATCTATCTGTTACATTTCACATCTATCTATCTACCACATTTATCTATCTATGTTATATTTCACATCTATCTATCTATCTATCTATCTATCATATTTCACATCTATCTATCTACCTATCTATCTATCTATCTGTTACATTTCACATCTATCTATCTACCACATTTATCTATCTATGTTATATTTCACAACTATCTATTTATCTATCTATCTATCTATCTATCTATCTGTTACATTTCACATCTATCTACCTACCACATTTATCTATCTATGTTATATTTCACATCTATCTATCTATCTATCTATCTGTTACATTTCACATCTATCTATCTACCACATTTATCTATCTATGTTATATTTCACATCTATCTATCTATCTATCTATCATATTTCACATCTATCTATTTATCTATCTGTTACATTTCACATCTATCTATCTACCACATTTATCTATCTATGTTATATTTCACATCTATCTATCTATCTATCTATCATATTTCACATCTATCTATCTACCTATCTATCTATATATCTGTTACATTTCACATCTATCTATCTACCACATTTATCTATCTATGTTATATTTCACATCTATCTATCTATCTATCTATCATATTTCACATCTATCTATCTACCTATCTATCTATATATCTGTTACATTTCACATCTATCTATCTACCACATTTATCTATCTATGTTATATTTCACAACTATCTATTTATCTATCTATCTATCTATCTATCTATCTATCTATCTGTTACATTTCACATCTATCTACCTACCACATTTATCTAACTATGTTATATTTCACATCTATCTATTTATCTATCTATCTATCTATCTATCTGTTACATTTCACATCTATCTATCTACCACATTTATCTATCTATGTTATATTTCACATCTATCTATCTATCTATCTATCTATCTGTTACATTTCACATCTATCTATCTACCACATTTATCTATCTATGTTATATTTCACATCTATCTATTTATCTATCTATCTATCTGTTACATTTCACATCTATCTATCTACCACATTTATCTATCTATGTTATATTTTACATCTATCTATCTATCTATCTATCTGTTACATTTCACATCTATCTATCTACCACATTTATCTATCTATGTTATATTTCACATCTATCTATCTATCTATCTATCTGTTACCTTTCACATCTATCTATCTACCACATTTATCTATCTATGTTATATTTCACATCTATGTATTTATCTATCGATCTATCTATCTGTTACATTTCACATCTATCTATCTACCACATTTATCTATCTATGTTATATTTCACATCTATCTATCTATCTATCTATCTGTTACATTTCACATCTATCTATCTACCACATTTATCTATCTATGTTATATTTCACATCTATCTATTTATCTATCTATCTGTTACATTTCACATCTATCTATCTACCACATTTATCTATCTATGTTATATTTCACATCTATCTATCTATCTATCTGTTACATTTCACATCTATCTATCTAACACATTTATCTATCTATGTTATATTTCACATCTATCTATCTATCTATCTATCATATTTCACATCTATCTATTTATCTATCTGTTACATTTCACATCTATCTATCTACCACATTTATCTATCTATGTTATATTTCACATCTATCTATTTATCTATCTATCTATCTATCTATCTATCTGTTACATTTCACATCTATCTATCTACCACATTTATCTATCTATCTTATATTTCACATCTATCTATATATCTATCTATCTATCATATTTCACATCTATCTATTTATCTATCTGTTACATTTCACATCTATCTATCTACCACATTTATCTATCTATGTTATATTTCACATCTATCTATCATAGTTCACATCTATCTATCTATCTATCTATCATAGTTCACATCTATCTATCTATCTATCTATCTATCTGTTACATTTCACATCTATCTATCTACCACATTTATCTATCTATGTTATATTTCACATCTATCTATCTATCTATCTATCTATCTATCATATTTCACATCTATCTATCTACCTATCTATCTATCTATCTGTTACATTTCACATCTATCTATCTACCACATTTATCTATCTATGTTATATTTCACAACTATCTATTTATCTATCTATTTATCTATCTATCTATCTATCTATCTGTTACATTTCACATCTATCTATCTACCACATTTATCTATCTATGTTATATTTCACATCTATCTATCTATCTATCTATCTATCTGTTACATTTCACATCTATCTATCTACCACATTTATCTATCTATGTTATATTTCACATCTATCTATCTATCTATCATATTTCACATCTATCTATTTATCTATCTGTTACATTTCACATCTATCTATCTACCACATTTATCTATCTATGTTATATTTCACATCTATCTATCTATCTATCTATCATATTTCACATCTATCTATCTACCTAACTATCTATATATCTGTTACATTTCACATCTATCTATCTACCACATTTATCTATCTATGTTATATTTCACATCTATCTATCTATCTATCTATCATATTTCACATCTATCTATCTACCTATCTATCTATATATCTGTTACATTTCACATCTATCTATCTACCACATTTATCTATCTATGTTATATTTCACAACTATCTATTTATCTATCTATCTATCTATCTATCTATCTATCTGTTACATTTCACATCTATCTACCTACCACATTTATCTATCTATGTTATATTTCACATCTATCTATCTATCTATCTATCTATCTATCTATCTGTTACATTTCACATCTATCTATCTACCTCATTTATCTATCTATGTTATATTTCACATCTATCTATCTATCTATCTATCTATCTGTTACATTTCACATCTATCTATCTACCACATTTATCTATCTATGTTATATTTCACATCTATCTATTTATCTATCTATCTATCTGTTACATTTCACATCTATCTATCTACCACATTTATCTATCTATGTTATATTTCACATCTATCTATCTATCTATCTATCTGTTACATTTCTCATCTATCTATCTAGCACATTTATCTATCTATGTTATATTTCACATCTATCTATTTATCTATCTATCTATCTGTTACATTTCACATCTATCTATCTACCACATTTATCTATGTTATATTTCACATCTATCTATCTATCTATCTATCTGTTACATTTCACATCTATCTATCTACCACATTTATCTATCTATGTTATATTTCACATCTATCTATCTATCTATCTATCATATTTCACATCTATCTATTTATCTATCTGTTACATTTCACATCTATCTATCTACCACATTTATCTATCTATGTTATATTTCACATCTATCTATCTATCTATCTATCATATTTCACATCTATCTATCTACCTATCTATCTATATATCTGTTACATTTCACATCTATCTATCTACCACATTTATCTATCTATGTTATATTTCACATCTATCTATCTATCTATCTATCATATTTCACATCTATCTATCTACCTATCTATCTATATATCTGTTACATTTCACATCTATCTATCTACCACATTTATCTATCTATGTTATATTTCACAACTATCTATTTATCTATCTATCTATCTATCTATCTATCTGTTACATTTCACATCTATCTACCTACCACATTTATCTATCTATGTTATATTTCACATCTATCTATCTATCTATCTATCTGTTACATTTCACATCTATCTATCTACCACATTTATCTATCTATGTTATATTTCACATCTATCTATCTATCTATCTCTCTGTTACATTTCACATCTATCTATCTACCACATTTATCTATCTATGTTATATTTCACATCTATCTATTTATCTATCTATCTATCTATCTATCTGTTACATTTCACATCTATCTATCTACCACATTTATCTATCTATGTTATATTTCACATCTATCTATCTATCTATCTATCTGTTACATTTCACATCTATCTATCTACCACATTTATCTATCTATGTTATATTTCACATCTATCTATTTATCTATCTATCTATCTGTAACATTTCACATCTATCTATCTACCACATTTATCTATGTTATATTTCACATCTATCTATCTATCTATCTATCTGTTACATTTCACATCTATCTATCTACCACATTTATCTATCTATCTTATATTTCACATCTATCTTTCTATCTATCTATCATATTTCACATCTATCTATTTATCTATCTGTTACATTTCACATCTATCTATATACCACATTTATCTATCTATGTTATATTTCACATCTATCTATCATAGTTCACATCTATCTATCTATCTATGTATCATAGTTCACATCTATCTATCTATCTATCTATCTATCTATCTGTTACATTTCACATCTATCTATCTACCACATTTATCTATCTATGTTATATTTCACATCTATCTATCTATCTATCTATCTATCATATTTCACATCTATCTATCTACCTATCTATCTATCTATCTGTTACATTTCACATCTATCTATCTACCACATTTATCTATCTATGTTATATTTCACAACTATCTATTTATCTATCTATCTATCTATCTATCTGTTACATTTCACATCTATCTACCTACCACATTTATCTATCTATGTTATATTTCACATCTATCTATTTATCTATCTATCTATCTATCCATCTGTTACATTTCACATCTATCTATCTACCACATTTATCTATCTATGTTATATTTCACATCTATCTATCTATCTATCTGTTACATTTCACATCTATCTATCTACCACATTTATCTATCTATGTTATATTTCACATCTATCTATCTATCTATCTATCTATCTATCATATTTCACATCTATCTATTTATCTATCTGTTACATTTCACATCTATCTATCTACCACATTTATCTATCTATGTTATATTTCACATCTATCTATCTATCTATCTATCATATTTCACATCTATCTATCTACCTATCTATCTATATATCTGTTACATTTCACATCTATCTATCTACCACATTTATCTATCTATGTTATATTTCACATCTATCTATCTATCTATCTATCATATTTCACATCTATCTATCTACCTATCTATCTATATATCTGTTACATTTCACATCTATCTATCTACCACATTTATCTATCTATGTTATATTTCACAACTATCTATTTATCTATCTATCTATCTATCTATCTATCTATCTATCTGTTACATTTCACATCTATCTACCTACCACATTTATCTATCTATGTTATATTTCACATCTATCTATTTATCTATCTATCTATCTATCTATCTGTTACATTTCACATCTATCTATCTACCACATTTATCTATCTATGTTATATTTCACATCTATCTATCTATCTATCTATCTGTTACATTTCACATCTATCTATCTACCACATTTATCTATCTATGTTATATTTCACATCTATCTATTTATCTATCTATCTATCTGTTACATTTCACATCTATCTATGTACCACATTTATCTATCTATGTTATATTTCACATCTATCTATCTATCTATCTATCTGTTACATTTCACATCTATCTATCTACCACATTTATCTATCTATGTTATATTTCACATCTATCTATCTATCTATCTATCTGTTACCTTTCACATCTATCTATCTACCACATTTATCTATCTATGTTATATTTCACATCTATCTATTTATCTATCTATCTATCTATCTGTTACATTTCACATCTATCTATCTACCACATTTATCTATCTATGTTATATTTCACATCTATCTATTTATCTATCTATCTGTTACATTTCACATCTATCTATCTACCACATTTATCTATCTATGTTATATTTCACATCTATCTATCTATCTATCTGTTACATTTCACATCTATCTATTTACCACATTTATCTATCTATGTTATATTTCACATCTATCTATTTATCTATCTATCTATCTATCTATCTGTTACATTTCACATCTATCTACCTACCACATTTATCTATCTATGTTATATTTCACATCTATCTATTTATCTATCTATCTATCTATCTGTTACATTTCTCATCTATCTATCTACCACATTTATCTATCTATGTTATATTTCACATCTATCTATCATAGTTCACATCTATCTATCTATCTATCTATCTATCATAGTTCACATCTATCTATCTATCTATCTATCTATCTGTTACATTTCACATCAATCTATCTACCACATTTATCTATCTATGTTATATTTCACATCTATCTATCTATCTATCTATCTATCTATCTATCTATCATATTTCACATCTATCTATCTACCTATCTATCTATCTATCTGTTACATTTCACATCTATCTATCTACCACATTTATCTATCTATGTTATATTTCACAACTATCTATTTATCTATCTATCTATCTATCTATCTGTTACATTTCACATCTATCTACCTACCACATTTATCTATCTATGTTATATTTCACATTTATCTATTTATCTATCTATCTATCTATCTATCTGTTACATTTCACATCTATCTATCTACCACATTTATCTATCTATGTTATATTTCACATCTATCTATCTATCTATCTATCTGTTACATTTCACATCTATCTATCTACCACATTTATCTATCTATGTTATATTTCACATCTATCTATCTATCTATCTATCATATTTCACATCTATCTATTTATCTATCTGTTACATTTCACATCTATCTATCTACCACATTTATCTATCTATGTTATATTTCACATCTATCTATCTATCTATCTATCATATTTCACATCTATCTATCTACCTATCTATCTATATATCTGTTACATTTCACATCTATCTATCTACCACATTTATCTATCTATGTTATATTTCACATCTATCTATCTATCTATCTATCATATTTCACATCTATCTATCTACCTATCTATCTATATATCTGTTACATTTCACATCTATCTATCTACCACATTTATCTATCTATGTTATATTTCACAACTATCTATTTATCTATCTATCTATCTATCTATCTATCTATCTATCTATCTATCTATCTGTTACATTTCACATCTATCTACCTACCACATTTATCTATCTATGTTATATTTCACATCTATCTATTTATCTATCTATCTATCTATCTATCTGTTACATTTCACATCTATCTATCTACCACATTTATCTATCTATGTTATATTTCACATCTATCTATCTATCTATCTATCTGTTACATTTCACATCTATCTATCTACCACATTTATCTATCTATGTTATATTTCACATCTATCTATTTATCTATCTATCTATCTGTTACATTTCACATCTATCTATCTACCACATTTATCTATCTATGTTATATTTCACATCTATCTATCTATCTATCTATCTGTTACATTTCACATCTATCTATCTACCACATTTATCTATCTATGTTATATTTCACATCTATCTATCTATCTATCTATCTGTTACCTTTCACATCTATCTATCTACCACATTTATCTATCTATGTTATATTTCACATCTATCTATTTATCTATCTATCTATCTATCTGTTACATTTCACATCTATCTATCTACCACATTTATCTATCTATGTTATATTTCACATCTATCTATCTATCTATCTATCTATCTGTTACATTTCACATCTATCTATCTACCACATTTATCTATCTATGTTATATTTCACATCTATCTATTTATCTATCTATCTGTTACATTTCACATCTATCTATCTACCACATTTATCTATCTATGTTATATTTCACATCTATCTATCTATCTATCTGTTACATTTCACATCTATCTACCACATTTATCTATCTATGTTATATTTCACATCTATCTATTTATCTATCTATCTATCTGTTACATTTCACATCTATCTATCTACCACATTTATCTATCTATGTTATATTTCACATCTATCTATCTATCTATCTATCTGTTACATTTCACATCTATCTATCTACCACATTTATCTATCTATGTTATATTTCACATCTATCTATCTATCTATCTATCTGTTACATTTCACATCTATCTATCTACCACATTTATCTATCTATGTTATATTTCACATCTATCTATTTATCTATCTATCTGTTACATTTCACATCTATCTACCTACCACATTTATCTATGTTATATTTCACATCTATCTATTTATCTATCTATCTGTTACATTTCACATCTATCTATCTACCACATTTATCTATCTATGTTATATTTCATATCTATCTATCTATCTATCTATCTGTTACATTTCACATCTATCTATCTACCACATTTATCTATCTATGTTATATTTCACATCTATCTATCTATCTATCTATCTGTTACATTTCACATCTATCTATCTACCACATTTATCTATCTATGTTATCTTTCACATCTATCTATTTATCTATCTATCTATCTATCTGTTACATTTCACATCTATCTATCTACCACATTTATCTATCTATGTTATATTTCACATCTATCTATCTATCTATCTATCTATCTATCTGTTACATTTCACATCTATCTATCTACCACATTTATCTATCTATGTTATATTTCACATCTATCTATTTATCTATCTATCTATGTTATATTTCACATCTATCTATCTACCACATTTATCTATGTTATATTTCACATCTATCTATCTATCTATCTATCTGTTACATTTCACATCTATCTATCTACCACATTTATCTATCTATGTTATATTTCACATCTATCTATCTATCTGTTACATTTCACATCTATCTATCTACCACATTTATCTATCTATGTTATATTTCACATCTATCTATTTATCTATCTATCTATCTATCTGTTACATTTCACATCTATCTATCTACCACATTTATCTATCTATGTTATATTTCACATCTATCTATCTATCTATCTATCTGTTACATTTCACATCTATCTATCTACCACATTTATCTATCTATGTTATATTTCACATCTATCTATCTATCTATCTATCTATCTGTTACATTTCACATCTATCTACCTACCACATTTATCTATCTATGTTATATTTCACATCTATCTATCTATCTATCTATCTATCTATCTATCTGTTACATTTCACATCTATCTATCTACCACATTTATCTATCTATGTTATATTTCACATCTATCTATCTATCTATCTATCTGTTACATTTCACATCTATCTATCTACCACATTTATCTATCTATCTATGTTATATTTCACATCTATCTATCATAGTTCACATCTATCTATCTATCTATCTATCATAGTTCACATCTATCTATCTATCTATCTATCTATCATATTTCACATCTATCTATCTACCTATCTATCTATCTATCTATCTATCTATCTATCTATCTGTTACATTTCACATCTATCTATCTACCACATTTATCTATCTATATTATATTTCACATCTATCTATTTATCTATCTATCTATCTATCTGTTACATTTCACATCTATCTATCTATCTATCTATCTATCTGTTACATTTCACATCTATCTATCTACCACATTTATCTATCTATGTTATATTTCACATCTATCTATCTATCTATCTATCTGTTACATTTCACATCTATCTATCTACCACATTTATCTATCTATGTTATATTTCACATCTATCTATCTATCTATCTATCTATCTATCTATCTATCTGTTACATTTCACATCTATCTATCTACCACATTTATCTATCTATGTTATATTTCACATCTATCTATCTATCTATCTATCTATCTGTTACATTTCACATCTATCTATCTACCACATTTATCTATCTATGTTATATTTCACATCTATCTATTTATCTATCTATCTATCTATCTGTTACATTTCACATCTATCTATCTACCACATTTATCTATCTATGTTATATTTCACATCTATCTATTTATCTATCTATCTATCTATCTATCTGTTACATTTCACGTCTATCTATCTACCACATTTATCTATCTATGTTATATTTCACATCTATCTATTTATCTATCTGTTACATTTCACATCTATCTATCTACCACATTTATCTATCTATGTTATATTTCACATCTATCATAGTTCACATCTATCTATCTATCTATCTATCTATCTATCATAGTTCACATCTATCTATCTATCTATCTATCTATCTATCTGTTACATTTCACATCTATCTATCTACCACATTTATCTATCTATGTTATATTTCACATCTATCTATCTATCTATCTATCATATTTCACATCTATCTATCTACCTATCTATCTATCTGTTACATTTCACATCTATCTATCTACCACATTTATTTATCTATGTTATATTTCACAACTATCTATTTATCTATCTATGTATCTATCTATCTGTTACATTTCACATCTATCTATCTACCACATTTATCTATCTATGTTATATTTCACATCTATCTATCTATCTATCTATCATATTTCACATCTATCTATTTATCTATCTGTTACATTTCACATCTATCTATCTACCACATTTATCTATCTATGTTATATTTCACATCTATCTATCTATCTATCTATCTATCATATTTCACATCTATCTACCTATCTATCTATCTATCTGTTACATTTCACATCTATCTATCTACCACATTTATCTATCTATGTTATATTTCACAACTATCTATTTATCTATCTATCTATCTATCTATCTATCTATCTATCTATCTGTTACATTTCACATCTATCTACCTACCACATTTATCTATCTATGTTATATTTCACATCTATCTATTTATCTATCTATCTATCTATCTATCTGTTACATTTCACATCTATCTATCTACCACATTTATCTATCTATGTTATATTTCACATCTATCTATCTATCTATCTATCTATCTGTTACATTTCACATCTATCTATCTACCACATTTATCTATCTATGTTATATTTCACATCTATCTATCTATCTATCTATCTATCTATCTGTTACATTTCACATCTATCTATCTACCACATTTATCTATCTATGTTATATTTCACATCTATCTATCTATCTATCTATCTGTTACATTTCACATCTATCTATCTACCACATTTATCTATCTATGTTATATTTCACATCTATCTATCTATCTATCTATCTGTTACATTTCACATCTATCTATCTACCACATTTATCTATCTATGTTATATTTCACATCTATCTATTTATCTATCTATCTATCTATCTGTTACATTTCACATCTATCTATCTACCACATTTATCTATCTATCTATGTTATATTTCACATCTATCATAGTTCACATCTATCTATCTATCTATCTATCTATCTTTTATATTTCACATCTATCTATATATGTATCACATTTTACATCTATCTATCTATCTATCTATCTATCTATTGTATTTTACACCTATCTATCTATCTATCTATCTATTGTATTTCAGATCTATCTATCTATCTATCTATCTATCTATCACATTTTACATTTATCTATCTATCTATCTATCTATCTATCTATCTATCTATCTATTGTATTTTACACCTATCTATCTATCTATCTATCTATCTTTTATATTTCACATCTATCTATATATCTATCACATTTTACATCTATCTATCTATCTATCTATCTATCTATCTATCTATCTATCTATTGTATTTTACACCTATCTATCTATCTATCTATCTATCTATTGTATTTCACATCTATCTATCTATCTATCTATCACATTTTACATCTATCTATCTATCTATCTATCTATTGTATTTCACATCTATCTTTTTATTCTTAGAACTTTATTATCCCTCCTATTTACTCCACATGTTATAAGAAGCACACGTGAACCCCCTTTCGTTTTAATTACATACGATAGTAAAAGCAAAATTGTCCAATTATTAGATTAAACTCTGAAACATTGTATCTTAGAAATGATTAAAGATATCTTAATGGAATTCTCTGACGTTTTTATAACACTAATAGACTCTATTTCTAGCAAAAATGTATAATTAATCTCTGTGCTTAACAGAATGATCGTGATGAAATCGATCATAAACGAAAATCACATGTTCATCATAAATTAAACATAGCTAAGGATCAAAAGCTCACGAAGTATTGAAAAAATGTTCATATATATATATATATATATATATATATATATATATATATATATATATATATATATATATGTATGTATATATATATATATATTATTCCAGGATCATTTTCCAACCAATTCAAGATGATCATCACCCTCTCTAACCATCTAACTTTCTGTCCTGGTGGTACCTTACTGGTTTCACGTACGATTTCATTTCCAAGTCTTTTCCCACTGCCTTAGAACTATAGAAGCTATAACTACTATCTCTCGTGCCAAATGTTTTATGAATTGAGTTGGTCTTATCTAATTGACTTCTTTAAGTGAAAGTTGAAATGATGATCCCTCTTCCTTTTTCTGACCCCTAGATCCAGTTTTCCTCTCTATTGTTCCCTCTTTTTACAACTTATTCACTGTTCACTGTTCTCTTGATGGTTCTTGAATCGATTTTTTCATGCTTCTACGGCAGTTTTAGGCCATTTTCTACTGACCAGACTGAAAGCCTATAGCTGGCTGCCACGAATAGGCAGCTGACTGACATGAATGTTAACTAGCATGCTAGCATGCAAAAAACGATAGCTGCATTCGTCACAAGTGGGAAAAATTTAAATCTGCATGGCATTTTACTCCAATTGGCTCATTCACTTGCTTAAACTCAACGTTGATTCTGATTCCGCAGAACTGGGTTGGGTGTGAAAAAGTATTTGTTGTTAACATTCTTTTTTCATTCGGTTTTTCCAGTTACGAGTCCTTTTTTAAAGCTGATCGTTTTGTGTTTATTTTGTTTAGTTCTTTTTTCGTAACAGATTTAATGTTTAGTATAGAGGTTAGAAAAAATTCGCATTGTGATATAGGCAAGAAGTAAGGCATGTAGCAACATCAGCACGGCAAAGGGCACTCCTTTAAAGGCAAGGAAGGGCAAAAATATTTAAAGTCAAGTGATAGCGATTGCTGTATGAGTCGTACGATTTTTAATCAAGCACGGGCAACGCCGGGGCATACTGCTAGTAGCTGAATAACTCAAGGGGTTTTTCAGTGGTTGTAAAAATGAAACTCAATTAGTTTAGTTTTTTTTTTTAGATATAAAACATTTCGTGGGTGGATAATTATGCTGTTACACGATTTGGATTATTTTACTTTTACACGCGGTATGGCTTAGTGGTAGAATCCCCGACTGATGCCAATTTAGTCGGGTTTCGATCCTAGCTAGAGGCAACCGGACGTCTAGCCACACTGATGAGCTTTGATACAGCGAAACAGTCTCTCTGTGGATGACAATATATATATTCATATATATATATATATATATATATATATATATATATATATATATATATATATACAGGGTGTCCATAAATTTAGTGTGAAAATAAAGACAAAATATGTCCATCTTTTTATTAAGCTGTTCCTTGATATAAGCTTTCGGCTCACATGAGACATCTTCAGAGCGGTTATACGGACATTTAAACAAAGATATTCACCATCAAAGATGATATTCTGTTATGTTGACATAGAGAATTGCTATGCGACGATAACGGTCGCGGAATAGCAGACGCAGTTCGTAAATTCATGATGTGGTTTTATGACGTCGTACCACGTGAGAGACCGAAATATTAACAACAGAACCATATGTCTATATGCAATGTAATGTATTGTGACTAGTTTGACATGTAATTTTGTTGAGTGTGGGTTGCTTTGTTTTAATGTAGATGGTCTCCAATATCTGAAGGTTCTTTTTACTGCGTGTATGTGTGAATATTGTTGTGTTGTCAACTAATATCTGTCTAATATTATGTACATGGCTATGTATTTCTACGAAATGTTGTTTAATAGAACTAAGATCAGAAAGGTGACAGGTAAGTATACGGGAGAGCGTGGTTGTAGTAAAACCAATATATATATTAATCATTTCACCCTAACCAAGGCTATAAACTCTCTATGAGGGAAGATGTAACTGTGAATGATAGAGAATATGAAAAAAAACAATATTAAGGAGAGACAAATATAGAAGAATTAAAAATAAAGCGGCAGAAGATAATAATTGAAATAGGATTTAAATTTAAAATATAAATCTTGACTGGGAAGCAAGAAGCCGGAAGAGAGTTCTACAAGCGAGAAGTGCGAGAGAAGAAACTGTCAGAATAGAACTCACGGTTACATTTTAATTGTAAAATCATGAGAATTTGGCGCTGCGCTTAAATTCGTAAACTCTAGGTACGATAAAGTAAAGTAATATTTATTTTGAGTAATACAAAAATGTGGTACAAGGCCAAAGTGGGGATAAGGTATTACTAGTCTTCAGTCTGTCGTATCTCAAACTTAGCTAGCCACCATTACAGACCTAAACATATCATATTATTCCTTACATCAAAGCAACACATTCTTACTTATTCTTTCTACAGTCACCATAATACCCCATGTCTCTATGAAGTCTAAACTACTTCATATATGCAGAATTCGTCCGGTGGGGATAAAAATAACAACATTTAAAAACAAACCCCGATGAATATTTAAATTGAATACAAATGATATACAAGAAACTAAACAAAATAGGGAAAGAATTTACATGAAAGTATTTGTACAAGACGCCCAGGGAAGCTACATTTCGGCGGTGGGAAAGAGACTGAAGCCGAGATGCCATGTCATTGCAGATGATTCTTTGGATTTTTTAAAGAATGTCAAAATCTATTGCAGGAGCACCAAACCAGATCCCAAATATTTTTCTAACTTAATTCTCTTGTTTCTTAAAGGTTTTAGCATAACTGTGCTGTCTGCTCGCAGAATTTGGATATTCTGGGTTTCTTTGATTCTTCAGATGTGAAAACTAAAGTTTCAATCCAGTGCTAAGAAGATATTTCCGACGACGCTGACTTCTAAAATGGCGTGCTACGTTGAAGAATATCCCCTTTTCAGTCTTAGTTTGTTTTTCTTTTGTTTTTTTTAACAAAACATCAAAGAAATAGTTGATCTCTATTCATGTCTTTTTTCCAGTAGACAAAAGTTTTCGAATGTAACGCTCAGACTCAAACTAAAGAAAAAGACAACTTGAATAATGAAAATAATATATATATATATATATATATATATATATATATATATATATATATATATATATATATAAAGAAAGAAGAAACTGAAATATAGTAAATCAAACAGTTGCCGACCCCTCTCGGTGTTCAAGGGAATATATAAAACTAATATTACATGCTCACACACACACATACACACACACATATAAATATATAATAAAACGTGCATATATATGTATATATTTTCTGTTTATCCGTTATTTTTGTAGAGCAATTTATTTAAGTAAATGCACTGTTTTTTAATTAATTAGTATTAATTCCATTTACCGGCCTGAATATTGTGGAAATTTGAACCTGACGTGCTGTATCATTCAGCTGCAGAGAAACGTTTTGTTTAGCAAAGTCCAAATTACGGTTTATAAACACACAATCTTTGATGATTTTTCACGAAATGTATCTTAACTATATTTTCTATTTATACCTTATTTTATTAGATACAAATTATTTAACGTTTTGTGAATTTGTTTAGTGATTTTGTAGATATTAAACATTTTGTGAGATGAAAAATTACGCTGTTACACGATTTGTACATTTTCACTGATACATCCGATATACATACATACATACATATATATATATATATATATATATATATATATATAAAATATTAGTGGCCATTCGGTAAATCGAATCGAGTTCTCTCAGTCACTGTGTGTTTATCTAAAAATAAATACGCTTAAATTCACTTTCATCCCTGCCGTGGTAGAATCTCCGACTGACGCCAATTCAAAGGGTTTCGCTCCTAGCTAGAGGCAACCGGACGTCTAGCCACATTGATGAGCTGTGATACAGCGAAACAGTCTCTATGTGGATGACAATATATATATATATATATATATATATATATATATATATATATATATATATATATATATATATACGTGGTGTCCATAAAGTAAGTGTTCACTTTAAAAAATGTATAACTTTATAACAGTAGTAGTAGTAGTAATAGAAGTAGTAGTAGTAGTAGTAGTAATAGAAGGAGTAATAGAAGTAGTAATAGTAGTAGTAATAGAAGGAGTAGTAGTAGTAGTAATAGTAGTAGTAATAGAAGGAGTAGTAGTAGTAATAGTAGTAGTAATAGAAGTAGTAGTAGTAGTACTAGTACTAATAGTAGTAGTAATAGAAGTAGTAATAGTAGTAGTAATAGAAGGAGTAGTAGTAGTAGTAATAGTAGTGGTAATAGAAGTAGTAGTAGTACTAGTACTAATAGTAGTAGTAATAGAAGGAGTAGTAGTAGTAGTAATAGTAGTAATAATAGAAGTCGTAGTAGTACTAGTACTAATAGTAGTAGTAATAGATGTAGTAATAGTAGTAGTAATAGAAGGAGTAGTAGTAGTAATAGTAGTAGTAATAGAAGTAGTAGTAGTAGTACTAGTACTAATAGTAGTAGTAATAGAAGTAGTAATAGTAGTAGTAATAGAAGGAGTAGTAGTAGTAGTAATAGTAGTGGTAATAGAAGTAGTAGTAGTACTAGTACTAATAGTAGTAGTAATAGAAGGAGTAGTAGTAATAGTAGTAATAATAGAAGTCGTAGTAGTACTAGTACTAATAGTAGTAGTAATAGATGTAGTAATAGTAGTAGTAATAGAAGGAGTAGTAGTTGTAATAGTAGTAGTAATAGAAGTAGTAGTAGTAGTAGTATTAGAAGGAGTAGTAGTAGTAGTAATAGTAGTAATAATAGAAGTAGTAATAGTAGTAGTAATAGTAGTAGTAATAGTAGTAGTAGTAATAGTAGTAGTAATAGTAGTAGTAATATAAGTAGCAATAGTAGTAGTAATAGTAGTAGTAATAGAAGTCGTAGTAGTAGTAATAGAAGTAGTAGTAGTAATAGCAGTAGTAATAGAAGGTGTAATATTAGTAGTAATAGAAGTAGTAGTATTAGTAATAGAAGTAGTAATAGAAGTAGTAGTAGTAGTAATAGTAGTAGTAATAAAAGTAGTAGTAGTAGTAGTAATAGTAGTAGTAATAGAAGGTGTAATAGTAGTAGTAGTATTAACTATTTTGTGATTGATTGATTAGTTTGTTTTTATGGCTTACATGTTATTTAAAGCCAGTAAAGGTTTTGGAGATCAAAAAAAGGATTCGTTGATACGATTTTTCTTAATTAACCCATAGGGGGGAGAAGAGGTGCGTATTATGTGCGCGTATGTGAATATAACGAACCCGACTGGAATTGAATCACGTCACTCCGATTTTCAATTCCAAGTCGTTATCTATTACTCAATCCGCACATCCAAGCTTACAACGACTAGTATTCACAAGCAATCACCTATCTAGGTAATGGCGTTCCTTAACTTCAATAATCATACGGGAACCAGAAAATTAAATTTTTACGCGTGTAGTGAAAAAGCTAAAACATGTTTTAATATATATATCAATATCTTTATCTATCTATCTATCTATCTATCTATCTATCTATCTATCTATCTATCTAAATATATATATATATATATATATATATATATATATATATATATATATATATATTGTTACGAACCCTCATGTAATTTGATTATAAAATCAACATCAAAGTTTATATTTTAGAAGTACTCAAAATGAGGAACAAGTGCTTTCAGAAAGTTTGAAAATTAAAAAGAAATAAAGTGAAATTGACAACTATCTTTGAGCAAACTTGCATTTATACGAATGAAGATTATGTATCCTACGAAAAGTATACTTTCTCCTTGTTGGTCACATGATAGCGGGATGATTTGACCGGATAATATCCTGACATTAAAGCAACCTTGGTCTCTCTGAAATACCGAATAAAAGGAAAGGTGTCAATGACCTCTTTTTGCTCACACATGTAAAAATCTATATTAGGAAGTCATGGGTCATTCGCCAAAATCGAGGCGCGAAAATAGAGACCACCACCGAGTCAGTCCTTCTTCAGAATTAAAACTGATTAGACGCCCAGCTAAACTTGCTATGATCTGCTATAAATTTGGACGTGCGGAATTGACAGAAATCTATTAAGCTTTCTGAGATAAAAAGATTCAGTAAAGCGTTGATTCAAAGAAATCAAAATATCACGTGCTAAAAAAAGCAGATACAATTACCGTGAGAGACTTTTGTTCTTACCTCGTGTTTTATCTTTGCTCATTTGACCCTTTTTATCATTTGTAATTTCATGCAAAATTGGCACAAGGTCGTTTGTTAATATAATATTACCGTTGTTTTGTCTCGTAATATTTATTTTGGTCCCTTTGTTTTGTTTTGCTCTGTCTTTCATCTATTAATATTCTCCAATATATTTAATCCCCATTTGTATATTTTAGTAATAAAATGCTTATTTGTTATCGCTATATCTTTGCCTTCTGTTACTTGCCACCTACCATGTGTGTTCGTTAATTGATTCCACTTAGCTCGGTCGTCTGTTATCAATTAACAAAGGACCATTGGTTAAAGGATTCGTGATTTTTTATTGTATATTACTGTGCCTCCCACGACCACCATAAGAGCAAAAGCAATAATATATATATATATATATATATATATATATATATATATATATATATATATATATATATATATATATATATATGAAGAAATATAGTCTTAAGATGTGCTATATTTATGGGATAAAGTGCTCAATATCAGAGATAGAGCGTGTGTAAATATAAAAGTGAACATAGAAGTCAACACTGTGAAACAGCGAAACAGTCTGTCTGTGGATGACAAAAATATTGGCTCCTGAAAAATTAATTTCGGTTGAGCTCTCTGGTTTGAGGTGTGAGTTTGTAAACAGTGACTATTTAAGCTAATATAGCATGACTTTTCGGCAGAATTGAGTCACTGTCAGTCACTGTGTGTTTATCTAAATCTAAAAATAAACGGCTTAGTGGTAGAAGTTCTGACTGACGCCAATTCAGTAGGGTTTCGATCCTAGCTAGAGGCGTCTAGCCACACTGATGAGCTGTGAAACAGCGAAAGAGTCTGTCTGTGGATGACAATATATATATATATATATATATATATATATATATATATATATATATATATATATATATATATATATATATATATATTTATATATATATATATATATATATATATTTAATATTTACCGGCCCGAATGTCCGGCAAATATCATGGAAACAAACCTGTATCCTAGAAAGAACCGTTATATAGCCTGACGTGCTATACAATTTAGCTACAGAAGAAGCGTCTGGTTAGAAGGTTCACATTAACATACGCTTCGAGCAGATATGAGCGTTCGAGAGAAATCATGAGAAATGTGTAGTTTATAAGCAGTAATTCGATCTTACTTTACTTAACTATACATACATACATACATACATACACACACACACACACACACACACACACATATATATATATATATATATACTTGAATATTTGTATCTATAAAAATTTATATATATATACTTGAATATTTGTATCTATAAAAATAACGTACAAACAATAAATATATTAAAATAAAATATTAAAATAATTGTCGGACTTAGTACATTTCATTATATATATATATATATATATATATATATATATATATATATATATATATATATATATAGATATGTCTGTGTGTGTGTATGTGTGTGTGTGTGCATGCGTGTGTGTAAGGAATTAATTAATTTCATTTTTAAGCCGGTATTATTTCATATCAGTTAAATGTTATATTTAGAATGGATACACATACTGATTTACACGCCATGTTTTTCTTTACTATTTTTAAACAAATGGAATCACATCTACCGGCTTGAGTGTTTTAACAAAGGATACATGCCATCCGAAAGTGTTCATATCTTCCTCCCTCTCTTTGGTTTGTCCGTCGTCTCACCTGGCATGAGTTAGACAGCCCTCTCTAGCTGAGTAGTAATATTCTCTTCTTTATAAACAGCTACCGTATTTTCCGCAGTATAGTCCGCATATATAGAAGTAGATATAGCACTCCAATTAATTCAGTACAAAATCCTTGTATAAAACGCACCGTCCTATAACCCGCGACTCTTTGTTTGATAATACATTGTTACTAACTGTTTATGTAGGTATTGACAATAGGCTCTAGTAGTTTTATACGAATATCAATAGAGAAATATTAGGTTGGTGCAAAAGTAATGTCGTTTTTTGACGGTCAACTTCATGTGAGAAAACGACATTATTTTTGCACCAACCTAATATCATTTTCCCTTCGTACAAAAAAGATTTTATTTCATAAAAATACAGAGAATTCTATCACTCACTTTGAAAACCGTTAAAATCTTTGATATCCTCTTTGTAAAGTTGGATGTTCAATTCCGTGAAGCCAGGTGCAATTGTCTGAATATCCAATGTCGGATCGCCTTTATCGTCACTGCGTGATGATGTCGGTTGGGATTGCAGAAAATCATCGCACAATTTTGATTTACGGTATCCGTTCTTGATAGTTGAGGCCTTAATGTTCGTCCAAGCTTCGAGTACCCATTCAGCTATCATGCATAAGTTACTGATAATACTTGAAAATAGAATGCTGTAATTTAACGAAGTGTTATACAGAACCGAATATTAGATGTGCTGCTGCACTGATAATTTTCATAAATTTATTTTTAGTTAGTATTTGGCCACTCAAGTTTCGAAGACACAATTCATATAAAAGTCTCACCGTTATATAAACCGCACCCTACATATTTCGAGAAATAGTCTGGAAAATACGATAAACAATTCGACAGAAATATTTTCATACACAGAACGGAAGACACTCACCTAATAACCTAACAGGATGTTCGAAGTGGTATTGTAAGATGAGCTCCATGATAGCTGGTTATAATACCAGGTATAAATGAATCCGTGTACAAAGAAGCGGGTAGTTCAGCGGGTGTAAGCCGGTGAACTACCCGATTATGTGTATGTATTTGCTTTTGTGTATATATGTATGTATGTATATGCGTGCAGAGTTATTTTGTGGTGTTATATTTTCGTATATTTTTTATATGATTAATTTTATTCTCTTATTGAAGATGTAGTTGGGAAAATTATTGTTGACTAGTGTTTGTAAGCCCCGGTCGCCGAGTAGAGAAGCGAGATACCTCACAGCTGCGTGCAATTTGTAGACCTAGGAAAGAACTTGTGATATCTCATATAGCACAGATTGGGGTAGTGATTTTCCAAGCGTAGCTTAGATGTGGCACAAGGTCGAAAGTAGGGGGTACCCAGTGAGGATCGAACTCACTACTCAGTCGTAATCGTTTTAGCGAGACAAGCTTGCTAACCATTACAGCGCCTCGAGGTGTCCAACAGCACAGATGGAGTATGAGAATAGACATTTTGTCTGGAGTCCTTACGGCGAGGGTTTAAATTTCAGAGACACAAAAGGGCCATTACTTACTCTGGGAGGGTTGTAATGGGTCAGAAACAGGTCATCGTGTCATTGTTGATGACCGTATAAGCTCCAGTGGAGTACCTGATTAAAAATACGATGCGGAGATTGAGATTTCTTCCCTTATTCGGAGAGTTACCAGAACAGGACCTGTTGATCTTAAAGCTGAATGACCATCTCATTGCATTGATCAAGCGCAACACTGCATTGAGTTCTTTAAATTTTCGCGGCACATCTATCACAAAAAAAATATTTTCCACTCATAAAGCCTTTTTGCAATAAAATAATAAAAAACAAAGAATA
The DNA here is from genome assembly GCA_964036315.1 of Acanthosepion esculentum. NCBI lineage: Eukaryota > Metazoa > Mollusca > Cephalopoda > Sepiida > Sepiidae > Acanthosepion > Acanthosepion esculentum. The sequence continues at coordinate 14,474,683 of OZ038516.1, read as the reverse complement.
TTATATGAGAAGAATTTTTATTCGCATAAATCAACATATCCTGTATTCAATATCGGGTATAAAATAATAATGGTGAATGTCAGTGGGACAGTTGTGCCTGGTGCTTCTTGCCTACTGCTGCAATATTTGGGCGAATGTGAGAGAGACACACTCTTAACTCTTCTTCAATATTTTTAAGTCTTTCACGGTTTTTATTTTTAATGTCGTTTAGGTAAGAAAATCCCAGTTCACATAGGTAGTTGAGAATTGCAGTAAGATTTTCATGGCTTTTTTACTTAGAGTTGGATACTCTTCCATTACAGCAATCCAAAAGGCGTCCAATGGCAGTTGTGCGTACTTCAATTTGGGACCACGATCACTTGAAAAGGCTTGCTAATTCTTCCTCTTCACATAACTCAAAATTGAAAAGGTTGATGACTGATAAATCTAGAAATTCGGTGAGTTTGAATCGAGCGGTGTCATCATGATTACGAAATTGAATGTCATTATTTAAAAAAATGAAATTAAATGGCTTCTAGGTATGATCTCTTCGCGGCACACCAGTAATCATTCCGCGGCACACTAATGTGCCGCGGCACAGTGGTTGGGAACTACTGGTCTACGTGGTCCGGATACCACAGGTTGATCGATAATAACTGTGAAAATCTCTCAGTCGAAGAAAATGTAAAATAAAGCAAGGAACAATCAGGTCTCGTGTTGTCATTTAATCGGCACCCATATTTCATCAAATTAAAGCAAATTTGTGGACCGTTGAGGAGATATCGCAAAGAGCAGTAGCGAACATATAAAAAAAACGAAATAGCGAACTCGTAAATTGGGTTATGAAGAACGAATTTATTGCTTCTCAAATGTACATTTTATTTAAACAAGGTCCCGTGATCTTAATTAAAATGTTCTGGTTACCCCTCTCAATTATCCAAGAATGTAGACAATCAGGAAGGAAAACCAGAAGCTGCCTTCGATTCCTTGAGAAAGGTTCTATCTACCACATAGTGTTACAGCGACTCTTCAGGTAACCAGCGATTTTAGGGTGGCCAGCAATGCGTTGGTAAAGGGACATGAGTTTGGGGTAGCTGCTAAACATAGACTGGTTCTCCATAAACATGTTCTCCATGCAACAATAGAACATCATATCGCACCACATCATCTGGAAAAGAAAACATACATATATATATATATATATATATATATATATATATATATATATATATATATATATATATATATATTAGCAAATTGAAAAATTGGATTAAATCCAACTTCTGAATTTCGAATAAAGAAACTGGCAGGAAAAATCTTCATGAATTATTATTAGTAGTAAGAATAGTATTATTAATAATAATAATAATGATGATGATGATAATAATAATAATAAAAATTTAATAATAAAAAATTGTTCTGACAAGTACAGCTCACACTTTACGAAGGGCTTTATCTATGTAATTATTATTTTTTTCTTGCAGTGGAAAGTGTATGATGCCATTTCTAACCTTAGGTCCCTGGGCGGGGCCCGGAAAGAAATGTGTAAAAGCCAGATATCAAAGAAAAAAAAATAATAATGATAATAGCGAATTTATTCAGTAATAAAGGAAGCAAAAAAGTGCAAAATGGAGTTTCAAATGGGTGAAGAGATACCCAGTAAAGCACAATACACGGACTGAAGATACAAACTATTTTTAAAAAATGCAAAGGCAAAGGCAACCGTCCAGATAAAGAAACGATGGCGAGATAAACTGCTTCGATGCCAATGCTCTGCCCGTATGAAACAAGTTGATGTAGACAAACTCCGTACACATCAGTGGCTAAGTAGTGCACAGGTAACAACTGAAATGGAGTGTTTTTATTCTTGCTGCACAGGACCAATACTTGCTAACTAGAAATTACAAAGCAAACATACTAATCACATGACCAGCCCATCTGAACCGTGATGTATCAACAAGGATTCGATACCATATATATATATATATATATATATATATATATATATTTTGAACACAAAAGAGACCTTAGAATAAACAACTTAAATAATGCCTTAGTAATACATAGGAATAAATTCAACCATAATTTTGATTTTAAAAACTCTATACTTATAAAAAAAGAAAATAACTCACTCAGAAGGAAAATCCTAGAGAGTGCCGCAATCGACCAATACCCAAATATTAATCTACGCCCAGGTTTTTTCCCTATTTCACCTTTTCTAACAAAATTACTGCTCTCACAAACAAATGTACACAAAAACATATTAAAATCAAAAGAAAATGGTTGAATCCATCAACAAAGATTAATGAAATATTCTCCACACGTGACATTAACTGACGTCATTTTCAGTTAAAAATACGAAAATAGCGTTTCCTACATTCCCGTTGCTAAGAACGCTCTGTTTTTTGTTTTTATTAATTTTCTTTGTTTGATTAAATTCATTTCGTTACTTGCTTTGAAAAAGTCCGCATTAGGACGAAACGCGTCAGCAATTACTGTTTTCTTATTGTCATTTATTTACAAATATATATATATATATATATATATATATATATATGTATATATATATATATATATAAATGCCCCATGGAAGAATGTTCTTCTAATCCACATACATATATTGGATTTACAACCACCCGGCTCTCCAGAAGATTGACTCTGCATTTAAATAATACTAGCTCCATTAAACAACATATTAAGTCACATACTGTTTCCCTTACGCAATCTGATATACGTAAAATACTTGTAGAAAATACTAAAATTATAGATAAACATACAGACATTAGACGCCTTAAAATCTTAGAGGCATTACAGATTAAAAGAAAAAGACCTCTTATTAATCGTATAGATTATAATATATCTGGTAATATATTGCAATGTTTATAATATATTTAAATTTTGTAGCGTATTCTTAGATCTTTTGGATTGTGTATTGGAAATCTTTTTCACGCTGTCACATGATAAAAATCTACGCCATGCACGTGATATAACATCATCGCGTCTTTTGAATTTAAAAGGAATTTAACGTTTTTAGTTTGTAAAAAAGTAGCAACATGATTACGCTACAAGATAATTGGCAAATGTTTGTTTAAAAAAAAATAAAAAAATAAAAAAATAAAAAAATTTTGACTAAAATATTGACCCTGAAGATGAACAATGATGTTCGAAAGCGCCAGGTCATCGTATGGACAATACATATTTCGAAACTATTTTCAAATAAAAAGTCTCATTAGAGAATATGAGAAAATTCAAAAGAAAATATGTAAGACTATGTTGTCTTTAACATTCAACACTGCATGTTTGAAAGAAAAGTTGCTGCCAAATTACACACATATATATATATATATAATATGGAGAAAACAACTGAAATGTTGCAAATAAAAAAAAATGAATGTTGTTTTTGTGAAAGTATTTATTTATATATATTTTTTATATATATATATATATATTTGATATTTCAGATCGGCCCCGATCTTTCATCAGAAATGACTGTTTTCAGAAGTTTGTTTACAAGTAGCGTCCGTTGCGAGACGCGGACGTCACGTGATGTGGAATGCAACTTTGTTTGAATATTTCTAACGTAAATCTCCGACGGTCGCTACTTCTAAACAAACTTTTGAATACAGTTATTTAATTTATTTCTGACGAAATATCGAGGAAGATCTGAAATATCAAATATATATATATATGTATAAAATATAAATAAATACTTTCACAAAAAAACATTCAATGTTTTTAATTTTGCAACTTTTTAATTGTTTTCTCCATATTATATACATATCAAGAAAGTATACGTGGCTTCTCATTATGCTATATATATATATATATATATATATATATATATATATATATATATATATATATATATATATATATATATATATATTCAAAGATATATTGTTAAATATATCAAACAACGAATATCTCTTATGTTTGATTAGGAGCCGGTCTAAGCTTCATATAGTGGCTTTAATTTCGGGAGCAAATACAGACAAAACTGTTCAACATTTGGATTTTTTTTTATTATGCTGTTCATTGATCTAAGCTTTCGGCTAACATTTTTATTAATGATGTCTTTGAAAAAAATGGACACATCGCTCAGTGGAAAAAAGGCGTTAGTTAGATCCAGTGACAGGACCCAAAGAGTGTGAGTTCAAGACTCGGTTAAGGCAGTGGACAACTTGGAGAGAGAAATTATCAGGAGGAGATAACTGACAACTGACATCCATTAAACATGGTATGTGGAACAACAACTGTCTACCCCAGTGAGCGAAATAAAGGGTTAGGTTCGATATTCCAAACACCTGAAGAAGGCCGGAGCGTACAATGGCCAAAATGTTGTAATAAATATGGCGACAAAGTTGAGAACAATAGCCCGAATAATGTTAATAGTGTACATAAGACCTCATCACAGAAATATAGACAGACACTGAAAGGCCAAAACGTTGTAATAAATATGGCGACAAAGATGAGGACAGTAGCCCGAATAATGTAAATAATGTACATAATACCTCATCTCAGAAATATAGACAGATACTGATGGGCCGAAACGTTGTAATAAATATGGCGACAAAGATGAGGACAATAGTCCGAATAATGTAAATAGTGTAAATAATACCTCATCTCAGAAATATAGACAGATACTGAAGGGCCGAAACGTTGTAATAAATATGGCGACAAAGATGAGGACAATAGTCCGAATAATGTAAATAGTGTACATAATACCTCATCTCAGAAATATAGACAGATACTGATGGGCCGAAACGTTGTAATAAATATGGCGACAAAGATGAGGACAATAGTCCGAATAATGTAAATAGTGTACATAATACCTCATCTCAGAAATATAGTCAGATACTGAAGGGCCGAAACGTTGTAATAAATATGGCGACAAAGTTGAGGACAATAGTCCGAATAATGTAAATAGTGTACATAATACCTCATCTCAGAAATATAGACAGATACTGAAGGGCCGAAACGTTGTAATAAATATGGCGACAAAGATGAGGACAATAGTCCGAATAATGTAAATAGTGTACATAATACCTCATCTCAGAAATATAGACAGATACTGAAGGGCCGAAACGTTGTAATAAATATGGCGACAAAGATGAGGACAATAGTCCGAATAATGTAAATAGTGTACATAATACCTCATCTCAGAAATATAGACAGATACTGAAGGGCCGAAACGTTGTAATAAATATGGCGACAAAGATGAGGACAATAGTCCGAATAATGTAAATAGTGTACATAATACCTCATCTCAGAAATATAGACAGATACTGAAGGGCCGAAACGTTGTAATAAATATGGCGACAAAGATGAGGACAATAGTCCGAATAATGTAAATAGTGTACATAATACCTCATCTCAGAAATAGAGACAGATACTGAAGGGCCGAAACGTTGTAATAAATATGGCGACAAAGATGAGGACAATGATCCGAATAATGTAAATAGTGTACATAATACCTCATCTCAGAAATATAGACAGATACTGAAGGGCCGAAACGTTGTAATAAATATGGCGACAAAGATGAGGACAATAGTCCGAATAATGTAAATAGTGTACATAATACCTCATCTCAGAAATATAGACAGATACTGAAGGGCCGAAACGTTGTAATAAATATGGCGACAAAGATGAGGACAATAGTCCGAATAATGTAAATAGTGTACATAATACCTCATCTCAGAAATATAGACAGATACTGAAGGGCCGAAACGTTGTAATAAATATGGCGACAAAGTTGAGGACAATAGCCCGAGTATAGTAAATAGTGTACATAATACCTCATCTCAGAAATATAGACAGACAATTACTAAATTATTTAATTAATTCTGTTTTAACGATTATTATGTGATCTTGTCAATGTTTACCAATATAATTTTACGTACCTGGTCACCCATGAAATAGTGGCTTCCGCCATTACGCATGCCCAGAGTCCTCTCCATGAAGGGCATGATCCTGTTGAAGGTGTTCATGTATCTCCAGTACATGTAGTTCTGAAAAAATATAGATATATCTTCATTAACTGGACACAATAAAATCAACAGGCGAAGAACTTTCTAACGATGTTCCCGCCAAAAATAAATAGGAAGACTTGTAAAAAGAATCAAGTAGAGGATGAACACAAAATGAGAAGGAATCATTTTTATATCCAATTTTTTAAAGTTCCAGCGAAGATTTTGAATTTTCTCGATACGAGAGTCTGAAGAAAATACCAAAAGATGACAGTATTAAGTAGGCATCTGTTTATCTCGCGAGATAAAGGTAGCACCCTGTTTCGCCAAAATTCAGTCCTTTGTTGCTGAGACTGGTGTGACCCCTCCACGGCGTAGGCCTGGGCGATGGTATATGAAGGCCGTACACTGGTGTAATATCTCTCCCTATTTCTGTTTTAATTTTCGTTTAGGGTGACATTCAAGACAAAAGACGCTTCACCGATGGCATATGGAGGCCGTGCCCTGCCCAGACTACATGTCCCTGCCTAGGCCGTAGCGACTATGCAGGTGCGGCTACAACGCGGTTCGTGAGCTACATGCAGTACTTTCGTCTTCAATATGCGCTCCTCCAAAGAGGTTGGCTGAGCTCTTATTTTCACAACAATTAACATAAACGGTTAATAGGAAAAAATTCAAGCTCACTGGAATTCAGACGCTATTGTATTAAAACGTAAGTTTAATATCTATTTAAAAATATATAACAATTTAAATCCTAATTTTTATGCCATATCTGAGTGAGTCATTGTTCTTTCGTGCTGAGGGAAGGAATAGTATGACACAACTTGTAAAGAAATTTCCGGTCAGCCTTGAACAGGTATAGAATCTAATCCCTTGTTTCCTGTTTAGGAAGGCGTTCCCGAGTCTGTTCCTTTACTGTTGCCCCTGTATTATTGCTGCCGTGAATCTTTTGTGATATGTGCAGCCTGTGGCAACATCTTTTCATACTGAGGGTACTGGGTTGACAGTTCTCTGGTTGCTGTTCCCGACTGATAGGAGCTCTCTTACGTAGCGTATTGAGCGGCTGCTCTGATCAAGAGTTGCATAACATTGCGATTCTTGTAGTGCCATGTCGCGCATGGAAGGGTGTCCCTGTACGCATCTCCGAGGTGCGCCAGCTCCTTTCTGTCCATATCACATACAGTGACCGTCAGTTACTATTACTTTAGGCCTTTCGCTTCCATTACCTACACTGATCTTGTTCCCCGTCCTTCTCTTTATCCTCTCTCCAAACCCGCCTCTATACTCTTGTTCTCTGCACTCTGTGATCCCTTGCGTGCTAGTGGTACTCCCGCCTTGTTTGGTGTGAAATTCTCTTTAAAAAATGTGTTACTGAGGAATATCAGAAGACTGGGGACATGGGTAAGATGATTAAGGGGACAGCACTGACGTCATGTACATTAATGCAGTGTAAATTGTGTTCATTTCTTTTGCCACTCAAACACGTGAAATTTATTGTATGTGACTCTGACTTTAAACAATTTGGCTACGCATGATATAGATCACTAGCAGCATGGCCCAGCGTTGCCCTTGCTTGATTCAAAAATCGTACGACTCATACAGGAGTCGCTATCACTTGACTTAAAATATTTTTGTCCTTCCTTGTCTTTAAAGGAGTGCTCTTGGCCGTGCTGATGTTGCTACATGCCTTACTTATTGCCTATCTCACATTGCGAATTTTCATTCGGTTTTTCCAGTTACGAGTCCTTTTTTAAAGCTGATCGTTTTGTGTTCATTTTGTTTAGTTCTTTAATGTTTAGTATAGAGCTTAGAAAAAGTACACCTCAGTGTTTCACTACTTTTTAACCTTCAACGCTTCAACGTTTTGGTTGCGTAACCTCTCCCTACAGCGACGTTTTCGTGCTGCCAGAAGCTTTTTTCCATACCGCTCCACTGCATTTTTAGTTTTCGTATACAACGAGGTTGCACCGCTTCAGCTTCGGCATCAACTTCTATTCGCATTCTTACACAGCATTTCTACAACCCTTCAAATGGCTCCTACACGACGAACATCCGCACGTCAGCAACTGAAGACCCCTAACACCGTTAACGTTACACATGCAAAACAGGTGACTGCGGAGGAGCACATACTAACTCCGGTTACAGATGATCATATAGCGTCTACTTCAACCTCTGCTTTGCACTCTTCTGCGTGCCGTGGCGATGACCAACCCGGCAGCTCTGCAAAGGCTGCAAAAACACTCAGGCGAGGCAACCTTAGCAGGCGTTCTAAAAAAGCCTCACCGGCTAAGGGGAAACGGGAGCAGGATTCCATTGAGTGCGCCTCCTTGAGGGAGATGCGGTTGGCGTCTACTTCAACCTCTCCTTTGTACTCTTCTGAGGGCCGTGGCGATGACCGCCCTGGCAGCTTTGCTAAGCGTGCCAAACTACCATGGCGAGGCAACCTTAGCAGGCGTTCTAAAAGAGCCTCTGCGGCAAAGAGAAAGCGGGAGGAGGAAACCGAGATAGAGGCCTCTTTGAGGCTTTCCAGTCAATCTCAACGTAGGCAGTATGTTTTGTCACATGAAACGATTGGTGAGCGTAACTACGGTTTGTACTGCAAATCAGTTTACACATATTCGTTGAAAAGTAAGAGGAAACTACTTAAACGTACGATTTTTTCAATCAAGCACGGGCAACGCCGGGCCATGCTGCTAGTACAACATATATTCCTGACAGTATGCAGCAGAGTCCAAGGAAATCATTACGAAAATTAACGCATTCAAAATCAATAAGTAAAGATTAATCGTCGACGCATTACTGAAAAAAAAATACTATTTTACAAAGATTCCAACACAACACAAACGGGATTGTTTGTCCCAAATGTGTGTTTTAAAAAACAGTATTTCAGTTTTTGGGGAAAGTTTTCACGTTTTGAAATCTTTAAACATTTTTTTTTAAGCGATCATTTTCACGATTTTATTTTTTTAAGCATTCAACCCCAAGCAAGACGGGAAGCCACGAGCACACAGTTGTTTACAGATTTAGAGCGAGAACAAAGAGGAGTGATAGAAGAAAGGATGAAGAGACGGTTAGTGGATAGATCAGGGCATCTGGAGACGTCGATTGACGTTACATTTGAATAGTTGGAGATTATAACTATCAGGAAAACAAGAAAATGGGAGGGAGTTCCACAGGCGAGAAGTGCGAGACATGAAGCTATTGGAGTAGAAGACGGCTACATTTAACAGTTTCGACAGTGAAAGGGTGAGAGCGAGATGACAGCCTAGTTGAGCAGTTAAATTCATGAAGTCTGGGAACCAGCGAAAGCAGCTCATCGGAGCAGTTACCGTGAAAGTATTTGTAAAAAAGACAGAGCGTGTGAGACTGCGGCTGCAGGCGAGATGCCAGATCAGGGCCAATTACATTGCATATCCGTCTTTGGATTTTTTCAAGGACCTTGAGACAATTAGAAGGGGCTCCAGGCCATATATGGCAGCAATACACCCTGCAAGGGGAAATGGTTGATTTGTAGATTTGAAGGATCGACATCGGCGAGAAAAACTTCCTGGCGTGGCATAAGGAGCCAACTTTCCTAGCGGTGGACGAAGCTATTGACTCAATGTATTCGTTCCATCTCAGGTCAGCGGACACTGTGAGACCAAGCAGTCGCAAAGAGGTGCTCTCTTGGAGTTGAGCATCATACATTCTAATGGGAGGCAGGGATCGTTCTCTCTGGTGAGTAATAGAGACCAGTTTTGTTTTGAGGCATTAAAGTTAACCAACTAATTCCTGCCCCAGTCCACAACCGATTGGAGCTCTTTTTCAAGACAAGCGGCCAGGTTAGTTTTAGCTAGATATTTTAATTACTAGACTTGGACTTCTGGTTTGTATTACTATTAGGAAAAAACAATCAGAAATTTTTCTTAGTGGATGATCACGGACTAAAAAATGATATATTACACTCTTAATTGATCTAAAAGAACAATTCAGAAAGAAAATTAGAATTTAAAGAAGTAAGCGCTACTGAAATTAGAACTTCTGCCCCACTCCTCAGTAGGCATGGGATCCCGTCGCGGTTTGATGATAAATTTTCAGATACACCTGTTCCACATCGCAATGTTGTTCGTAATCTTATTGATAAATCTTGGGGAACAGGGTTGTGTATAGCCAGAAAACCTACCGGGGGATAAACTGTTAGATATTTCTGACAGTATGCAGCAGAGTCCAAGGAAATCATTACAATAATTAACGCATTAAAAATCAATAAGTAAAGATTAATCATCGACGCATCCATCATTGAAAAAAAGGAAATAAATTTTACAAAGATTCCAACACAACACAAACTGGATTGTTTGTCCCAAATGTGTGTTTTAAAAAACAGTATTTCAGTTTTGGTGAGAAGTTTTCACGTGTTGAAATCTTTAATCATTTTTAAAAATTTTTTAAGCGATCATTTTCTCGGTTTTATGTTTCTAGAGATATAAAAACTAGGAAATAGAAATTTTGTTTTAATTACTAGACGTGGACTTTTGATTAGTATTAGTTTAGTATTAGTAAAAAAAAAATTATCAGAGATCCGACTTCGTGAATGATCTCGGAATAAAAAAAAATTATTTTCCCGAGATATATTACCCTCTTAATTGATCTAAAAGAACAATTCAGGAAGAAAATTAGAATTTAAAGAAGTAAGCGCTACTGAAATTAGTAATTCTGTCCCCACTCCCCAGTAGGCATGGGAGCCCCTCGCGGTTTTATGATAAATTTTCAGATACACCTGTTCCGCATCGCAATGTTGTTCGTAATCTTATTGATAAATCTTGGGGAACAGGGTCAGTGGACGACGCAAAACGTTATGGAAGTCCAGCAAACCTCCCTAGGAATAAACTGTTGGATTTTTCTGACAGTATGCAGCAGAATCCAATAGAAAGTTAGCACAACAGCAAATAGCCATCAGTCAAAAATTAAAACTGTTCCCATACAAAATAATGGCTGTACAAAAAAAGCAGAGATAACAGCATCCATTTACTCTGTTTCAAGCAAGCAACTGACAATGGTATTCAGAAACATAATAAGAAGGTCCTAAGCCTTTATTGATCCTAACAGGAGTCACTTTCAACATTGTTTATAATTTTCATTCGTAAACTCCTCCTGTATTCTATATCGAAACATGTGGGTTAATAATATTATAAATGCGTAGTGAGATTTTGAATATCCTGTACTTAAAATAAAAATATTATTTTTATTATAAATTAAGGTTTAACGAAAGCATTATTGTTTTGTTATATAAATTTGTATTTTTACATTGATTTGAAAGTTTCTATAATTTCGGTTTTATAATCATTTTCTCTCCATTAATCATCTGTGAGCCCCCTCTCAGCCTTCCATCAGCATGGCTGATGCTAACCTCCAGGAAAGTGACGCCTTGCGCCTTATCGGGCAAACGTTCTCAGCTGACATGTAGTGGAAAGACTATATTGAATCCATTGCTAGGTCAGCTGCTAAGAAAGTTGGTTCAGTGTATTGGGCGAGACAATTTTTATCTCCGAAATCTATTTTGCATATCTATAGGTTTACTATTCGTCCATGCTTAGAATATTGCTGCCACATATAGTCCGATGACACTACTATTTAACTTGACAACCTTGATAAGATCAAAAGAATAATAAGCAATATTATTGGTCCTTATTTGACAGCTCGGCTTCAGTCACTTTCCTACCGCCGTAAGGTTGCCTCTCTGTGTCTTTTCTATAAATACTTTCATGATTATTGTTTGGATGAGCTCTTTGCAACCCAGCCCAAAATTAGGCTAGTATAGGTTTTATTTTTGATGTTTTAGTTTCTTTTTCCAGTTAACTTAGCTAGGGTATGTATGCTCATTTGGCCCCTTTTTATTTCTGCCCCTGTTTTTCTTTAAGTTTAATTCCCCATCCCCTCCCTCGTTAGGTGGTTAGTGATGTCAATACGCAGGTGGATGCGGAGCGCCTTTCGTTTCGCGTGAGTGTTTTTCGTATCTGTTGTTGCGTCTGAATGAGTGCATGTCAGTGTGTGTGTGCTTGGGGTGAATGAATGTTTTATACTATTTTTAGTCCCGCATTGATTTCGGCCTGTGAACTGGTATTTCTGCCACATTTAGTGATTGGGGGGAGGGTATTACTAATATTATTTTTCTTGAGTTTCTTGTAAATATTTTGTATTCATTTTGTAAATACTCATTGGGGTTAGTTCTTAGAATTGTTATTTTATTCCCCCCCACAGACACTGAATTGTAAATATGGGGACTAGTTAGTATTTTCGTAGAGACAATGAGGTATTATGGTGGTTGTAGTAAGAAAGGTACGTATGAATGTGTTGTTTTGGTGTAAGGAATATTGTTCGTACGATTGGATCAGTGTTTGCGGCTAGCTAAGTTATAGTTAAGGCAGAAGAAGGCCGTCTTTTCCCCAATCCCCCACTTCGGCCGTGTGCCACATTTCTGTAATTTATACAGAATAAATATCGCTCTTTGCTATGGTACCTAGACTGTCTGAATTTAAGTGCAATACTAGACTGCAAAAATTTAAATCTAATATCAATCGCTACCTACTCTCCTCCTGATTACTAGTTCCTTTTCCCGCCCATTTAAACCTTGTGTCTTAGAGGCATTAATGCCTTGTTTATAGACCTAACTTCCGGCTACATGCTTTCCAGTCAACTTTAATCTTCAAATATTTAAAAGTAATGTCAGTCGCTATCTAATGTATTCCTGATTACTCTTTCCGGTTCCCGCTCATTACTAATGTTTTGTTCCTAATTCTTCCAACCCAGTAACCTCATTTAGTCTTAGGGGCTTTACTGCCTTGTTTATGGGACTCCCTTCCCTCTCCATGCTTTCAAGCAAACTTTAATCTACAAATATTTCAATCCAATGTCAATCGCTAGCTACTGAACTCCTGATTACTCTTTCATCTTCCAGCTCATTAATAATATTTCTGTTCCTAATTCTTCCACACCCAGTAACCCCTTGTATCTTAGTGGCTTTACTGCCTTGCTTGTGGAACTCCCTTCCGGCTCTATGCTTTCCAGCCAACTTTAATCTTCAAATATTTAAATGCAATGTCAATCGTTATCTACTGCTCTCATGATTCCTATTTCCACTCATCGTTATTGTTTTTGTTCCTAACTCTTCCACACTGTAATCCCTTGCGTCTTAGGGGCTTTGCTGCCTTGCATGGGGTGATACCGATTAAAATAAGAAAAAAGACCCACTGTTGCTTCCTGATTAAGCTTAAAATTATAAGTATGGCGGTTTTACTGAGTCATCATCAAAGACTTGAAATCTGGGAATTTGAATTTTTTTTAAATTTCAGAGACGAAAAAAAGACTTACGTCATAGTTTGAGTTCATCATGTCACCGCTTCCCATATTCGAACACATCATTCCGCTTTGATTCCAGTTGTACTGAAAGAATAAAAATGTTACATCGTGAGTGATAACTATAAAAAATGATTGATTCAGCGAGTGACAGCGTGAGTAGGTTCTCATGTAATCGTGCATGATTTCATAGAAGCAGTCATTATTTACAAAGCACTCGACACTCGTCTTAGCTAATGTCTTTTAGTCTTAATGATCATTTGACTATAGTCTCTTTGCTGAGCCATTTCTATAGATAGTGTGTTGAAAGATGTAGATATGAAATGTTGAACAGATTCGAAATAACTGACTCACCCTTAAGCGTCCGTTCTTCCAGTGGTAGTACCTCATGTAATCGTGCATGATTTCATAGAAGCAGTCATTATTTACAGAGCACTCGACACTCGTCTTAGCTAATGTCTTTTAGTCTTAATAATCATATTACTATAGCCTTTTTGCTTATCCACTTCTATAGATAGTGTGTTGAAAGATGTAGATATGAAATGTTGAACAGATTCGAAATAACTGACTCACCCTGAAGCGTCCGTTCTTCCAGTGGTAGTACCTCATGTAATCGTGCATGATTTCATAGAAGCAGTCATTATTTACAAAGCACTCGACACTCGTCTTAGCTAATGTCTTTTAGTCTTAATAATCATTTTGCTATAGCCTCTTTGCTTATCCATTTCTATAGATAGTGTGTTGAAAGGTGTAGATATGAAATGTTGAACAGATTCCAAATAACTGACTCACCCTGAAGCGTCCGTTCTTCCAGTGGTAGTACCTCATGTAATCGTGCATGATTTCATACATGCAGTCACTGATGTAGTCACACCTCATCATGTCCATGCTAGTCCTGGGGTAGAATCCTGTATAAACAATGAGGCATGTTTTATTAGAAATATATATGTTGAGGGATCTCCGCTTTTTACACAAATGGACTCACCCAAGGTATACATATACTACTGCCAGTGAATACCTGGGAGTACGTTAAGTCAAGTCGGACAAAAGTAGTAGTAGGAGTAAGAGACGGTCGGTAGAATAACGTAGCGGCAAGAGTCACAGTAACGCGCACATAGACTCAGTAAGAAGTCATACAGCGATACGTCGATATCAAAGACTTTATATATATTTGTCAACTAATCACGCATTCCTGGAACTACTAACCTGTATTACCAGTTTGTATTATTACGTTAATACATTTCTTTTTCTTTATTCATTCTTTGCGTTTGTTATTATTTGATCCCGGATTTCATCCGGGAATCCACAACAATATATGTGACACAATACTGAAAAATTTGTGAAGAGAACCACATCGCAAAGTTTGCTAAAAACCAAACATCAAAGATTTATTTCGGCATGTCGCTGTGGTAAATTTAAGGACCACCCCACTCGAATATATACTGAAATCTTCCAAAAATAAAATATATATTTTCTGAAACATAAATTGGGGAATATTAGCAGATTTAAAGTATAATTAATCTGGTTTGAAACAAATATTATTTACTTTAAGTTTAAAATATCGCAGAAATACGATTTTAACCCGACAGTAGCTGTTTGTTTATAATGATGACGTGCTGGCAATGTGATGACAGATCTAATGATGTTCTACGGGTAATTTAGCTGTAAAGCACAATTGAAGCGAATTTTTATATAATTTTTAAGAACTCAGTATCTTAAAAATTAAAGAAAATATTCTCTTATTTATAAAAACAGTTAAAAGCGTTTCTAATATATATATATATATATATATATATGTATATATATATATATATATATATATATATATATATATATATTAGATTTTTGCATATTTAATTTTATGTTTTAGAGTAGCCTTTCGATAAATGGGGGTTCTGTTTGACAAAAAAAAGTATGATTAGATTCTACAAAAGTTTCTGCTTAATATAAATATTGGGGGGTGTAATTTCTCGAACTTTCATAAAATTAATTAAGTTGCGGATATCAGATATAAATAAATAATTTTACCAAGATTTTCTAAAAAAAGAAATTTCTAAAATAATTTAATTCGTTATGGAATAAGTCTTGAAAGTTTAATTTACAACCGAAAATTATTTGATTTTTGTAAGAATTTTCATATGAATCTGTTTTTTTAATGCAACAAAGACGCCAAAATTTTCTATACTAATCTTTGGTTACCGCGCTGTCTAAAGAAAAATAAGATTTTTAAGCAAAATTTCGAAAGTGCTTTTTAAGGTTAAATGAATTAAATAATCCAAAATTCTTTGGTCTTTCTTCTTAATAATAATATAACGATTTTGAAGAAAAAACTATAAGTTTTATAAGTTTAAATCTTTTGATCAAGATACGCTCTTTTTCAGCGAATTAGTGGAGGGCTTGGAAAATCTGATACTCAGAAGACAGATTAACAGGGATAGAAGGACAGATGAAAGAAATCTGTAGCTTATTTGATGAGATTGAGTAAATATATGGTAAGACAGGGTTCGGGAGATATAAGAAAAAGACAAAATTTATTAAGAGGTACAAGGGGCAGGATGATTTGGTGGTCCATGATCGACTACGTCCTGAAGGGTCACGAAACATAACAGGATTTAATATGCGGGTCAAATCACTGAGAGAGTTTTAATCACCAAGTCATTTTTATAGTTTACTCACCATATTCTCGGGCCAAATATCTGCAAATGGCCATAGTTTCAGGCATCATGTGGCCATTATCCATCTGTAGGCAAGGCAGGTACATGCAGGGGAAATCTGGAAGACAAAGAATGATGTGTATGGTTCAAGTTCAGTTTCATTTCATTTTACAATTATTTCATTTTCACAAAAAATGCATCGATACTATAATAGTTCATTCACCGGTGTGTATGTGGTTTAAGCTAAAAAAAAACCCACAAAAAACACTACGATATTTAAACTCATTAAACCACATATGATCGGATTATCCAGAGAAGGCCTTAACAACAAATACAAAATAAGAAAACGATATATAAACTCTTAAAAATATTTACATTGTTCGGACACTTTATTGTCATATTCACACAATAAGTGATTATGACAATAAAGATGAGGACAACAGTTCAAACAATGTAAATAGTGTAAATAGTTACAATACCTCATCTGAGAAATATAAACTGTGAATATGACAATAAAGATGAGGACAACAGTCTGAACAATGTAAATAGTGTAAATAGTTACAATACCTCATCTCAGAAATATAGACTGAGAATATGACAAAAAAGATGAGGTTAACAGTCTGAACAATGTAAATAGTGTAAATAGTTACAATACCTCATCTCTGAAATATAGACTGTGAATATGACAATAAAGATGAGGACAACGGTCCGAATGATGTAAGTAGTGTAAATAGTTACAATACCTCATCTGAGAAATATAGACTGTGAATATGGCAATAAAGATGAGGAAAACAGTATGAACAATGTAAATAATGTAAATAGTTACAATACCTCATCTCAGAAATAGAGACTGTGAATATGACAATATAGATGAGGACAACAATCCTATCAATGTAAATAGTGTAAATAGTTACAATACCACATCTCAGAAATATAGACTGTGAATATGGCAATAAAGATGAGGATAACAGTCTGAACAATGTAAATAGTGTAAATAGTTACAATACCTCATCTCAGAAATATAGACTGTGAATATGCCAAAAAATATGAGGATAACTGTCGAAAGAATGTAAATAGTGTAAATAGTTACCATACCTCATCTCAGAAATATAGACTGTGAATATGACAATAAAGATGAGGATAACAGTCCAAACAATGTAAATAGTTACAATACCTCATCTGAGAAATATAGACTGTGAACCTGGCAATAAATATGAGGACAACAGTCCAAACAATGTAAATAGTGTAAATAGTTACAATAACTCATCTGAGAAATAGAGAGTGTGAATATGACAATAAAGATGAGGATAACTGTCGAAAGAATGTAAATAGTGTAAATAGTTACAATACCTCATCTCAGAACTATAGACTGTGAATATGAAAATAAAGATGAGGATAACTGTCGTAAGAATGTAAATTGTGTAAATAGTTACAATACCTCATCTTAGAAATAAAGACTGTGAATATGACAATAAAGATGAGGATAACTGTCGAAAGAATGTAAATAGTGTGAATAGTTACAATACCTCATCTCAGAAATATAGACTGTGAATATGACAATAAAGATGAGGATAACTGTCGAAAGAATGTAAATAGTGTAAATAGTTACAATACCTCATCTCAGAAATATAGACTGTGAATATGACAATAAAGATGAGGATAACTGTCAAAAGAATGTAAATTGTGTAAATAGTTACAATACCTCATCTCAGAAATATAGACTGTGAATATGAAAATAAAGATGAGGATAACTGTCGAAAGAATGTAAATTGGGTAAATAGTTACAATACCTCATCTCAGAAATATATACAGTGAATATGACAATAAAGATGAGGATAACTGTCAAAAGAATGTAAATTGTGTAAATAGTTACAATACCTCATCTCAGAAATATAGACTGTGAATATGACAATAAAGATGAGGATAACTGTCAAAAGAATGTAAATTGTGTAAATAGTTACAATACCTCATCTCAGAAATATAGACTGTGAATATGACAATAAAGATGAGGATAACTGTCAAAAGAATGTAAATAGTGTAAATAGTTACAATACCTCATCTCAGAAATATATACTGTGAATATGACAATAAAGATGAGGATAACTATCAAAAGAATGTAAATAGTGTAAATAGTTACAATACCTCATCTCAGAAATATAGACTGTGAATATGACAATAAAGATGAGGATAACTGTCGAAAGAATGTAAATAGTGTAAATAGTTACAATACCTCATCTCAGAAATATAGACTGTGAATATGACAATAAAGATGAGGATAACTGTCAAAAGAATGTAAATAGTGTAAATAGTTACAATACCTCATCTCAGAAATATAGACTGTGAATATGACAATAAAGATGAGGATAACTGTCGAAAGAATGTAAATTGTGTAAATAGTTACAATACCACATCTCAGAAATATAGACTGTGAATATGGCAATAAAGATGAGGATAACAGTCTGAACAATGTAAATAGTGTAAATAGTTACCATACCTCATCTCAGAAATATAGACTGTGAATATGACAATAAAGATGAGGATAACAGTCCAAATAATGTAAATAGTTACAATACCTCATCTCAGAAATATAGACTGTGAATATGACAATAAAGATGAGGATAACTGTCGAAAGAATGTAAATAGTGTAAATAGTTACAATACCTCATCTCAGAAATATAGACTGTGAATATGACAATAAAGATGAGGATAACTGTCAAAAGAATGTAAATTGTGTAAATAGTTACAATACCTCATCTCAGAAATATAGACTGTGAATATGAAAATAAAGATGAGGATAACTGTCGAAAGAATGTAAATTGGGTAAATAGTTACAATACCTCATCTCAGAAATATATACAGTGAATATGACAATAAAGATGAGGATAACTGTCAAAAGAATGTAAATTGTGTAAATAGTTACAATACCTCATCTCAGAAATATAGACTGTGAATATGACAATAAAGATGAGGATAACTGTCAAAAGAATGTAAATTGTGTAAATAGTTACAATACCTCATCTCAGAAATATAGACTGTGAATATGACAATAAAGATGAGGATAACTGTCAAAAGAATGTAAATAGTGTAAATAGTTACAATACCTCATCTCAGAAATATATACTGTGAATATGACAATAAAGATGAGGATAACTATCAAAAGAATGTAAATAGTGTAAATAGTTACAATACCTCATCTCAGAAATATAGACTGTGAATATGACAATAAAGATGAGGATAACTGTCGAAAGAATGTAAATTGTGTAAATAGTTACAATACCTCATCTCAGAAATATAGACTGTGAATATGACAATAAAGATGAGGATAACTGTCAAAAGAATGTAAATAGTGTAAATAGTTACAATACCTCATCTCAGAAATATAGACTGTGAATATGACAATAAAGATGAGGATAACTGTCGAAAGAATGTAAATTGTGTAAATAGTTACAATACCACATCTCAGAAATATAGACTGTGAATATGGCAATAAAGATGAGGATAACAGTCTGAACAATGTAAATAGTGTAAATTGTTACCATACCTCATCTCAGAAATATAGACTGTGAATATGACAATAAAGATGAGGATAACAGTCCAAATAATGTAAATAGTTACAATACCTCATCTCAGAAATATAGACTGTGAACCTGGCAATAAATATGAGGACAACAGTCCAAACAATGTAAATAGTGTAAATAGTTACAATACCTCATCTGAGAAATAGAGAGTGTGAATATGACAATAAAGATGAGGATAACTGTCGAAAGAATGTAAATAGTGTAAATAGTTACAATACCTCATCTCAGAACTATAAACTGTGAATATGAAAATAAAGATGAGGATAACTGTCGTAAGAATGTAAATTGTGTAAATAGTTACAATACCTCATCTTAGAAATAAAGACTGTGAATATGACAATAAAGATGAGGATAACTGTCGAAAGAATGTAAATAGTGTAAATAGTTACAATACCTCATCTCAGAAATATAGACTGTGAATATGACAATAAAGATGTGGATAACTGTCGAAAGAATGTAAATAGTGTAAATAGTTACAATACCTCATCTGAGAAATAGAGACTGTGAATATGACAATAAAGATGAGGATAACTGTCGAAAGAATGTAAATAGTGTAAATAGTTACAATACCTCATCTCAGAAATATAGACTGTGAATATGACAATAAAGATGAGGATAACTGTCAAAAGAATGTAAATAGTGTAAATAGTTACAATACCTCATCTCAGAAATATATACTGTGAATATGACAATAAAGATGAGGATAACTATCAAAAGAATGTAAATAGTGTAAATAGTTACAATACCTCATCTCAGAAATATAGACTGTGAATATGACAATAAAGATGAGGATAACTGTCGAAAGAATGTAAATAGTGTAAATAGTTACAATACCTCATCTCAGAAATATAGACTGTGAATATGACAATAAAGATGAGGTTAACTGTCAAAAGAATGTAAATAGTGTAAATAGTTACAATACCTCATCTCAGAAATATAGACTGTGAATATGACAATAAAGATGAGGATAACTGTCGAAAGAATGTAAATTGTGTAAATAGTTACAATACCTCATCTCAGAAATATAGACTGTGAATATGACAATAAAGATGAGGATAACTGTCGAAAGAATGTAAATAGTGTAAATAGTTACAATACCTCATCTCAGAAATATAGACTGTGAATATGACAATAAAGATGAGGATAACAGTCTGAATGATGTAAATAGTGTAAATAGTTACAATACCTCATCTCAGAAATATAGATTGTGAATATGGCAATATAGATGAGGACAACAATCCTATCAATGTAAATAGTGTAAATAGTTACAATACCTCATCTGAGAAATAGAGACTGTGAATATGACAATAAAGATGAGGACAACAGTCCGAACAATGTAAATAGTGTAAATAGTTACAATACCTCATCTCAGAAATAGTGACAGACCCTGAAGAAGATATGAGCGTAAAACGCCAAAACGTCGTGAATATGGCAATAAAGATGAGGGCAACCGCCCTATCAATGTAAATAGTGTATTTACAGTTCCTCATATCAAAAATGGAAACAGATCCTGAAGAGGACAGGGGCGTACAACGGCCGAAACGACTTGAATATCGTAGTAAAGATGAGGACAACAGTTTTATAAATGTAAGTAGTGTAAATACTTACAATACCCCATTTAAGAAATAGAGACATATCCTGTAGAAGGACGTAGCGTAAAACGGCCGCAACGTCGTTAATATGGTAATAAAGATGAGGCGAACAGCCAGAACAAGTTAAATAGTGCAAATACTTACAATTCCTCATCTCAGAAATAGAGACATATCCTGAAGAAATCCGGAGCGTACGTCGGCCGAAACGTTGTGGTTATGATAGTAAAGATGAGGACAACAGCCCGAACAATGTAAATAGTGTAAATAGTTACAATACCTCATCTCAGAAATATAGACTGTGAATATGACAATAAAGATGAGGATAACTGTCAAAAGAATGTAAATTGTGTAAATAGTTACAATACCTCATCTCAGAAATATAGACTGTGAATATGACAATAAAGATGAGGATAACTGTCGAAAGAATGTAAATAGTGTAAATAGTTACAATACCTCATCTCAGAAATATAGACTGTGAATATGACAATAAAGATGAGGATAACTGTCAAAAGAATGTAAATAGTGTAAATAGTTACAATACCTCATCTCAGAAATATAGACAGATTCTGAACATGACCGGAGCTTACAACGACCGAAACGTCGTGAATATGGCAATAAAAATGAGGACAACAGTCCCAACAATGTAAATAGAGTAAATAGTTACAATGCCTCATCTCAGAAATTGAGACAGTTTCTGAAGAAGTCCGGAGCGTACAATGGCCGAAACATTGTGCTTATGTCAATAAGGATGAGGACAACTGCCGGAATATTGTAAATAGTATAAATATTTAAAATACCTCATTTGCTCGCATAGAACTTACAGTTATATCTATCTAATTCTCCTCTAAATTGGTAAAACCTCGTCGCTAGTATAATACTACGCTTAAATTCACAATGTATCAGTAGAAGTGTGGAGAGATCAACCGAACAGTAACCAAGATAGTATTCATAGAAAAGGCACAGGGGGGCAACATTATGGTGGTGGGAAAGTGATTGAAATCGAAACGCCATTTCACAACCGATAATATTGCTGATTCTTCTTTGTATTTTTTCAAGAATGTCTAAATCTATTGCAGGAGCACCAGGCCAGATTCTAAATAGGTTTCAAACGGAATTCTCCTGTTTCTCAAAGGTTACCATATCTGTGCCGTCTTTCCGCGTAATTTGCATATTTTGATTCTTCAGATGGGAAATCAAAAGTTTCAATCCACTGCTGACAAGATATGTCCGACAACGGTGATTTCTAAAATGGCGCGAATCTCTATCTATAGAAATTCCCGATATAAGAATCACTAAATATACAACAGAAGCACTGGGCCATATGTGACAGGAATATCCTAAGCATGGACAAATGGTAGACTTATAGATATGTAAGATAGATTCTGGAGAGAAAAATTGTCTCACACGACAAAGTGAACCAACTTTCTTATCAGCTGACCTAGCAATGGATTTAATATAGTCTTTTCACTTCATGTTAGCTGAGAACGTTAGCCCGAGAAGGCACAATATTCTAAGCATGGACGAATGGTAGACTTATAGATATGTAAGATAGATTCTGGAGAGAAAAATTGTTTAGCACGGCACAGTGAACAAACTTTCTTAGCAGTGACCTAGTAATGGATTTAATATAGTCTTTCCACTTGATATCAGCTGAGAATGTTGGATGGAATAAATTGGTTCATCAGTGTCTCCAGACTTTGAATTGTTCTGCCAATATAATCAGTTTCGCACTTATATCATATTCATGTTCATAATATAAAAAGTATGTTCTTACCATTTCTGCAACGATCCCAATCAGAGAATTCATATCTCTTGTCCATATACTTGACTCCAGCCATATGGAACATCATACGGATAACCTCAGCACGGCCGCGGCCATTGAAGTAGTGGAGAGTGTAGTTAGGCATTGTGTATTTTTGCTTCTAACTTTGGGGTAAAGTCAAGAGCGCCAGAAAAAGGACAAACTGTTGGTCAAGTGCTTCGATTGACTCTGAGGCCGAAAAGCTAAACTCTCTCGTATTTATAGCAACTAGTGGCACAAATTCTAGTTTTAGCTTCAGTAGGCTTGGTAGCAACGACCAACCCAAGGTTAGCTATTAAATATTCCCCGGTCGATGGCTAAGGTATAATTCTAATTGTCCGTAATTCGCTACAAGAGTACATGACCCAAAAGCACAATGATTAATTAATGCCCTGTTTTCTGGCCACAGAGGTTAAAATAAAAACGATTCCCTTTACTTGAAGTCAAGATAATTCTATCCTACGTTTTCATCCTGTCTTTCGGAAAAAGCACTATTTGTCTGAAGAACAATTAAAAGAGAAAACAAAAAATAACAATGATTCCTTGTTTCAAAATATTTAGAACGATGTGTTCATTAGCTGCCCGTAAGATAGGTCATGATGAATTTCTTAAGAGTAAATGTCCTCAAAGAGTGTCTTTTTGGTTGATACAACAGACAACGTTCCGTTTATAACATACTGTAGATTCCCTACTCAAATAATTGCCTACTTAGCACGAATAATAACAAAAAGAATCTCTTGTTTTGAAAATACTACCACAGAAGAGCCAACAATTATATTCATTAGGCTATCTTCTCGCGTAATAAGTTCAAGCATCACGGTGAACCCTTTGTACGTTGATCGGCGGTCGGTCATATCATGTCAAAAAACACCTGTTCTCGCACAATCAGCGAAGTTAAGCAAGATGGGTGACTGCTTAGGAAGAACTGGCGATATATTTTAGGTTAGTGTAACGGATAATGTCTCCGGTTTGAAAAAAGTAAGTCCAGTCTTTACTATAAACCCGTCGTGTGTTAATTGGGTTACAGTAACATTACGTTGAAATACCGGTTCTCTTACGATCAGAGAAGTTAAGCAAGATGAGTGACCGCTTGGGAAAAACTGGCGATATAATGTAGGTTGGTGTAACGGATAATGCCTCCCATTTGAAAAAAAGTAAGTCCAGTCTTCACTGTGAAAGCTTCCTGCGTTATCTGGCTTAAGGCAACATTACGTTGAAATACCGGTTCTCTTACGATCAGCGAAGTTAAGCAACGTCAGTAGCTAGATGGGTAACCGCTTGGGAATTCAAGGTGCGGAAATCTAGACTCTGCGGTTGGTGCAATGGATAACGGCACAGAATTGGACTCGGAATGCCGAGTTCGTATTCCATTCGAATCCATTACATTCACTTACGAGCGAATACCCTTGGGAAAGATATGAATCCTCTTCTTCTCCCGTCAGCTATGAATAAATAGCAGGACAGACTGGGTTCTATAGCCTTGGATGGCAACTGGTCTATCACAGAAAGAAATGGCAATCTACTGCGGGAACTACTCGTCAGTCATAGATCGAAAGATACATGATCGCCTAAACGTGTATCACGCATGGCGCATAACCGACTGAATAATCCTATTCATATATGCTTATTAAT
>OZ038516.1:14442649-14447649 GCA_964036315.1 Acanthosepion esculentum | reverse complement strand
TCTCCAGGCTATATGGAGCAACATCAAAAACCAACCACGGGCTTAAAGTAATCGTTAATACAATATATAAAGTTCAGTGCTTTATCGTGGTTGTTGGTTCTCTGTGTCGCGCCAGAAAGTTCTTCTTGTCCGAGTCCATCCTTCTAATCTATAAATCAACCGTTCGCCCTCGCCTGGAGCCCTGCTGCTCCGACAGTTTCATGTCTCGCACTTCCCGTCCGAGGAACTCCCTTCCTCTTACTTGATTTCCTATCAGTTATAGTCTTCAAATATTCAAATGTAATGTCAATCGACATCTCCTGATGCCTTGATCTAATTCCCTGTCCTCCTCTTCACCCTTTCTTCAATCAAGGCCCTTCACTCTTGCTCCCACTCTCTGTAACCCCTTGCGTGCTAGTGGCACTCCCGCCTTGCTTGGGGGTGAAATACTTAAAAAAAAGTAAATATGCCTTTCTAATAGGGAATCTATTTATTCTGTAATGTAAAAGATGATGTGATTTTATATATTTATCAAACATACAACCTTATCTTTACTTAGCTTCGTTATTTCTTAATTAAAAAATTCCATCAGGTGATAATTTATATGCTAGGCCTACTGAAGAGGTTATTAGCTATTTTTACTGGTTCCCAAACTGCATGAATTTAAGCGTGCTACTAGGTTGGCATCACAGTCCCACACTTTCACTGTTGAAACTGTTAAATGTAGCCGTCTCTTCTAACCAATAGCTTCATGTCTCGCACTTCCCGTCTGTGGAACTCCCTTCCTCTTACTAGCTTCCCTGATAGCTATAATCTTCAATTATTCAAATGCAATGTCAATCAACATCTTCAGATGCCTTCACCGTTTCCTCTATCACGCCTCTTTACTCTTGCTCCCACTCTCTGTAACCCCTTGCGTGCTAGTGGCACTCCCGCCTTGCTTGGGGTGAAATACTTAAAAAAGAAAAATATGCCTTTCTAATAGGGAATCTATTTATTCTGTAATGTAAAAGATGATGTGATTTTATATATTTATCAAACATACAACCTTATCTTGACTTAGCTATGAAATATTCGGTTAAATTCAAATTTGCCATCACCAGGTTGTAGTTTTGTTGCAGGTATAAATAATTTTTTTTTATTGACGTCCTTACTAAATTTCAATGTTTTCTAATGAATCAAACCTGTAGTGTAATTCGGTGAAGGATTTTTCAAATCTTAGATTAGATTACATCTTCGTTATTTCTTAATTAAAAAATTCCATCTGGTGATAATTTCTATGCTAGGTCTACTGAAGAGGTTATTAGAGACCAACATGTGTGATGATTATTTCAATCACCTTATTCTCCACTGTTGCTCTTTATTATTTCTGTTACGAAAACCAGACGATGCCTTGATCTAATTCCCTGTCTCCCTCTTCACCCTTTCTTCAATCACGGCTTTTTACTCTTGCTCTCACCCTCTGTAACCCCTTGCGTGCTAGTGGCACTCCCGCCTTGTTTGGGGGGAAATGCTTATAAAAAACCCTTTACGTAAGACACGGCTCAAGGAACTTGTTCTAATCGCTGCTGTGTATGAAAAAGCTGAAGAGTAAGAAGGAAACTATGACTGTTCAGAGAAATGTATACTTCAAGCACACAGATCAACTTCTTCGTATATAAGGACATGGCTGTTAGAGAAAAATCTGTCTCAATGATAAGAAAATTTACGGAGGATAATCAGCAGATGGAAAATGCATTGACAGATCGTATGAGGAAGAAGAAAAAGATTCTGCTATCGCTGTTAACGATGATTTATTAAATTTCACTGATGATGCGGCGGTCAGTGAAGATGGAAATGGGAATAAAGAAGTAGTCAACATCAAAAAATTAGTGACTCCCAAACTAAAGTGACAAGCGAAAAACAATAATTCCACGATTAACTGGATGAATGAACTCAAGATCTAACCTCTTTATTAGTAGTGCCTAATTTTGTCTTCTCCGGTTAAATTTGTTTTATTTAACCTATTGTTCTAAAAATTGAGTTTTATATTCCTTTTTTGTGCTTAATAACATCTAAATTATCTGGCATCATACTAGCAATAGATTCTGAGAAATGAATAAAAATATTCAATATAGATGGGTGTACGAATAATTTCATCGTTGACTATATATATATATATATATATATATATATATATATATATATATATATATATATATATATATATATATATATTGTTATGGTCCAATATCCTCGCACCACGGTTATGGTCCAAGGTAGAACCAAGGAAGAACAACACGAACACAAGAGTAGCAAAGAACAAAGATATATTACAACAGAAATATAATACAAGAAGTTGAAGGTGTTAGTATTAACTGTCAGTGAAATAATATGTCTTGACTCGTTAGGTCTCAACTCATTCCTCTTCTCTCTATCAGAGAGGCGCTGTATTTATAGATTCAGGAAGAGTCCATTTTTGTTATAGGTAAGTTCCCATAACACCCTCCTTCCAAAGCTTTTGCGTCGCATGGGTCTTTAGTATTTTTCTCTCTTTGGATTTATTATCAAAGGCTCTGTGATTTTTCTTTTCCTGGTCGATTTTCGTGGTTCAGATATTGTTTGCGGCCTTTGCATATCGAATGTATCGAATATGGTATCCATCACTTCTTCTTCCTGCGGTTGACCGTTAGAATTATCTAACAGCCTTTTTCTTATTTGATTTACATGTCTTTTATGTGAGAACTTCGGGCCCTGTATTGTGTAAACTATGTTCCCGATTCTTTTTTCAATTGTACCTTGCTCCCAGTAGGATGTATTGTTTTTATACGTTTTAAAAAAAACTCTCTCTCCTGGGTAGAATTTTCTTTTAGGTACGTACGACATTGGTATTTGTTTTGTTCGTTTTGGTAGCAATTTGTCAAATACTGATCTGATTTTCCGGGCGAACATCACTTCTGCGGGTGATAATGCCGATGGCGTAGTACTGTTTGGAGTAATTCGATATACTTGTAAAGATTGTTGCAACGCCTTTTCTGTAGGCACGTCATATGCTTTCTTTACCGCTCTTTTGAGTGTGTCTACAAATCTCTCCGCTTGCCCGTTTGATCTTGGGTGATATGGATAGATGGATATATCAGTTGCTGCTCAAATTGTATTTTCATAAGTTCCAATATGGTTGCCTTAAAGTCATCCATATTTACCGTAATTAAGTGTAAGTATTTTTCTTTTAGTTTAGACTTCAGGCCTTTGTTACTACTGTAAAGTTGGTGTCCAAAAAGAAAATTTTCCGAATTGCAGAAGTCCCGCTGAGCAACACCCACAAGTAACAAGTAATATAAACAAATCTTTCGTTCTTGATTTGAAGAAACATGGACGCGATCACGACAAGCATATTTCATAATAGTCTTAAACAACAACATTTAGGTTAACATAGGATCTATATTTCTAATTAAAATTCATAATTATTGTGGTATTAAATAAAAACAACATTTATTATAATATGGAGATGAAAACGGGTAACTATCCTTGATTTTTGAATAATAAAAAGTAATTAATAAGAAAACTGTGCAATTTGAATTATTTTTATCGACTAAAATGTATGTCGTTTGAAATACATTTTTGGAATTTACGTATAAAAAGCGCTTCTAAAGTGAGCGCCGAATAGAACACTTTGGTAATTACGACCGGTGAGTCTAGTCCTCAATGGGTGCTCAATACTTTTGACCTTGTGTCACATCTAAGCTACGCTTAGTAAATCGCTACATCAACAATTAATTCCGTTTCCGAAAAGAGATATGTTTTCCTGGAATAACGTTTTGAAAATTTTCTATTTTAATTCTTTGGGTCGGTAATTCCATTAGTACTATATATTTCCGATTATAAGGCAACCATTAAATTTTTAAAATTATCCCCTCGTTAATAGGGGTACGTTTCATACAAAAGTTACAAAAAGCTAACCTTAAATCCTCTGGTGTATCAACACAGGTAAATAGGCTAGTATGCTTGCGACATTAATTGCGGTAGGCTAACAACTGCCTCGGTATAGTAACTACCGATGTAAATATTTCTATTTGAAACCATTCACATTATAATGCTGTACGACAGTCATAAATGTAATAAAACTATTATTAAAATGCAATATTCAAGAGACAATTACATAACAATTTGTCAAAGTTCTGATGAGCAACACGCGCAAGTAACAAGTAATATAAACATGGACGCGATCACTTTAAAATTCATCATCATCATCATCATGATCCTCATCACCATCATCATCTCCTTGACTTTTGTAAGGCTGGGATCCAAATGCAGAAGCCATATTGAATCTCTTCCAAGGTCAATCAACTGCAGCCATCCGCAATTCTGTTATAAGTCATTGTTGTCCATTGTTTGATATTGTCCAACCAGTTGCCGTTCTCTCCTACGTCCACCTTCAACGGTGCCTTGTATGATCGTCTTGCACGGGCTATCGTTCCTTGAAACCACGCCACAAAGGTATTAACATATAATCTATCGCTATTACTGTATTGGTCTAGTGTATAAATATCAGGCGTTTTTAAACAATATTTATTTTTATTCGCCTACAAAAACACCTAATAATTATGCACTATCTCACTTGCGATGAAATAAACTGATATTTAGCCTGGAGAGGCTGAGATAGACAGACAGGTAGATAGATAGATAGACAGATAGATAGATAGATAGATAGATGTTAACTGAGTGCGTTAGATAGATAGATAGATAGATAGATAGATAGATAGATAGATAGATAGATATGAATAAACTGAATACATATATAAACACAGACTAAGCAGATGGATAGATATTGAGATGGTGCATAATTATCAGGCGTTTTGTAAACAATATTTCTTATGAAAAAAGAAAGCTAACAATTCAACAATAACATTTCTAAATGATTATTCCGGTGCGTATGACTATCGACACGCATTCTTTATAACCTGAAAATAAAATAATATTTTCATTAAAAAAAAATGAACAAAACAACAATTTTTATTAACAAATAACTCGACTACAAAAAC
>OZ038516.1:14422649-14437649 GCA_964036315.1 Acanthosepion esculentum | reverse complement strand
ATATATATATATATATATATATATATATATATATATTTACACACGCATACACCCACGCACACACACACACACACATATATTTAAAGACATTTATATTATGTTTAACGTTCTTTTTATAGATACAAGTATTTAAGCAAATGCTCTGTTTTATAATAAACAGTATTAAATAATATTTACCGGCCTGAATGTCCGAGAAATAAATTGTCGGACTGTGTCCAATTCTAAAATATATATATATATATATATATATATATATATATATATATATATATATATATATATATATATATATATATATATATATATATATATATACATATATATATATATATATATTTCACACATGTAGTGTTGAATGTTAAAGACAACATAGTCTTACATAGCGATCTCCGGTGTTTTCGCGGGAAAACAGATAGCGTAATGAAAAATGCCACAAACTTAACAAAAATAATTTTTTTTTCGTCAAAATACTTATGTTATTATTAAGATGAAAGACCAAAGTATTTTTTAATTATTTAAAAAATTTTTTTAATATATTCTAACACGTTCGAAATTTTGGTTAAAAGTCTTCTTTTGTTTACGTCATCGCGATGTAAGAGACAATAACATAGTTTTTTTTTTGCGCTTTTTTTCCGTTGAAAACACATTGATTTGAAAATTCTTGTAAAAAATCAAGTAATTGTCCGATTTTAATGAAATTTTCAGGACTTATTCACAAATGAATGAAATTATTTTTGAAATATTTTTTTTTTGAAAAGTTTGGTAAAAAATATCTTACTTAATTTCATGAAATTTCGCCCAAAACCTTTCGGTTACCTGAAAAATTTTTTTTTTTTTTTAAAGATGTCTTTGGAGATGATAAATCACTAACTTTTTTTTTTCAAGATTGAGCTATCTGACTGAAAATTTGCTCTGAATTGAAAAATAATGAATCCAATAAAACTATGATATTACTTAATTAGAAAAGTTTTTAATTGCTTTTATAAATAAGTAATATTAAGGACATTATTGTATGAAGAAATAAAATTTTTCTGATGAATAATTAAGTTTTACAAGAATTTTTTCATTTTTTTAAGAAATTTTAATTAAGTAATTTAATAGTTTAAATATCGTTTAAAAGCTCTGTATTAGGCTGTTCCCTCGAGGTCATGTAGTAATTAAGTGGAAACAAATTTTACGATTCCAAAATTGCAAAGTTTAATAAGTTTAGTTGCACTATTTTAATTCTTAATTATTTTTTATGTTGCATTTTTTTAATTAATACGTTCAATATCTCCATGTATGGTAGACTGAAATTGCCATTATTATGAAAAGGTTACGTAACGTAGGAGTTCTGTCCCTTTACGTGGCCTTTTTAACATTTCGCTTCTTAGTTACTTTTCAACAGGTATTTTCTGTTCAGCTCTAAAACTTAAAAGTCTAAAATTTAAAGTTAGTTTTTCTTTTTTCATTTACTATTTGAAGAAATTTTTTAATTTTATGTATTTCCATTAGTTTGAGAAATTATTCTCAAGAGAATAATTTTTAAAAATATATAAATTAGGTAGGTATCTCTACTATTTCAGCATAAATTTAGATTTAATTAATTTAAAAGCTTAATGATTAAATTCATTATTTCCATTAATTAAAATTTCTGGTGTATTTCAGATAGAAACTACATTGGATTGGAAAGTCACATTTAATTTTGATTTTTTAAATAATAATTAAATTACCATTTCATAAATTATTAAGTTACTTCTATCATGGTATTTTATTTTATTTTTAAAAAGTTATTTTTGCATCTTCGAAAGGTAAATAAAAGTCAATAAAAATTGCGGAAAATATGTTCATTTCTAACAATTACTAGGTAGCTAAAACCCCACCAAAAAGCGTTAACTCAAATTTCTAAAAATTATGTCATTTATGGTCATCCGTAGTAGCTGTCATCGCTTCGTCATTCAACAATCCATCAATCGTTAGATCAAATGAACACGACCGATCGTTAATAATTGGTTGTATAGTACTTTTTTATGCTATAAGCAAGTAATATTTCTTTTAAATCAGATTAATTTAACTTTAAATTTTCTAATTTTACTAAAGTAATGTGTCAGAAATTTTTTTAAATATTTTTAAAATCGATAAACTTGTGTTTGTTTACAAATTTCTTAAAATTAAGAAAATGGCCACTTTTAAGAAAATTTAAGAATTTGAAATTAAATTTCACATCCAATGTATATAATTTCTATCTGAAAAACACCAGAATTATTTAGTTAATGGAAATAATAAATTTATTCATTAAACTTTCAATTAAAGTTTAAATGTAATCTTCAAGAATGTTTTTTCATTTAAAAAAAATCATTTTAAACTTATTTATCGAAAATGTATGCCGAAATAGTGGACATCTCTACTTACTCTTACATATTTTCTTTTGAATTTTCTCATATTCTCTAATGAGACTTTTTATTTGAAAATAGTTCCGAAATATGTATTGTCCATACGATGACCTAGCGCTTTCGAACATCATTGTTCATCTTCAGGGTCAATATTTTTTTTTTTTTTTTTTTAAACAAACATTTGCCAATTATCTTGTAGCGTAATCATGTTGCTACTTTTTTACAAACTAAAAACGTTAAATTCCTTTTAAATTCAAAAGACGCGATGATGTTATATCACGTGCATGGCGTAGATTTTTATCATGTGACAGCGTGAAAAAGATTTCCAATACACAAGCCAAAAGTTCGAAGAATACGCTACAAAATTTAAATATATTATAAACATTGCAATATATTACCAGATATATTATAATCTATACGATTAATAAGAGGTCTTTTTCTTTTAATATGTAATGCCTCTAAGATTTTAATATATATATACAAGTGGTAGATTAACCGATTCCTCTACCTTGATTTCAACCTTTCGGTATCTTTATGCGATTTCGGTCAATTCATTTACTAACGGTTTATTTTGTAAAAAAAATGAAGGCTTTATTATTTTCAAATAAATAAATAAACGCACGACATGAAGAGTGCTGGAAGGGGAGGAGGAGGGAAAAAAGCAAGTGTATTGGAAATGTATCGGTTGGTTTAAAATGAACTGTACATACTTTCTTTTCATCCTGGTTCATATAAACTCAAAAGGAACTTTTTAGTGTGTATGCAACGTGTCATAATTTCTCATTCTCATGTTATTATAGCTAACTTTTCTTGTTGACAAAGGCTGAAGCTATTACTATGATTGTTTTAAGGTTTGACTTTTTAAAAAAAGATTCCGGTTTACACTCTGATCTATGATATTTTTTTCTTTTAATTTACACACATGGTTGCAAAGTGTTAGGAAAGCAATTGACTAAAATCGCCTGAAGTTAACGAAAGATTGAAACCAAGGTTGAGAAATCGGCTGATCTCCTAAATTTTTATACTTAAAAGCTCTACATCTTAAATTTTTATACGTGCATTGAGCACTTTTTTATGCTACTGTTTACTGGTCTAATTCAACTCTGACCATTAACTTTTTTATTATATATGTATATATACATATTGCCGAAAGGTTTCGTTTCCGAATTTATCAAGGCCAGCAATGAAAGCGAAATGTTTTGTAGTTGTAGTAACATCAAATTCAAAATTTAAAAGAAGAGGTGCTCCCGCGTAAGACTCTTTCTGGATATTGGTAACTTCCTTTTTATTAAGAATTTGTTTTTTGTTTTGCCTTTCGACAGTATTTACCAGAAATAATTCGGAAAATAATTTTCTTTTTCCAAGTGTCATTTTTAAACAATTTTTTCTGTAACTATGACTACAAACCATTTCGCCTTCATTGCTTGCCTTGATAAATTCGGAAGACGAAACGTGTCGTCATGATCTAAGATTTTCCAATCTTTTAAGCCAAATTGTCTTTATTTTCAGAATGATTTCTGGGAAATTTAACTATATATATATATATATATATATATATATATATATATATATATATATATATATATATAAAGTGTGTGTGTGTGTGTGTATAGTTTTAGATATGGTACTTTTATGGGTTAAACGGCTTAGTATCAGAGATAGAGCGAATGGAAATATAAAAGTGGGCATTGAAGGTTACACCCATAGGTGACAGTCTGTTTCCGGCGAAACACAATCATCAGGCTCATATATATATATATATATATATATATATATATATATATATATATATATATATATATATATATATATAAGTTGATTGGAATGCAAGGGCTCGGAAGAAGCGAAAAGTCCGAGAGAAGTAGAGTCTGTTCGGGTAGAATACATGGTTACATTATGCAATTTCAACTGTAAAATGATGTGACCTATTTGCCAATCTAGTACTGCGTTTAAATAAAAGTAAATTCGACGTACCAAAGAGTAAAGCTCATCGGAACAATTACAATGAAAATATTAATCTAAAATTCACAGGAAAAGTACATTACGCCGGTGCGAAAGTGATTGAAGTCGAGATGCCAGGTCAGGACCGAAAACACTGCAGATTCTTCTTTGAATTTTGTCAAGAATCTCTAACTACATAGAAGAAACAGCAAAAAAAAAAACGTGACAACATTCAATGCATGGTCGAATGGTAAGCTTATAGGTGTGTAAAATAGATTCTGGCAAGAAAACCTGTTTAATTATCCTCGATTACATTTTTATTAATCAATACTTACTTGTTCTCCCATGAAATAATGATTCCCCCCTTTGCGCAAACTGAGGGTCCTCTCCAGGAAGGGGAGAATTCTGTTACACGTATTCTTATATCTCCAGTACATATAGCTCTGTAAAAAAAAGAAGAATATTTAAGTTTTATGCATTGTAAGGTTTTATTTCACTATCGTTCATCCAACATGAAAACAACGAGCTTAGAGTTTAGAGATTTACTGAATGGGCTCTCCGTACAAACCCTCGATAATTCACCCCATTGTACGTGAATATTGATTCCTGGTGCAGCTCTCGGTGTACCATGGATTGCATCAGACAATAAATGTGACTCATAGAAGCCCTGGTCATCTCCTTCAGCCTGGAAGTCTCCTGTTGCTCCGATCCCTTTTGCAACCGGATGAAGACTGCCCAGTGCAAACATTTCTCCACATTATGTAGAACCCCGATAAAAATTGTAGAAAAATTAAATAGATTTATGATGTGTGACTAATTCTGTGCAAAAATAGTCTAACACGGACATCAAATTGAAATTCATACATTAGAATTTATTAACCAATCAGCGATGTTGTATCATACGCCATCAAGCTTTCAAAAATCACACCCAGAAAATGATTAAGAATATTTAACTTTCGACAAATCTAAATTAAAATTTAGGAAATATATTTATTAATGAATAAAACTTCTGAGTTTAGGTAATCTAACTTAACTTCATGTGATCCGGTTTTTTCTTATAAATAGCGTAACGTGAATTACTATTCTTCAGTCTCCAGTATAATTCGACCGGGGGATTGAAGACAATACTGAATTCTCAAATGTTCGCATACTCAAATGAACTCATTGAGTTCTGTCATATAGGACATAAATAAATGGGAATCGTCCGTTTGTCTAAATAAACGGAGTTGAGGAGGGTTAGCATTAGGTGCATTGCTAAGTGTACCTTCGTGTAGTAAACCTTCTATGTCCTTACTTACTTACGAGTTTGTCTTCCTTATTTATTTCTCTCTGTTATCAAGAAAACACCAGATACAACAAGTAGTAAGTTTAGTTTGCTCAAAGTAATTCTCTTTTTAAAACATTTTCATAAACTAGTTTGCACAGTTTAACTTACCGCGAGATAAAACAAAGCCTAATTTTAGCAGCAGTAGTAGTCGGCTGGAAGGACATTATACACACGCATTATTATGGTGCCTGTCGATATCGGGAGACTATCAATCTGCATCCAAAGCGTTATGCCTTCTCCATGGTGCAGACCTGGCAGGATTTTTTTATGCAACACGTCTCCCCTCTCCACGTCACAGAAGTTTTCCAAGGAAAATGCAGATGCTAATACAGGTTTGCAACAGCATCGTCGCAGGAGTTGCCAGAACGAAACTGAACATGACATCGGATTGTCTTAGCGAACCCGGCTCCGGATTTGAATTCCG
Source organism: Acanthosepion esculentum (assembly GCA_964036315.1). NCBI lineage: Eukaryota > Metazoa > Mollusca > Cephalopoda > Sepiida > Sepiidae > Acanthosepion > Acanthosepion esculentum. The sequence goes on along the minus strand of OZ038516.1, from coordinate 14,431,585 downwards.
AGTTGTACTTCTGCTAGACTGGCTGGCAACCATATCTCCAGACTCCAGACTGCCCTATTATTCACTCATGGTTGGAGGTTTTGAATTCGGTGTTTTTCTTTCTCCAAGACAGGTTGCTACCCGACGCTATAGAACCCAATAAGTCTTGTTATTTACCCATGTTTGGGGGAAATACACACGCATAATATAACGTAAAACGTGAATTTTTGCATTAAGAATCCACATATACTGTTTACGCTGTACAAACAAAATTAATTTCCTTTATGTTGTAAAAAGATTATTTTTACATTCAATAATAAAATTATTTGTAGAGCTGCGCTTGAAGATTAATTTATTTATAAAAAACATTTTTCGTTGAACTTTGTTTGCGAGGAACTTTATAACTTGCTTCTTTCAACTTAAAAATAACAAAGATTATTTTATAGTCAATAATAAAATTATTTGTAGAGCGGCGTTTGAAGATTAATTCATTTATAAAAAGGATTTTTCGTTGAACTTTGTTTGCGAGGAACTTTATAACGTGTTTCTTTCAACTTAAAAAGACAAAGAATATTTAATACTCAATAATAAAATTATTTGTAGAGCTGCGTTTCGAGATTATTTTATTTATAAAAAACATTTTTCGTTGAACTTTGTTTGCGAGGAACTTTATAACTTGCTTCTTTCAATTTCAAAGATTATTTTTTTTGTTCGCCTTGCACACACTTTTTCCTCTACATATGTAGAATAGTTAACGATTGTGCTTCGCCTTGAAGATTGTTAAGATTGTAGCGATAGCGGAAGCCTCATTTCGAGTTTCTGTTCCACAATGCAACAGTTCTTAGGGAGGCAGTGTCTGAGGGGATCTTCCTGCTCATTAACGGGATATGCAAGAAATGTTGACGTTTACATGAAGTGGCGGGTCCTAGTTGTGAAGGTTTGGAGTGGTGGAACCAAGTTAATGGAATTCACTTGGACATCTGTCATAGAAAAATAGAGATAGAGCAGAGAGAGGTCAGCAATGGTTTGTATAAGGGAAAACAGGTTGTAGGGTGGGAAACAATACATCAAGTTCAAGAAATTGCAAACAGCTTTAAACCGGATCAACGTTGGATATTGAGGATTGGGCAGCTTCTTTCCAGAGATGGCAGCAAAGTCCATATTTGCTTGGCTCCAGCTCTTGTAGAGACCAAGAATAGCAGAAGGTACCTGCTATTTTCTGGAGCTGTCGAAAGAGCCTACCATTTTTCCGGCCACTTCTACTCGAACAGGTTATTTTCTCGCACATTCCTGCTTGTGGAAATCCCTCCTGTTTACTTGCTTCCTTGATAACTACAATCTTTAAAAATTTAAGTTCAACGTCAGTCGTCGTCTTCTATCTTCTTGAATCCCGTTAATCTTTTATCCTTTCCTTAATCCCAGCTATACCCAGTCATTTATCTCAGTTTCACTCACTAACCTACTGTAATTTCCGCCTTTCGAAAATCTGTTTTGTTGCAAAACGTGATAAGCGCCATATTGGATTTACCACAAAACCTGGTATATCCATGGCAGACTCAGGCATAAATAAAAGCAAGCTTACTGTTGAAAATAATAATAATAATAATAATATAAACTTAATATATAATATTAAGTTTTAACCTCCTATTTTAAATAAAACTAAACGTTTAATATATTTTCAATAAACAAACAACTTATTGACACTAAAAATAAATGTTTAAAATGTTCTGTGAGAAATGATCTGTTATGCAGTAATAATACTTCACGTTTATAAAATGTTATGATAATTTACTGACGCACGCATGGACTCTACCAGCTATAAATAGGAGCAGGTACTGCCTTTTGGAGAGGGAAGTTTCCAGCAGTCAGCTATGACAGTCGCACCGAACATTCTTGCTGTAACACTATCGTTTGTATTATTGTTTCGGTTAACATATTTAACTCAATTCCTCCATTGTGTCTTTATTTCTGGCCCGAACAATTGTGAATACATATTTTTATAGACTAAATTCAATTAAAGAAACCATAAATTATCCTTTCCTCAATCTTTTCCCAGTCTTTTCTTTCAGTTTAACACTATGTAACCCCCTGCGGACTAGTCGCATTCCCGTCTTGATTGGAGGTGATATGATTTTAAAAATATGAGATCCATCTGAGGTTTGAAATGTGTTTGAGTTTCAAAAGACGTTCGAACAAGGAGGCTAATTAAGAGTACAACAATTATTAATTTTTTTCAAGCCACTCAAGGTAGATCGTTAATAAGAATAAGAGTATCAGTCACAGTTTATGTAGATATGTGTGTAAGATAACGGTTGACCCAACGGTTAGGGAACAAGTTAGGATTGTAGTGATCGGGTAAACATCCTCTTGGGTGTCAGTTCTATAGAGGAGTAGTTCGTGGGAAAGAGGCTGTGCGAAAGGATCTTATATCTCACCGATGGAATACGAAGGGGCTGTGAGTGGTTCGTTAACGTGACGGGTCTTAGTGGAGAACGCGAAAACAAGCGGAACTGAGACATTCCAGGAAATATCATGATTAGAGAAAACTCCGTGTTTGGTGTGTGACTAGCTGTATTTTGGGGGTCCTATACGGGTGTTTCTCTTTGCTCTATACATAAAGGCACTATTCAACATTGTTTGGCTATCGACGCACTCCGTAGCCGAGCGGTTAAAACTAGCCATATCTAATGAGGGTTTTCCCTAGGGGAATCCTGCTGAAGAACGCACATTTTTACTCTAATTAGATTTCTCGAATATTTAGGCTGTTAGACTAAAATAAATAAACATAATCTTATGTATAAGTATGCGTGTTTGTGCCTGTGTGCGTCCAAGCAACTCCACTGCTACCACTGGCCGATTTCAATGATTCATAGCTTATTCAAAAGCCCTAGAAAAGTTAGGCGCAAGGAACGATGTTCATTGAGCTCAGATTCATGGATCCCAGATTATGTGAGGTTAAACATATATATTAATATATTATACTAGCCATTATTGTTGCTTTCATGGTTTAAGGGGAGTAACTTTTATTTTTCTTTTGTATAATTTTTCTTTTGTAAATGCAGCTAGCTCCTGTGTAGGACTCTTGGATTGGACATCATCACAATAGCTAGGGAGGAGTAGATGCGATAGACATCAACAAACTACTGTATTTATTTAGGTTCAAAAACAGAGCGGGAATGTCAGTAGTCGATGATCTCTTAACTGGTTCTTCACATATCACGCATGATGGCATTCTTTTGTTCTCCTGGTGACGTTCTAGAGGTCTACGGTTTATATATATATATATATATATATATATATATATATAGTTTATATATATATATATATATATATATATATATAGTTTATATATATGAATTCAGGAATAAATTTCATTTGAAATTGGCAGAAGTATCATTAGCTGATGAACTTGCTTCTTCACTCGTCACGCATGGTTGGTCGGGGGGGGGTCAGATAATATACTTTTGACTAGACTCAGAGATCTTAGCGGGACATTTTGTTTTCTAACATCAAAAATCTCTTTGTTTGAATTTCTTGGATCGGGCCAAATTATTCTATTTTCCGGCGTGCCTTGATTTTTGATATTTTTAATAAAGGAAGTTATGCGTGGAGCCTCCCTGATTTTTGATATTTTTCAGTCACAAATAAGTAGGCTCCGCTCCTGGAAGCATTCGGCGTTTCTCGGCCGGGTTTAATTTTTTCTTCTTCCGCGTTTGCCTTCTTGTAGGTTGAGATACGTAGAGAGAGAGAGAGAGAGAGAGAGAGAGAGAGAGAGAGAGAGAGAGAGAGAGAGGAGAGGAGAGAGAAGTTCAGAGAGCGAGAAAGAGAGAAAGAAAGTGATAAGGGTTTTAAAGAAAAGCGCAAATGCGTTTTTTTCAATTTGAATTCTTTTTATTTTTTGTTTATATATTTTATTTATATATATCTGTTTTTTTGTCGGGAGTCATTAGAGTATCATTCGCATGGTTCGCGTTGCTGGGAATGAAGCGGACCATTGTTTTCCTTATTGATTGTGCAATTGAAAATCTCTGCAGAATGAGTCGGTTGAAATGTAGTGCTAAGAACAGCATTAACTCTAACAATTAATTCTCATGACCGGACAATCCATGCAATGATTCTGAATCATTGCGGAATAATAGGCAAAGATTTACGGCAAACAGCTTGAGTTGCCATCAAGATGGATGCTGAAACAGGATTAGAAAAGATACCAAGGATGTGAGGAATAAAAGAAGTGTTACTTACGTTATAATGGCTAGTTTTTGTCTCCTTTCCAAAGCCATATTTATTCATGTTATACTGGGAAAATAGAATAAAGATACAGATTAGACACAATGTCTCGAAATACATACATACATACATACATACACACACACACACACACACACACACACATATATATATATATATATATATATATATATATATATATATATTAATTACATTCATTAAACTTAGTATAGGAATAAGTGATAAATTATATATATACATATATATATATATATATATATATATATATATATATATATATATATATATATATCACATAGTTGAGTGATATTATATAGTTTCCTATACATATATATATATAAGTGATAAATTATTTATATATATATAAGTGATAAATTATTTATATATATATATATATATATGTATATAAATAATTTATCATTTATATATATATATATATATATAGGAAACTATTTAGTATATATATATATATATATATACAATATCACTCACCTATGTGATATATATATATATATATATATATATATATATATATATATATATATATATATATATATATATATAAAAGTGAACATAGAAGTCAACGCTTAGAGGCAGTCTGTTTCATGCTAGATGCAATCATCGGGCCACTCGATGATTGCATCTAGCATAACGACCAGTTGCCATCCATGGCTATAGAACCCAGTCTTTTCTAATATTTTATACCGAAATGCAGTTAACAAAACACACGTACGTGTATATATATATATATATATATATATATATATATATATATATATATATATATATATATATATATATATATATATATATATATATATATATATATATATATATATATACGCACACATGTTGCGGTGGAGTAGTGGTTAGCGTGTCGAAATAAGGAATCGGAAAGCCGACTTCGAATTCCAGTCGAATCCGTTGTTGCATTCACTTAGGTGTTAATATGCTTGGGAATGGTATTAATCATCTTCTTCTCCCTCTAGCTACGGGTAAATAGCAGAAAAGACTGGGTTATATACCCTTGGATGGCAACTGGTCGTTATTTTTCAATTTCAGGTAAAATTCCGAGACGAAAATAAATATAATACTGGTCGAATATAAATTAAACTGCACTATTTAATAGATTTAAAAGAACTGATCTGCAGTAAAAAAAAAACAAACAAACTCCCGGAAATTTGCTTTAATGATTAGACCAATTGGCCCTGATCTGTCATCTCGTCTGAAGTCGCTCTCTCACAGACGGGCCGTCACCTCGCTCTGTTTTTTTACAAGTACTTAAACGGTAATTGCTCCGATGAGCTGCTTTCGCTGGTTCCCAGGCTTCATGAATTCAAGGGTCCTACGAGGCTGGCACCCCCACCACCCTTTCACTGATGAAACTGTTAAATGTAGACGTCTCTTCTACTCCAATAGCTTCATAACTCGCACCTCTCGCCTGTGGAACTCCCTTCCTTATTCCTGTTTCCCTGACAACTATAATCTCCAACCATTTAAATGTAACGTCAATCGACATATCCAGTTGCCTTGATCTATCCACTATCCTTCTCCACATCCTTTCCTCTTTCACTCCTATCTGCTCTCGCTCCAAATCTTCTGTAACCCCTTGTGTGCTAGTGGCTTCCAGCCTTGCTTGGGGTGAAAAGCTTAAAAAAGAAAATAGTCCATGTTAAGTTAACAGAAAAGAACAATTAAAACAATAGAAATAGTTAATTACTACGTTACTATATTCAAAAACGTTCTCACTTACAATATTTTTTTAAAAAAAGAAAAAAATCTAGCGCCGCGACTTAGTACGTTCCAAAAATTTGTAACTGTTTATAATAACACACTTAAAAAAAATCGATCATTAAAATTTATTTTTATCTCGGCATTTTCCCTGAAAATGAGTACTAACATCCACGCCTGAAGATGAAACTAGTGGTATCGAAAGTACTTGCAATATGAACTGAACATCTAATCCATTTCACAGTTTTTAAAAACAAGGAACGCCTCGTTCAGCGTGTGTGGTTAGTCAGTTAATGCCTTATTTAATCTGTTAGCGAAGTGATTTCTCCATTAATTACATTAACTTTACTGGTTTATTCTTTGTATGACTACTTCTTTACACTGTTCACACACACACACACACACACACACATATATATATATACATATATATATATATATATACATATATATATATGTATTAGAAAATATTTTTGCAGGTACAAAATTTAATAACAGAAATAAAAGTGTGAAGCTTAATATTACTAGACATATTAAAAGCGAAGCAACCGGTTTCGCTCCCGCTCTTCAGGCCTCTACGGGAGATTCAATTTAAATTAAAACACTAGAAAATGTGCAATGAGAAGGAAAAAGGGGAAGAAAAAAATATGATCACAAGGAGCTAGAGACAAATAACAGCGAGCCCCAGCAAGCATTCACGCTGTTTACACAGGGAAGGCTTGCGGGACCCGATATAAAGTGCCTCCATTGAGTGAAATAAAGAGTGCGACTAAGACAAAACAGTGAACCAGTCAGCACTGAAATTAGCAGCACACCCTCTGTTATTTAAGAGGTGCTCGCATATGGCGCAACCATAGGTATTCGCGACACATCCATTCAAAGACAAGGTGTGATTCCTGATCTTAGTGGGAATATGTTGTTTAATTCTCATGTCCAGGTGTTGAGTAGTTCTACCTATCTAGTACAATTGTATTTGTAAACAATAGAGTTAATTTAATGGGGAGGGAGAACATCCTTGCACCCAGAACGAACCATAGGCCGGGTTTGAAAAACTATACGAACTGCAGCCGAGAAAAAACAACGACGAACATTAGCTGAAATCTGCCTAATTATACATTCACACTTGAATCCAATCCAGGGCAATCTAAGATAAACAGGACACCTTTTAACAGTACAAAGTTTGACCTTTCTGAACTCTTCAATCTTGTTCCGGATGACCGAATGAACAGTATCTGGCGGATACCCTAAACAACATAGGGTTTCCCCGACAAAATTGATTTCATCATCCAAGGAAGACTCTGAACAGATCATTAATGCCCTAGGAAGTAGGGTTCCAATTATGTTTATCTTACGATTTCCAGGACAAAAGGAATCCCAACGCGTATATAACCCCGCAAATGTTGGTTTTCTATAAACCGAGGTGAGAAAGATTGTCGGTGTCCGATGTACTAAGACATCCAAGACGGCAAGTTAAATATATATATATATATATATATATATATATATATATATATATATATATATATATATATATATATATATGTATATATATATATATATATATATATATATATATATATACAGAAATATAGTCTTAAAGTGTGCTATATTTATGGGGTAAAGTGCTCAATATCAGAGATAGAGCGTGTGTAAATATAAAAGTGGACATGGAAGTCAGCACTTAGAGGCGACAGTCTGTTTCATGCTAGTGCAATCGTATATATATATACGAAATATATCTATATACACGAAAAAATTTACATATATATATATAAATACAGATATGTATATACCAAAGTCGAAGTGGTGAATATAACTGTCAGGCTGACGATTGCACTAGCATGAAACAGACTGTCGCCTCTAAGTGTTGACTTCTATGTTCACTTTTATATTTACACACGCTCTATTTCTGATATCGAGCACTTTATCCCATAAATATAGCATATTTTAAGACTATATTTCTTCATATATATATATGTATATATATATAAAGACATTTTTATGTTTATAAATTCTTTTTGTAGATACAAATATTATATATATATATATACAGATATGTATATACGACAGTCGAAGTGCTGAATATAACTATATATATATATATATATATATATATATATATATATATTAACACTGAAGTCAACACGGAGTTGCGACAGACTGTTTCCTGCTTGAACGCAATCTTCAGACAGAGCTTAAAGATTACGTTCAATCGTTCAATCTTCGAATGTCTCCATTTATACGTATTGTTGTGGGGCTCTCACCCTTTTTTACAAAAGATGGACTCATCTAAAGTATACTTATTCTGACAGAGTGGAGATACGTGGAGTACACAGGGTGTTCACAAAGAGATACGTTGAGATAAGGTTGAGATCCGTAGAGTCCACAGAGAGAGAGAGAGAGAGAGATAATTTCGGCTTCACTTACAGAGACTTGTACATATACTTTCTCGTAACCCGTATTCCTGCACTAGTAATCTTCATTGATAGTTTGTATTCTTACGTTCAATACACTTATTTTCCCATTTCAATTACTGGCGTTGTTTATTTATTTAGGCAGGATTCCATCCCCGGAATCCACAACACGTATATTATTTGAGGCTCAAGCATTAGCACGTGGGAATCTAATAAGAATTTACAAAATTATTCAAAGTGAAACCGGTTAAAGTAAATCAATTTTTTTCCTGAAAACCATATGTAAGTAAAACAATTTTAATATCTGTCTATATTTTTGAGATGAGGTATTATATACACTATTTACATTATTCGGACTATTGTCCTCATCTTTGTCGCCAAGTTTATCACAACGTTTCGGCCGTTGTACGCTCCGGCCTTATTCAGGTTGTTGGAATGTTGAACTGAATCCTTTATTTCATTCACTGGTGTAGACTGTTCTAGTTTCACGTGCCATGTCTAATGGATGTCAGTTATCTCCTGTTAATTTCTCTCTCAAATTTCTCCACCACCTTAACCAGGTAT
>OZ038516.1:14297649-14417649 GCA_964036315.1 Acanthosepion esculentum | reverse complement strand
GTAAATCAATACATTCTCTCAAATCTACCAACCGCCATACGAGGTCAGATGTGGCACAAGGCCAAATTTAATGTGGGGTACCCGAGCCCGTAGGCCAAAAATTCCCCGTAGACCCCGTATAAAACGGAGTCGGGTAGCTATTTCCCGAGACGAGACTCTGCCTTTCGACATAGCCTTGTCTGGGGATCCTCTCTGTCCGAAGGCAAAGAGTTTGACCATCACAGCTGGAGACGAATCTCCAACTGCAGGGTATCTACCGAACGCCATACGCGGTCAGATGTGGCTTAAGGCCGAATTTAATGTGGGTATCCGAGCCCGTAGGCTCCGCAAAACAATCCCCGGAGACACCGTATAAAATGGAGTCGGGTAGCTATTTACCGAGACGAGATTCTTCCCTTCGACCTAGCCTCGTGTTGGGAATCCTCTCTGCCCAGAGGCAGAAAGTTTGACCAGCACAACTGAAGACGAATCTTCAACTGCAGACCAACATACAGTATTTACTACTGTATTTATGTGAATAGGGACATACGCATTATCGTCAACAAAAGGGATTGTCAGTGGCCAGGAATTAATGCAAAGTTTACTGACAAATCGGCCTATTATGTGTATAATTTGTTTAGTACAATCGGACATGTGTCGCAATTAAAGAAGAAAATGACTTGTAATTCGTTGTCATTTTCTTGTCTTTTGCCGGTGATTGGGTATTCAACTCACAATGAAGCGTCCGTTCTTCCAGTGGTAGTACCTCAAATAATCATGCATGATTTCATAGAAACAGTCGCAGATATAATCAATCGTAAACATGTCCATGGTACTCCGGCCGTAAAATCCTGTAAAGACATCAAAGAGGTAATTTAAATTAAAATTTTAAAAAGTTAAGATTGATTTAATAATGTAAATGTCGACTATACAAAACGTTTCTCCCTATTAAGTTCATCAGGCGTAATAAAAGAAACGTTTTATTTCAGAAAAGTGCTATACCGTTTCCTTAACTGACAAAAAATATCTTATATATAAAATTCTGCGACTTTTCCTTTAGTCCGTCCGTCTAAAATAGCCATAAATTGACCGATCGAAACCAAATTTCGGGGTGAAGTACAAACATATAAGGGTATAAAAAGTACAACTAGTTTTCCTAGGGTAGGTACCTTAGTGCAATAGATTTTCATTAATTATTTTGTGAGAAATGAAAAGTATATAACATACAAAATACGCCCACTATTTAAAAAATAATTTTATGGTTAAAATAACAAATACTTATTTAATAAGAATGCGATATGGTTTTGTGCATATATTTTATTTAAGTTTTTATATATACATGAATCCAATTTCTAGTTCGCCATGCATTTGCTAGAACTATAAACATATCGCAAGGCCAAACGCTTCAAAAAGTTGGAATTTACCCCCAGACAGAAATATTTACCCATGGCCAGATGTATGTTGCATGCTCAAGAGTAAGAACTCTTAAGAATATATTCTTCGATTTTAAAAAGAAAAAAAAAAATTCTTAAAAAATATTTTTTACTGCGAAGTCTTATAAAATTAAAGAAATTATTAAACTACGAAATTAAAATCAATTTTAAAATCAAATTTAAACAAATCATCCTATTCAAATTTAATTGATTAGTTAGCGAAATTGAGCGAAACGTAGATTTTGCAAATCTCGACAGAAAATGTTAGCGATAGCTTTAACAATACCAAATACTGCGAGGATTTATAAAACAAATGCTACTATAATAAAAGAAGAGTTGATTTTCTGTCCGTCACGCGCTTGTTTCGGTGTGAAATTGAATGCGTGGATGCACTGTATATCCAAATATAGGTAATGTGTGGGTGAATTACATGTATTTGTGCAATTTAATGTACAGGGAATTATATACACCTAGACATATACAGACAGTTTGAGTTTGAAATAAAGTATTCTCTAAACCACATTCTAGACAACTTCTACTCTTAGACGAGCATTATAAAGTTGGAGACAATAAATTAAACCCTAAAAAGCAGATAATTGTACGATTTAAACATTCTGGAAATTAATGTGAAATAAATAAAATTATTTTTGAAGTTTTCAATTTTTTTAATATTTTTGTATTTTTATTAACAGATCGTGATATCTATCAGAGACATGAAATTTAAATTTTTATTATTGCATTATTCCAGAATTTTAACACATCTGCAGACAGCTATTAATGACAGCAACTGAGCACAAATATCTATCTATCTATCTATCTATCTATCTATCTATCTATCTATCTATCTCGGTCCGTTCATATCTATCTATCTATCTATCTATCTATCTCATATGTGATATCTATGTATCGCTCTATCTCAGAATTCTTATCTGTCTATCTATTTAGCTATCTATTTATTTACCTATTTCATACCTAATATATATCTATACATCAGTCTCATAGTTATTCTATATCTTATACTTCATATCTATCTATCTATCTATCTATCTATCTATCTATCTATCTATCTATCTATGTCTTTTCATTATCTATTTCAGTCTGTTCAGTATCTATCACAGTCAGTTCAATATCTATCTATCTATCTATCTATCTATCTATCTATCTATCTATCTATCTATCTATCTATCACTGTCAGTTTCTCTTTCTCTCTATCTCTCTCTCTATCTCTCTCTCTATCTATCTAGCTCACTATTTATCTATTACAGTCAGTTTTTCTACATATCTTTCTCTATATCGATATATATCTATCAAAATCTGTTCGTATCAGTGTATCAAAACCTCTTCCTATCTATTTATCTATCTATCCATCTATCTATCTGTTCATTATCTATCTGTCTATATATCAATGTATCTATCTATCGATGGCATATATGACAGCAAACTCTCTCTCTCTATCTCATAGTCATTATCTATCAATCATCTCATATTTCACATCTAGCTACCTATCTATGTATCTATATAACGATCTCATAGTTTACATCTATCTATCTATCTATCTATCTTAAACCAGAACATTTTTTATTATGGCCTGAAAATTAACTCCCCAACCTGTAACATCTGATCTTACTTTTCTTTTTGCGCCGATCTGACATTTAATTGGTTAATCAAGACATACCCTCAAGTCTATTTTTAATTTTGAGCCTTTGTTTCCCCTTTAGAAATTTTCTTAAAATACATTTAATCATCAGTGGCTTACCATCGCCTTAAAGAAGTACAATCAAAGTACTGAAGCATGAAAAATGTTGTGTAGCGATTTCAACATGTTTCTGTTTAATCTCATATAATAATAATAATAATAATAATAATAATAATAATATATTGCTCTACTTTGTATTGAGAACGTTTTTAAAATTAAATGCTACGAACAGTGAAATTTTACTCCATCTGTTCTTTCTCTCATTTATATATATATATATATATATATATATATATATATATATATATATATATGTATATATATATATGAATAATAATTCAATAAAAAAAAAAAATAAAGATCTATTTATGTTACAATATATGACGTGAATATTGCTATATTCATTCTTCAGACCGAAAGGAGTTTATTTCTTAATTTATTCTTATTATAATATGCTTTGAAATTATCCATACCATTTAGAAATTTATATTTTATATATATATATATATATATATATATATATATATATATATATATATGTGTGTGTGTGTGTGTGTGTGTGTGTGTGTGTGTGTGTGTGTGTGTGTGTGTGTATACATCTATTATTCATATACCAGAAGTAACAGCAAAATTTACAATTGTTAGATTACCGTTGTATCTTAGAAATGAATAAAGATATCTTACTGGAATTTTCCGAGTTTTTACAACATTATTGGACTCAAATTTGAGCAATAAGAATGTATAATTAATCTTCATGCTTAACTGGATTCTCATGAATGAATGAAATTAAGTACACACACACACACACACACACACACACACACACACACACATATATATATATATATATATATATATATATATATATATATATATATATATAAATAAAAATGAAAACAGACCACATTAAGGTTCCATGTAATAAATTATTTCACCACACCCCTTTTAAAGGACCGCGAATCATCAGACTTTACTTCCAAAGGTTGAAACGAAAAATGAAAATAATGTGTAAATTTCTTTTCATTTTTCGTTTCAATATATATATATATATATATTCTTTATTTAGGCAGCAAACCTTCATTTATACATGTTCCATTAGAAACGACAGACAGGATATTACGGTTAAGCTTTTTATTTAATTTTTCTTGTGTTCGAACAAGTGTTTTCCTTTTTGGATACAGAGTGTGTAGAAACTGTTGAAATATTCTATATGTCCTAGCGCTTTCGGCTATACATTTAACCATTATCAAGAATGATTTCATTCTTCCAGTTTAAGTGTGTGCGTTGTGTATGGTTTTAGTGTGTTCTAGATATGTTTTATTTTCCGAACACGGTTAGCACATTGTGGCCTTGTTCGTAGTTAATATTGTTAAGAGTTGGTATTTTCTTTTTTTATTATTAGGGCTTCCATTATTTTTTAACCTTTTTTTATTATGTGTTTGTATTTTCTACTAGTATGTTTCGAATGGAGTCTGGTAAGTTTGTGTGTGGGTTTAAATGGGTTCTAATAGAGCTATGGTCATATAGGTGCTACGTAAGGCGTCTGGATAGGCATGTAGTAGTGTGACCGGTGTAATTATTTATGAATTCGGTTTGATCAGGCACACAGTTCCTTAAGGGGCATTTGAACTCATAGATAATGTTCGTTCGTTGTAATTTTGACTTAGCTGGTCTTATTTTTTTTAGGATAAGGTTAGCTGTCTTAAATTTTTATATTCGATAATTAATTTGATTTATTTGTTCTGGTCATTTGGGGTATTGTATTTCTTTATAATATTTCTAAGTGAAGATTCATCTTGTTTGTAGTTAATGTGCATTTGGTTTTTGTAGAAAAAAACTATGTAAGTTTTGACTTCATGTTCACTATCGTTGTTATTTACTTTGGGGATAAATAGTCTAATTTGGTGGTCTATAAGGTGGTTAGGGAAGCCATTGTTAATTAGTGTCTGTTTTACAATATTGAGTTCTTTAAGGAAGAGTAGGCGAGAGGATGGATTCTGGTGTGCTCTTTTTAGGAAGTTTTTATTACTGCTATTTTGTATCTGAGTGGGCATTCACTTTTAAAGTTAAGGTGGCAAGAGTTTCTGCTAGTGTTTTTTTTTAAATAATGAAATGATAAAAGTGTTGTTACTATATTCTACGAGAACATCTAAGAATGGGAGTTTTTTTAAACTAAGTTATTAGGTAAAGTTAAGGACAGAGGTCTTCTCAAAATAATGAGCTTCGGTTGTGAAGCAGATATTAGACAGGTGAAGCGGTGCTGATACAGAGAGAGAGCCTCGAATTAGTAAAATTGGCCCCATATTTTATTTTATGTTTTGATGTGTCTTGTGGGATAGAATGGAATTCTTGGGCCCAGACGCTGCAAGCTTGTTCGAAAGAACTACCCGAGAAACACTGAGACGATCCACCGAGTATCCCATCAATTAACTCACGAATGGAAGACAGTGAAGAAATATAGGCTATAATGTGTCGCCCCCGTATTCCGGGGTGTAGCGGGTGGTGTTTCTGTCGCTGCTGGCCACGAGCCGAATGGTGATTTGGACGACGCGAATGGAGAAAATCTTGCGAGGTGTCCGTTATTCTCATCAGGATCTAATCCTATTCTTCGATTTGAAGATGAAGATCAGAACTGATAGAAAGCTATTGGTTTCGACAGACTTTAACGAAAGGTGGGTGACAGTGGCGTGCTAGCCTTGATTTTCTTTTTTTAGGTCCCCCCTAAGTCACATAGGGGTGGTTTCCTGTGGAGCCCTACCTGGTTGGGCTAGACCCTTTTTGTGTACCTACTTAATGTGAGTATTTGTTGTTACCGGTTGCTTCTTTGGTTATGATACAAGTCAAGATTCCAAACCTCTCCAATTTGTTTTTGCACCCACTTTCTCGGCTGGGTCGGCTTTTTTTTCATTCCACATGGCCGTATTTCTTTTATCCTTCTCTCTCCCTTAGCGAGAGAGCTACTTGATTTTATTTAAAGTTTTCCTTTTATTTTCTGTATTTGTTTTGATATTTTAGTTTGTTTTGGGGTTCATTCCCACCCACTCCTTCCATTGACAGATTTGTATATATAGAATTTTATAATCTTTACTTTTTATGTCATGGGGTGTTTTTGTAAGTAACCTGAGAGTCTGCGGTATTGTGGTATATGGAGGATTGAATGATGACGGATAAGTTCTTTTGATGGATGAGCAAATTGTAATGACTGAATGGGTCGTGAATCCGATTAGATAGGTATAAGATAGTAAGTGATGACCAACCTCAGCCGATTTCCCCCAATTTTCTGCCTTGTGTCGCAATTGTATTTTATATACAATAAATCACGGCTATTTCTTATTGGTTATATTATAATGTCACGTGTAATGATGTAACAGATAATATTTAAATATATGTGGCAAACATTCTCAACGCTGAAGTGTGTAAAAGTTAGTAAGATGCAGTTGGGTGATTTTATTGGATACATGTCACGTGTAATGAAGCAACAGATAATATTCAAATAAGTGTAATAAAATAATCTGTAGGTTAAAATGTGTAAAGGTAAGTTAGAGGCTGAAAGATATTTTGAACAATTTTTTGTTTCAGTTCGCAGATATTAGTTTTTCAGTTAACCTTTGACCAGTGTCGATTGCTCGTTATACGAGCTGAAATTCTCAAATCTTAATTAGTTCCTCACATGTTGTAGTATTAATTCGAGTATTACAAAAAAAAGGCTTAGGTTGGGTTAAGAAACACAAAAATCATACAAACCAAGTTAGTGTCAACACAGATTTTAGCAGTAGCATTAATATAACTATCGTTCATTGACTTCTTATTGCTGCTACTAGGAAATTACACGCATACATACAACTACCTAAATACGTGACAGGCTCATTGTCATATGTCGATGCACTCTATTGTCTATAGTACTAGCACAATTGATTTGCCTCTATTGTAAAGAAAGACAAACAAATGTATTTCTGTTTGAAGTTGTTTCGTAAAGAGTCTTTCTAATTCAATTCTTTCAATTTGAAAGAAAACTAATACACAATAATAAAAAATATTGAAATTTGTAGATCCGTGTTTGAAGACTGTTTAATTATTTGCTTTATCGACGCATATTCCTCTACATATGTGTTCAACTTCAGATCTCGAGAGGGATAGTCCCAAAAGACACTCATGGCATTGAGCCTCTTTGGGAACACAGTCGTTTATGAAGACTGGAGAAAATTTAGTCTCTGCTCAGTGATGATGAAAAGTTATTAGCATGATTTTGGTGGTAATGAATGATTCAACTCAGTCTTACCTTTAGCGGTCAACAGCATGGATTACATCACTTTAAATATGTAGATCGGTAGGGGAAAATAAATAAATATACAGTTTAATAAATAGATGGGGCGTCTACTCAAATATGAGTTTCCACTAAAATAAAGTTTAAATTGATAAAAATCTGGACGCAGGTTCGAATCTTGCTGGAGAGTGCATATTTTTCTTAATTAAAATTTCTTGAATATTCAGGCCGGTAGACCAAAATAAATAAATATAATGTCTCATAAATAAACTCAGATATGAGTATCCATTAAAAATAACGTTAAATGAGATAAAATTATGTCGGATTTATTAAAATTCTTTACTTTTTTAGAAAATTATTTTGTTTATTTTTGGATACGCAAATATGATAATTTCAAAGGAACAGTCGGATTAATAAAAAAACATATTACTTCTTTAGAAAATTACAAAATCCCATTTAGGAGAATGGTGAAACCAAACCTCGGCATTGTCATCACGCAGTAAGAACAATAACAAATATATAAGACCCACTCCCTACGAAAAAAAAAAAAAATGAAGACACTTACCGAATTCACGAGCTAGATATCTACAAATGGCCATGGTCTCCGGCATACGATATCCTCCATCCATCTCCAGGCAAGGGAGACACATACCTGGCATATCTATAAAAAAAATAAAAATAAAAAAGTATAAAAGTACCAAGTCTGGAAACGTTGCTTATAATCTTCTTTATATCATGTAAAAGAATCAAGAGTGTTAGTTTCTTTGTGTTATTTTTCTTCTTTTCATGAATTATTTTACATTAATAAGTAAATTCTAAGTATTTTTTTTATTTGAGCAACACGGTAAATCTTACGAAATAATAAATTAGGCAAAACTCGCAGTACTACACTTAGAGCATACAGAGAACTCAAAACTACTACACAACCCTAGTCAGAATGACTATCACCGACACTTAAAACATAGGCACAGCTACTATCATGAGCCTTGTAGGATATAGGTGGCGATATTTTGAAGTTAGGCAAGCACGCAACTACTAAACTTATTGGTAATAACAATCAAATTTGGGTGCGTGTTTCAAATAGGTTTTGAAAAAAGAACATAGACCTTTAAATTCGAAAAGAATAGTAATGCTGCAAAAAATGATACACGTCAAATAATAATTTGATTTTTAAAGGAACATTTCTGATTAGGCATGAATACATCTCTCCTCAACACAATTATACATTTATTAGTAATATTTGTCTCACTAGTACTTGTCTCACTAAATCATTATTATTTCCCCTCCAAAAAGAATTCTTACAATCCAAAGGTTGATAAGTTAACCCCCCACAAAACATCAATTCATCAATCAATCTATTCGATATATAAGAAAAAAGAAAACAACCAAAATACGCCGTTTTTTGTTTACTAATTAATAATTTATTTATAAAAATGTGCCACGTTGAGTTCTGTGAATTATGGTCGGAACTAATAGGAATGGATCTTACCTGAATATTTCCCTTAACTATAGAGCAATAATAAGCATACGATATAAGTATATCCACATCTTAAAAACAGTTCAACAGATTTAAACTATTTTAACGTCATCAAGATACACCGATTCATATTAGCAAAATCGGCACATCGTAGCGTGCTATTTAAAACACAAAATCATGAAAGTATTCAAAACTTTGGAAATTGAGCAATTTTCAGTTAAATTTGCATTTTAATAATGATACTGATCGGTCTTAGATCGTGCTCACCACGCTAATAACGATCCAATTTCTCTGTTTATTAAAAATAAGATTTGAAAAATTTATGAGTATATGAAGAAGAAAATAAAGGCGAAATAATAATTGTTGCATAAAATATAATAGCCATTAAATAATAACTTTATGTTTAAAGAAATATTTTTTCATATATTTATATTTAGAAACAGATATTTGATGCAACAAATGTATCTTTATTTTTCGGGTACACAAAATGCGTAAAATCATTATTTCCGTCCGCATTCCGTTTGTTTTAATAGTTCCTCCCTAAGGAAGGTAATAAAGTCACTAAGACTCAAAGGTTTACTAAGTGTGAAAGAGTATCAGATAAGGAAACATTATTAAAAAGAACAGGAATTAATTAGGCAGAAAATAACGATTGACATTTCATTTAAATTTTTAAACATCAAAGTTTACTAGAAAGCAGGAAGCCAGGAAAGAATTCCACAATCGGGACAGACAAGTGAAGAAACTGTTAGCAAAGAACTTACGGTTCCATTTTAAATGTAAAGTGATGAGATCTATCTACCAACCTAGAATCGCGTTTGAATTCATAAAGTTTAGGTATCAAAGAGGAAAGTAATATTTATTTTGAATAATACAAAATGTATGGCACAAGGCCAAAAGGCGGGATATGTTAAGGCTGGTCTTCAATCTGTCTTATCTTAAACTTAGCTAGCCACAATCACCGACAAAAACATACTACACTATTCCTTACGCCGAAACATTATCATTTTTACTACAGCCACCGTAATACCTCTAGTCTCTATGTAGCCCTAACTAGTTTCCATTTTCACAGTTTGTCTGGGAGGGGGGATAAAATAATCACATTTGAAAGGAAACCCCAATGAATACCAGAGAGGGAAGCTCGTCAGAAAAAAATACCAAAGGAATATTTATAGAAAAGGTATAGGGAAAATGATTTAAGCCGAGATGCCATGTTTGGACAATTAAAACTGCAGATTCTTCTTTGGGTTCTATCTATATTCCCTAAATAAATAGCACAAGCACAGGTCCAGATGTTAAGGCAATATTCAAAACATGAACGAATGGTAAACTTATATGTAAGATAGTTCCCGGCGAGAAAAACTGTCTTGTACGACACAGTGAACCAACTTTCCTAGCATCAGACCTAGCAATTTATTCAATACAATCAGTGCACATCGCAACAATGGAATAGCGCGAGAAAGAGCAAGCAGACACTCTCCTGGAGGTTAGCATCAGCCATCCTGATTGGAGGCAAAAAGGGTTCCCTCAAAAGTTTAAAAGAACAGGTATATTTTTTAATTTTTGGAGGCATTAAAATTGACATGCCTGAAAGTGAGTGAAGACGAAATGCCAGCTGAAGACCAGTAACTTTGCAAATTCTTCTTTTGGATTTCATCAAGAATTTCTAAATAGATATCAAATGCACCATACCAGATGCGACCGAAATATTCAATGCACGAGCAAATAAATGGATGTGTATGTAGAAATAAGTTGAGTATATAAGACGATGAATTATTCCATAAATATATCCAAGGGAAGCATTGTCTAGAAGATTAACGCGTTGGTTAAATCGTATTAATAACCTATTAGTTATAATTAGTTATATATTACACACACACACACACACACACACACACACACACACACACACACACACACACACACACACATATATATATATATAACTAATATATATATATATATATATGTATATATATATATATATATATATATATTAGTTATAATATTTAATCAAACTTATAACATATGCATGTTATAACATCACTACAAAAGTTACAATTTTCTTTCGACACTTGTGGCGTTGGTTAAATCGTATTAATAACCTATTAGTTATAATTAGTTATATATTACACACACACACACACACACGCACACACATGTATATATATATATATATATATATATATATATATAACTAATATATATATATATATATGTATATATATATATATATATATATATATTAGTTATAATATTTAATCAAACTTATAACATATGCATGTTATAACATCACTACAAAAGTTACAATTTTCTTTCGACACTTGTGGCGTCTTATCAAATGATCTAGAAGACTTAATAACATATCACTTGATAGATCACTTTTGTAGTGTCCTTATAACATGCATATGTTATAAATTTGAATATATGCATATATTGTTATTAAAATAAACATACTATATATATATATATATATATATATATATATATATATATATATGTTACGAAATGGACAAAGTCCGACAATTCTTTATTAATTATTAATTAATTATAGATACAAAGGCCGGTAAATGTCATTAATACTGTTTATTATAAAACAGAGCATTTGCTTAAATATTTGTATCTATAAAAAGAATGTATAAACATAGAAATGTCTTAAAAATAATTGTCGCACTTTGTCCATTTCATAATGTGTGACGTCATTTGTTTACATTTGATACGCCATGAGCAGATATGAATGTACGTGAGAGATTCATGGAAGATTAAAGTTTAAAGATGGTAAAATCGACCTTGCTAACCGAACGCTCCTCTGTGGCCGAAACGGTTAAGGCACGTCAGGCTATATGTCAGTTCCGTATAGGATACATGTTCGATTACTGTCGGAGGAAGAAAATTGTCTATGAAAATTTCTCGGACATTCAGGTCGGTAAATGTTGTTTAATACTGTTTATTATAAAACAGAGCATTTACTTAAATATTTGTATCTATAAAAAGAATTATAAACATAAAAAATGTCTTTTATATATATATAAATAATAGAATTTTGGGGATTTACGCAAATCAGTAATTCATCGAGTCTAGAAGAATCCTCAACAGAATGCAGAAAGCACTATTACATGTATATCATTACTTGACCCAGCTAATGCTCTGCAATGGAGTGTTCAGGGGAAATGAAAGTCTTGGCTCTTGGGGCACAATCCGTTAGGTTATGAATATTTGGATGAGTATCACTACGGAATTTGTGCGTAGTGGCCGCTATATAGAGTCTATTTACTTTCTTTTTCTGGCATCTCCTCTTCTCTAACTTTCAGGCATCTTAACACTGGCGGAAAATTCATATCGTAATCAGGCAGATATGATTTTGGCATACAGCGCGAATGATAATGGACGCACAGCTGCACGGCTGTATCAGATTGCGTTTCCAGACCGAAGGCAGGTGAGTCATTCCACCTTTGCTGCTGTTTATCGTCGCGTTGCTGAGACAGGATCTGTGGCACCGCAAAATATGGATCGCCGAAGACTGAAATCCGCTCGAACGCCTGGCCACAAAGAAGAAATTCTACATTCCACGTATCAGCAAACGTCAAGTGACCCGAGCATGTCGTACATCTCATGGTACCTCCTGTAGAGTACTTCAAGAGCAGCTCCTGTATAAGCATCTTTTGCAACATGTGCAGGTTTTTTCGCCCTTTTATCACTCATCATCGAAGAACCTTTGAGGATAGTTTATTGCACAAACTTTTGATCTGCATCTTGAGTATTGTTTGCGGATGAAGCTGTATTTGGAAGAGATTGAATAACAAATTTACTCAATCATCATTTATGGGTGGTCCGTAATCCCCATGATACAATAGAGGCTAGACACCAGTATCATTTTACGCTTAATGTGTGGGCTGGAATTGTAGGTGACTGTCTGGTAGGTCTATATGTTCTTCCAGCATGTCTTACAGGAGCTGTCTAGAGAGACTTTATTTCGGACACACTTCCAGACCTGCCAGAAGATGTGCCTCTGCTAATACGAAAAGACGCATGTGGTTCATGCTTGACAGAGCTTCAGCACATTTTAGTCACATTTTCAACGATGCACTGGCTGACATCTTCCATGAAAGATGGAGAGGTAGGGGAGGACCGGTTCGATGGCTTACACGTTCCCCGACCTCAGTCCTTTGGATATTTATCGGTTGGGTCACATAAAATAGTTGGCTTATGCATCAGACGATAATAATGCAGATACGCTTCATTACCTTCTTATGGGGATCTGCAAAACCATTCGACACCGTATAGGAGTTTTTGAAAGAGTCAATGAACCGTCGGTTACATGCATATGTGGAAGCAAGCGGAGGACATTTTGAACATTTCTTATGAGTGGCTGTGTTGAGGCACAACAAATGCCTTTGGACATATACTTATATGGAAATTTTACCTTATTTTGGTGTTAGTAACCAGTCGCCAAGTGTTGTAAAAGTATGATCTGTTTCTTAACATGCTTTAAGTATGGTTTGATCATTAAGTAAGTATCCGACTTCCCCCTGCTATACTCTGTATTTAAAAGAGGCAGATCAGGCCAAATCTGTAGCACTACTGCCATATATAGGCTGGGGCTGCCCAACCGTTAATTGCTTCTCTTGATAGAATTTAAAAGCGTCTACGCGGCTTTGTGGGTAATAAATTCTCCTTTACAGCCCCATTCCTAGAAACAAAATTTTGCGAGCTTCTCGCTGCTCTGTCGTTATTTCTATGGCACGTGTTCTGATTAGCTATATTCTATAGTCCCACCAGTCGTAGCTCTTACAATTGCTAGCCGCCATTGCGCGTACACAAGGATGAAGCGTCCTCATTCACTTCGAATTCCATTAGAGAAGATATTCTTATGAACTTCTGCTTTGCTGAACAAACTCCCGGAATGATGTTTTCCCAATCATATCAACCATGATCTCTTTATATCGAGTGTTAACCATTATCTGCTCTTGCAAAACTTCACTTATTGCCTTTTCTTATGCTCGTAAATCACCGCACAGTACTACTCTACCTTGAGCGGTTCTTGGCCTTCTACCGAGAGAACAGATGAACACTTCTTGCGTATATATTATGTTAACAACGTTCATTTTGAATTTTTTTTCCTTTTATATGAAAAGTAAATACTGGACAAAATAATCGCAATATCACCATCTTCTGTGTTTCTGAAATATGTTTTTTATTGTCCTTTTTCCTCACTAAAGTTTTCTCATTCCCTTTCACTCACAGTAACCCCTTGCGTCTTAGTGGCATTATCGCCATCTTCTGTTTTCCTGAAACCTGTTCTTTTATTGTTCTTTATCTCTTCACTAAAGTCTTCTCATTCTCTTTCACTCCCGGTAACCCATTGCGTCTTAGTGGCATTATCGCCATCTTCTGTCTTCCTGAAACCTGTTCTTTTATTGTCCTGTCACGTCACTAAAGTCTTCTCATTCTCTTTCGCTCCCAGTAACCCCTTGCATCTTAGTGGCATTATCGCCATCTTCTGTCTTCCTGAAACCTGTTCTTTTATTGTTCTTTATCTCTTCACTAAAGTCTTCTCATTCTCTTTCACTCCCAGTAACCCCTTGTGTCTTAGTGGCATTATCGCCATCTTTTGTCTTCCTGAAACCTGTTCTTTTCATTTCCTTTTCTCTTCAATAAAATCGTCTCATTCTCTTTCAACCCCAGTAACCCCTTGCGTCTTAGTGACATTATTGCCTTGCTTGGGTGTGGTATAGTAATTTTGTATGTGCGTTCATTCTTTCATACTACACAGGATCTATAGACTTTCACAGCAGTTAACAAACAAACATGAAATCTGGAAATACGTAAATTAAACAAACACAAAAATATATATCAGAGATATATTCAAACACACAACAGAAAGTGCGAAACTGAAATCCGAAGGTATATTGGGATAGCGAAAAATGTTTCCCTGAAGCTAAGCAAAGTATCAAGAAACAGGAAAACTTTGTTAAAAACAAAGAAACGTGTACTGAATTGTAACGTTATATCAGTCCTCTGATATGGCAGTGAATGCTGGACAATCTACTGAAAGATGAAGAAGAGACTTGAAACAACAGACAAATAAAAGTGCCCTTGAGTTCAACCACGGCGTCCATACGAATCTTTTTTGTTTAAGATGGTGAATCCTGCCATAATCCTTGTCTTCAGTTCATTTTTGGTGTTACAAGTTGTTATTGTCTCGCGTTCAACTGCGCTCCACACAAAATCATCAAGCGAATGTAATCTGGGAAGTTAGATGGTCAGATGTAAGGGATGATGTAGCCACAGATATTTCCTGACAGCCATGACTGGGTTCTCTTGGTGCGAGGTCCTGTTGTCAGATAGGGTCTTCTAGCAGCCACCTAGGGCAGCACTATCATCTCAAGGCACTTGATATAGTCCTCCGTTTGAGGCCTTGTGCGAATGGAGGCATAATTCGCCATAACTACTGATCAGTCCAAACACCTTCGTAATCACCATTAGACTCCTCCAACTCTTTCCGAATACTCTTCACTGTCCTCAGATTGACACCCAAACACTCGTTCGTATGGGAGCTTTACGCACGAATGACAAGCAGAACAGCATGCCGTTTCCAAATTTTTATCTGAGTGAATTACATCTTTTCTCACAGATTGTGCCCAACTGAATCTACTATACTGTGCTGTCGACAACCTAAAAAACAAACAACACCTATGTGTGAAATTAAAAATGTAAAATGGTGACAATTTACATCGCACCCTCTATTGTCATATCCAAGGTGGAATTCACTTACGTTACTTCTTTCTTCATTTGTCTTAAAATGGCTTGATCGGAATTAGCTGTTGATGCCTGAAGCGTACCACGGTGTCAAATTTGACTGAGCAATTCCTTTTATCAACTTACTCGCAGGATTCCTGTTTCAAACACAGCCTCATGTTATTTTCCGTTAGAATGGGTGTGCCGATAAAGACATTTTTTCGCATTTTACATATCAAAATGATTCATTGTTTTTATAACTGTTGTGGTAGGATCCACCTAATTTGCATAGTGGAGTACCGACGATATAAATATGGTTGGTACCGGAAGACAGGGAGGCAAATCAAGAGATCCAACTAGAGACTCTGCCCGACTGCGACTTAGTCAACACATTCTCCAGGAACGGTCTTCCCAGGAATATACAAAAGACTATATGTAAATATTGTGTACACTTTCTTGTTTCAATACATTTTATTCTAACTACATTTTGTGTTTGCATTATTATTCCATGCATTAGTCAAGTTTCAACAATAACATTTCGATAAAAATATGGAAAACCATCAAATTTTATGTAATACATGATACATGATACATAATTACATAATACCTGATACATGATACATAATACCTGATACATAATACATGATACATGATACAGGCGAAGAATGAAAGAAGCGCAAGGGTATATGATATGCAAAGTGTTTCAAAATTGTTGAAACTAAGCAGCGCCCTCTCAGTTGAGGACCTTGATGAGGAGGAACAATGTTTCCATAGGTTGGTGCTCCTCCTCATCTTGCTAATGTTAACATGGCATACCTCTATGAAAATTTTGGCTATCGTCTCATCAGCCGGAAAGCTGAAATCGAATGGGCACCTGACTCGCCTGATCTGTTTCCTACCCCAATTTCTTTCTCCTAGGGTAACACAAGGACAACTTCTGAACGAGCAACCCTTGCAGAATTAGTGCATTGAAGGCTGCCATCACTAAGAACATTCAACCGATCATCCAGGGTGAACGTAAACGCGTTATCAAGAACTTTATTAATCAGTACTTACAGTTGAATGGCGGACAGCTGGACCATGCCACTCTAGTTCTCCTCTTGACATTTTTAGTTCATGTTTGAGAGAAAATGTTTGCAGATCCTAAAATGTTTTCCTTCTACCTTTCAATAATTATAAATTCCATTACTCTCATTTGTGTTCCTTGATGTGTATATTGTATAATAACTTATATATATATATATATATATATATATATATATATATATATATATAAAAGCTTCGAATTTAATTTTGTATTTAAATAAAAACATTAGTTCCATTTCATCCTCAAGCAAATTTTGGAGTAACTTATTTTTAAAATTACTGAGTTTTAAAGGCACGGTAAAAATTCATAATTTACTTTTTCCAAGGATACAGAAAAATCCACTCATCAAGACAAGTGGTGGTAGCATGTTAATTTTCATTAACTTTTGTTGTATCAGTTTTTAGTTACGTTCGAAAAAGGGGTTATGTTTAAGGATGGTTAGGGATGTATTTTTCAACGAATTCTGACATCCGTTAAATACATGTCGTCTGGGTTTTTAAAAATTTTATTGTTAACGGCAAAAAATTCTTACGGCATTTTTTCTATTTGTATACTTAAAGATATTTTTGGGATGTTTAGGTTAGAATACGTTTTATTTAACTACAATTTTTGAATATTTTCACTTTTAATTTTTAATAGACTATATTACTTTTTAAAACAAGTAAATATATTAGAATTACTTACAGTATGTAAAATTATTTTTTCATATCAAGTATAAGTATGTATATTACCAGGTCACATTTTTTAAAATTTTATATCTCAATATTATTTAAGTAAACTTTATGACAATGACGACAAAAAATTGTTAATTTATTTCTCTGATTCAGTAAACTTTTATTTTTTATAAACTTAGTAATATATAGTTTCTCATGTATGCACAATGGACATGGCTCATTTAATTGCTTACATATTCTAGATTATCTCATTAATTTCCATTTTACTGTAGGTGTTTTATTGGATTCTTTTAGGTGCCAGAAGTACTTTGAGAGAGATGCTTGATTTTTATATTTATTTATCCTAAATGAACTTTGATGTTCATCAAAGTTCATAGTTCATTTAGGATAAATAAATATCCTGTATCCTTGGAAACAGTGAATTATGTATTTTTGCCGTGCTTTAAAACTCAGTAAATTTTAAAATAAGTTACTCCAAAATTCGCTTGAGTATGAAATGGAACTAATGTTTTAAATTTAACTACAAAATTAAATTCGAAGCTTTTAGCTTCCATTTTTGAAACATGGTTATTACTGTGTAGTATTACAGTTAATTTATAATATTAATGCTCTGTTAATTTACACTGAGCACTATTTTGTAAAAATAAATATATCTATAAGAACACCGGATTATGTATATATATATATATATATATATATATATATATATATATATATATATATATATATATATATATATATATATGTCGGTTGTTTCACAGCTGTTGGAACAAAGCAAGCAGCCTCTCAGATGGGGAGATTTCTTGAGGAGCGTGAGGACTTTGAAGGGAAGTAACAGTGGTTCTAGCAGGATGGTACTCCTCCTCACACTGCTAATATTACCATGGCATGGTTCAGTGAACTGTTTGGGAGCGTCATATCAGCGGCAAAGCTGAAGTGAAATGGGGTACCTCACTTGCCCGATCTAAGCCTCCCAGATTTCTTACTCCTAGGGTACCTCGAGGACAGCGTCTACCAGCGCAACCCTTCCTGCATTGAAATCAGCCATCACTGAGAAGATTCAAGCGATCGGCCAGGAGGATTGTGCATGCGTTATCAACGACTTTGCATTCAACAGTGCTTTCAGTTGAATGGCGGGCAGCTGGAGCATGTCACTCTAGGTCTCATTTTAATATTTTGGTTCATGTTTGAGACGAAATGGTTGCAGATACTAAAATGTTTTCCTTTTACTTTTGAATAAATGTAATTTACCTTACTATTTCATTAGTAGTCCTTGATTTGCGTCCGATCATTTTGTTTCAAATATTGTGACACACCATATATATATATATATATATATATATATATATATATATATATATATATATATATATATATATATGTGTCTGTGTGTGTGTGTGTGTGCAGGCATGCAGAAAAATAGGAAAGAACACGTTAGGTAAATAATCCGGAGTTCCTTAGTATTTTTGCTTTTATTTTTAAAAAGACAGTGCTCCATACAGAAGTAGAGCTTATATTATAATATTTAAAAAAAAAATATGATTCCTTCACTACATAAGAGTTCTCATGTTTCAAAAACGGGATCCGAGACCCCTAATATAATTTTCGAAATTAAGTTGAATTAAGGTGTCTGGTCACGCTTCCTCGTCAAGCGAGAATTTGGGTATAAGCCTATGAGCTTATGAGAACTCTTATGTAGCGAAGGAATCATATTTTAATATATATATATATATATATATATATATATATATATATATATATATATATAGATATATATATATATATCGGTTGTTTCACAGTTGTTGAAACAAAGCAGCAGCCTCTGAGATGGGGAGATCTCGAGAAGCGTTAGGACTTTGATGAGAAGTAACAGTGGTTCCAGCAGGATTGTACTCTTCCTTACACTGCATATATTACCATGGCTTAACTCCGTTAAATGTTTGGGGCGCATCTCATCAGTCGCAAATCTGAAGTGGAATAGGCACCTCACTTTCCTGACCACCCAGATATCTTTCTCCTAGGGTAACTCAAGGACAACATCTACCAGGGAAACCTTTGCTGTATTGAAGTCTGCCATCACAGAAGATTCGAGCAATCACCCAGGAAGAATGTGCAACTTTGCATCTAACAGTACCTTCAAACGAATAGCAGACATCTGGAGCATGTACTCTACGGCTCTTTTTGACATTTTTGGTTCATGTTCGAGACTGTGTGGTCCTTGAATTGTGCACGATCATTTTATTTTAAAAAATTCTGACCCTACCCCTGTATTGGATAATCATAGTTGGCAGCGTCATTTATGGGCCGTTTCCCTTCAGGACGTAGACGCTCATGGCTCTCCACACCTTTCTGTCTAAACTTATTGATTTGTTTTCTACGGCATCTCAATCATTTTTTTTAAATAAATAAAACAGTTTTACACTGTAAGATTTTGAGGAGATAATAATGATTTAGTGGTACAATTCCTACTAATTAACCCATAGACGGGGATAGAAAAAGTGAATTTATACTTTTCCCAAGGCTACTTGTGTGTAAGTGGATATAACGAACCCAACCTGAATTGAAAATTGGTAACCCAATAAAAAGTTCTGAGCTGTTATCCATTACACCAACCATATATCCAAACTTACAGCACCTGGTATTCCCAAGGGGTCACCCTTCTAGGTACCGACCAGGCTCGACGTTGCTTAACTTCGGTGAATGTACGGGAACTGGTGTTTCAACGCGATATAGCCGTAAGACCGTATGATTAGTAGTTAGAACGATGCAATTGGCATTACAACTAGATGCTGCAAAACGGAAACTATTTATGATTCGACGTGATAAAAAGGCCAAGACGAGTTAACCCGAGATATAAGCAGTGAAAAAAGAGCAGTTTAACCGGTAGCTTAAATAAAGTGTTCGGTTTCAAATTGAGTTCACCCGGATCGAGAGACACCCGTAAAAGGCCGGAAGGTACCCCTTTGAAAATAGGATTATAACAACAGTGATGAGGTTATTAATCGGAAATTTGCGGTTCTCCTTCGAATCCGAAAAGGACGTATCGTTTCTGTATCTCATCTATGAACTCGGATGTGGATCCGCAACCGCAGGCTGGAGGCACAGAGTCTGAAACATTGAGGGTACTGAAAGTCCGTTTTCATATCACTGCTGACGATGCTCTCTGGCGTTGATGTCTGGCAGCGGTGAGTTTCTGATGTCGAGCATCTTCGAAGGTGACAGCAGCATAATGGATTGTGATTCGCCAACGTGGTCGATCACTGGGGCGCTCTTTTAGTTCTTTGGGTCTTCAAGCCTGCACTCCTGGAGGTTTACTTTCACAGCGTCTTTGTATCACTTCATTGGACGGCCTTGTTTTTTTCTTGCCGTGCAGGAGCTCTACGTACAGAAGACGTCTTGGAAAGCGGTGCTCCTTGATGCGGATGACATGCCCGACCCATCGGAGTTGGTCCTTAATGAGCATGGACTGAGTGCCTGAGGAGTGAGCACTACCCAGGACCTCAAGGTTGGTAACGCCGTCCTGTCAGCGAATTCCGAGTATGCAAGGGAAAACTCGGATGTAGATGTTATCCAGCTTCTTGATATGTCTGTGGTACATTGTCCAAAACTCACAACCATATAGAAGGTGGGGGGCGCAAAACCACCGCATTGTACACTCTGCTTTGTAAGTCAGCTGAATGTTGTATTGACTGAACATTCTGTTGCGAAGTCATCCTAATGCCTAACTTGCTTTACTGATTCGAGCATCTGAATTTAAATAATGTAAATAATCTCTGCCTTTTTAGCTATAATCATCACTTGAATTTTTAGCATCCGTCCTATTTGTCGATTCACAAAAACTAGTATGGAAAGTTAATTGATGTTTCCTTCTCTTTTACATCCTTTACGTATGTAATATGAGTTCAGGTATACCTCAGCCTACGTCGTTAATTTGTTCCAGAGGTCACGACTTAGGTCGAAAAACGACTTAAGTCGAAATAACCACACTATAAACCGCAAATAAGCACTCTTCATAGTCTATTACAGTATTTATTATACATACGTACAGTATTCTGAATAAAATAATTCATTTCCACATTATCTTCCAGTGATATAGCCTTACGCTTAGCATTAGCACTTGCACTGGGACTTTTCTTCGGAACCATGGGCAAAAATGTATTCTAGATAACAAATGAAATATAACTGAAAGAACGATAACGGCAGAGCACAGATGTAAAAAAGTCTGAATTCAAAATTGGTGTTAGAGCGCAAAGCAACGCATGAGTGACACCTGTAGGCAGGAATTTGAAATAAGAACATCTCCTGAACATACATTATAATGCTATTTTTTCATTTTGATGATTGTATGATATATATATATATATATATATATATATATATATATATATATATATATATATATATATATATATAAATGTGTGACGTCATTTGTTTACATTTGGATACGCTTTGAGCAGATATGAATGTACGTGAGAAATTCATGGAAGATTGCAGTTTAAAAGCAGTAAAATCGACGTTGCTAATCGAACGATCCCCTGTTTCTCAATCGGTAATCGTCAGGCTATATATCGGTTCCGTATAGGATACAGGTTCGATTCCTGTCGGAGGACGAATATTTTCTTTGAAGATTTCTTGGACATTCAGGCCGGTAAATGTTATTTATACTGTCTATTATAAAGAGATCATTTACTTAAATATTTGTATCTATAAAAAGAATGTATAAACATAATAATGTCTTAAAATATATATATATATATATATATATATATATATATATATATATATATAGTTTACATAATAAATTTTTTAAATATATTTAAATATGTGTTTATTGTTATTTTAGTGTTTTGACGATTCTATTTTTAACGACCGACGCAAACTTGAATAAAACGACCTAAGCTAGTTTTTTTTTTCCATATAATATTTCAGAAAAACCGGCGTATCTTCGAAAATGACGCGACTCGAAACGATTTAAACGGAGGTATCTCTATAAAATTTTCCAACCTGTCATAATTTTTCGCAGTCGTTTCAGCTGTCTCTTCTGATTTTAAGTATCAGTGTCTTTGTCACCTCGTTTCTTAATAGTTGTCAAAAAAAGTAGCATTTCCCCGGATCTAACTCGCGTTGTATTATTATGTTAAAGTGAAGCAATGAGACGGCTTAATTAAACAGTCCCCACAAAGAGCAAATTACTTTCTTTTAATTTTAACAAAATTAAGTCACATCGACGACGCAAAGGCCTAATCATCCACGGACAATTTTGCGCATCGGAATATAGACAAGAGGTCGGTGCCTTTCAAATAAGAAATTATTTGACGAAATAAAAGTGGGACATCCTTATTACGACTGGAGTTGGTTTTAATTACATTATATTTATTGGAATGATTTTATTGTGTTACGAGGTCATAGGGGAAGTAGGGGAGGCTGGTCTTCGTTGAATATCCTAAACCTAGCTAATCTGAATTACAACCCATATATTCATCGCAATTTACTTATTCACCATTAGAATTCATTGACCATCATTCAGTCGAATACTTACCACAATACCGCATGCGCACAAGGATCCGTAAAACACCCATAGCATCAAAATTCCCAAATATGTACAGATGTCTTTTCTTTTTTTTTTCCTTTTTCTTTTTTTATGAAAGCACGATACAAAGAAATTTTGAATCATGAAATGAATGGGGACGGGATGATTGGGCTCATCCCATCCCCATTCATAACGAAAATAAGATACAACAAAAAATTCAAACCATAATAACATATGCTAGTAGGGCCCGCCTATCCCACAGAAAAATAAGACCGGCCGCTGTATACTGCCATTAGTCAAAATCAAGCAGCTCACTCACTAAAGGTGAAGGAAGGATAAAATAAATTATGGGACAGGAAAACTAAAAGCTGACCCAGTCAAGATAAAAAGGGGGTAAAACTTTCAAACTATTATAAAGTATGATAGTAGGACCCGCCCATCCCTCAGAAAAATAGGAGCGGCCGCTGTATTCTGCCATTAGTCAAAATCAAGCAGCTCACTCACTAAAGGTGAAGGAAGGATAAAATAAATTATGGAGCTCGAAAACTAAAAGCTGATCCAATCAAGATAAAAAGGGGATAAAATCAAATTGGGTAATGTTGGAAATCATGACAAGGATTATAACAAAAGAGAATGCCGGGCGTAGGTCGAGAACAACACTTTCCTTTCATTTTATGTGCCATATCCTTTCATTACGTAGCCGTTCATGGCTCTCCACTTCTCCCCATCCCTTGCAGCTCTCAACAAGTTCATTCCCTCTGCTTCCTCCCTTAGTCCACGTTCTCTCATCCACTTGCTTAATTCCGCCCGGTATGCCACGCATTGTTTTCTCTTGTCTCTCTTTCCCTCTATTCGACTTGTGAGTATCAGATTCTCCAGGCCCTCCTTCCTCATTATATATCCCAGAAAATTCAGCTGCCTCTTTCTGATGTTAAGTATAAGCCTCTTCCTTGTTTGCATCCTCTCCAAGACCTCATCGTTGCTCACACACTCGGTCCATGATATCCTCAGCATCCTTCTGTAGAACCACATCTCCGTCGTCTCGAGTCTCTTCTTCATCTTTGAAGAAATCGTCCAACATTCACTTCCGTAAAGAAGGAGAGATGTCACGTAACAGCTCAGTATTTCTTTTCTTTGTTACCAAAGAAATCCTCCTGTCTTGCAATATTCTGTAGAGGACCATGCGGTGTGTGAATGTGAGAAGAGAAGATGAGTTATCTCTAGGTTATGGCTTCCGCTGGCCGGTCCAGCTACATAAGAATGTCGGACTTTAATGGAGTCCAAAGAAACAAACAAGACCGATATACATGTATGCGAACAAATATATATTAATAACAAATAGATTAATACACGAATTACAAATACATTGAAGACATGAATAAAATGTTACAGTGTCTGTATGGAAAGTTGTGTGTGTTGAATTGAATGTCCGTACGGGTGTGTATTTTGTTTTAGCGTGTTCCCAGAATATGGGAAACGCTGTTTGTGTATAAGAGTTCACATAAGAAATTTTAAGAGAAAGTTTTATACCTCGCCTCACGCGCGAGGTTGCGGCCCGCGGCCTAAGTCGAGATAGTTGCTCGTACGTGCGCGTAAGCAGAGAAAAGAGAGAGAGAGGCGAAAGGTCAGCCAGTATTTATACTCCCGGGAGAGAGAGACCCCTGTTGACGGGTTAAGGAAACGAGGAGGAGCTAACTGCGACAATTCTGCCCAGCTTTTGGAATGCGTCCTTGGCCACCCCAATCTACTGATCTCAGCGTCGCAAACGTTTATCAGATATTTAATAACTAGGTAAACAAAAAAATGTCTAGCTTAATCAGGGGAAGAGTCCGATATGAAACCGACCTGTTGCGACAAAAGTAAACTAAAAAAAAAATCAATGTTGGCTTCGTTCTCACGAACCAGGCTCGCAAGTTTCAAATACAAGGAATAAGCAGTATTTACATTAGTCGGACTATTGTCCTCATCTTTGTCGCCATATTTGTCAGAACGCTTCGGCCGTTGTACGCTCCGGCCTTCTTCAGGTGGTTAGAATTTCGAACCGAACCCTTTATTTCGATCACTGGGGTAGACTGTTCTAATTCCACGAGCCATGTTTGATGGATGTCAGTTATCAGTTATCTCCTGCTAATTTTCCCTCTGAAAGTTCTCCTCTGCCTTAACCGGGTATTGAACTCACACACTTTGGGTCTGTCACTGGATCTAACCAACGCCTTTATCCACTGTGCCATGTGTCCTTGAGGAAATATAGACAGACTCACAAGGAATAAAAGCAAAAAAAAAATCTTTCCTAATTTATAGAAGAAACACACTGGAATTTCTTCCTAACCAATAAGATAGTTCGCTTTTCGGTCATTTTTTTTTCATCAAACTTAGTTCTGTTCTTGCTTTGACGCCAGACCACTGCGATCGCTTGTCTGTATCCCCTTTTGTGTGTCAACAGAGTTCTTAGTTTGTGAAATTTTTACCTTATTAATGACGCTTTGACTGAGATATATTTTTTTTACTTGATTAATGTTCTTTTCTGTTCTTTTTCTTTTTGCGGTCATTTCTCTTAATTACATTTAACCCTGGCTAATTACTGTAAAACTGACACAAAGTTCTTTCTGCGAAAAAAAAGCTAATTTAGATCATGGTCAACTTGATATATTTAGGGAGGATACTAGAATAATAATGTTGATAATAACTGAGAACAAACAGCCTACATAAGGTTGAAAAAAATTACTCGCTACAAGGCGATTGAAATTTCGAACCGAACCCTTTATTTCATCCAGCGGGGTAGATTGTTCTAACTCCACATGCCATGCCTCTTCCAGATGTCTTAGTTATTTTCCATTAACTCAAATCTTTGGTTCACCACTGCTGTGGCATGGTATTGAACTCTTTGTCTCTAGTCTCTTGATCTAACCAATGTCTTTATCCACTGGGACACGTGTCCTTGAAGAAATCTGTGTACGCATTTTTGGGACTTATAAACCTAATGTCGCAGCAACCATTTTTTTACCAGTGCTCATAATGCAATGTTTGTTATTATTATTGTATTTATTACTAGAGCTTATATTGTAATTTTTGTTGTTATTCATTGCTTTTCTCTAGCACTCCTTATTACTGGTTCTCGTATTATATTCATTTCTATGCTTGGTCGACTCAGGGGAATTTTGTAGCCTAACATATGTTTTCATATTTTCCAGCGATGTTCTCTATTATGTCAGAGATTTTATTTTAAAGATATAATCTTCTGTAAATCAAGAAAAGTTAAATGTGAATTATCTGGGTAGCCGAGTTTTGTGTCTTAAGTTTAATCAGCACGAGATTTACGCCGGATGAGCCTTGCATCGCGAAACTCTTGAGTCGGCTAGCCGAACGTTTTTTTGATTTATTCCATAGATAAAATTATAAAAATTCGCAGACTCATTACAAACCAATATTAAACACTTCGACGTATTGTAATGATTAGCAAGCTTATCTGGCTAGATCAATTACGAGGTATTAGTGAGTTTGATTCTCACTGGGTGCTCCTTAATATCGATAGTGTGCCACATCTACGCTATGCTCAGTAAAACAAGGGCACCTCGGCGTTGGGTTATCGTTAGCAAACTTATTTCGCTAGTCTAATTACCAATGAGTAGTTTCTTCGATCTGGGTTCTCCAGAATTTAACCCTTGTGTCACATATAAACTGCGCTTAGAAAATCGCCATTGAAAATCAATGTAATTTCACTTCTGACTGCAATTTTATAGAATTAAATTCAGATATCCGATAAAGTCGTCTCTTAGCTAATTTTTAAGTTGCATTTTCATTTCCGAAATATTTTACTTAAACACCCAAACATACCTAGATGTTATGTCCTATGGTAATTTACCCACGTACGCATGGATTCTCCCAGCTGTAAATAGGAGCAGGTACTGTCTTTTAGTGAGGGTAGTTTCCAGCAGTAAGCTCTGACAGTCAGACCGAACATTCTTGCTGTAACACTCTCGTTTGTATTACTGATTCTGTTAATATATTTCTTTAACTCTGTTCCCCTCTTTGCGCCTTTATTTCTGGCCTTAACAAGGCCGCAACATTATGCTCTGGGAGAAAAAAAAACACGCACGAATCAGTCATTCCAATGCGAAACATCTTATCTTGAAATATAAGAGCTCGTCACAGACTGACGTAAAATATAACAAATCTCTTAAACCAGTTTAAATTTACTATTTAATGGGCTAGATGTAACCGTAAGTTCTATGCTAACAGTTTCTTCTTCCGCACTTCTCGCATGTGAATACTCACCTGGATCCATGTTTCCCAGCATGCTTTCTGATTACTCTTCAATTCCTCTCGCTCCCTAATATTTATCTGTTTTTCTTTTTCTTCTACGCCCAGTAACTCTTTGTGATTTAGTGCCTAGTATCATGGTTATGAAATAATGCATCGACTGTTTTCCATCAAGGACATCTCTAATTTCTTTAATATTACAAATTAAAAAAAAGTAATAACTGCTGTCATGGCGGCTGCGTTTAATTAACGAATGCGTTAACAAGCCCAAGATTTGACATGGTGATATAAGATGGCGTGAAGGATGGCACCTCCAAAGCTACAGTCACATATAAACCTGACAATTTTATTACGACAAATATTATTATAGTGGATACTCGCACTTGAAATAGACGACTCATTTTTATTTTAAACATCGGGTGTTACCTCTACCGGGCTGTGCATTCGAGAAAACTCAATAAAGAAAAGGTGCTCTCCGGCGGGGATCACATCTGAGACATTTGCTTTGTTGAGATTTCTAGAATATTCAGGATGATAGACGTAATTCACAGTGTTCAAGATAAAAATGGACGTCGAGGTGATTCTCTTGACATAAATTTCTAGGTGTGTGTGTGTGTGTGTGTGTGTGTGTGTGTGTGTGTATGTGTTATAAATAATACATACGACGATCTTTCCGAACTATCATATCAGCTCAGGAAACGTACCTTAACGTAAACATTGACAACATATTATGAAATGGATTAATTATCGGACTTAATCCATTTCATAATATGTTGTCGATGCTTACGTTAAGGTACGTTTCGTGAACAGATATGATCGTTCGGGAAAGATCGCCGAAACACACACACACACACACATATATATATATATATATATATATATATATATATATATATATATATATATATATATATATATATATATATATATATATATATATATATATATATATATATGATTCGGTGTTTATAAACAGTAATTTGGACTTTGCTAACCAGACGCTTCTTTGTGGCTGAATGGTTAGCATCAAATCAAATGATTGTTCCCATTGGGGTTACAGGTTCGATTCCTGTCGGAGATGTGTGTGTATATATATATATATATATATATATATATATATATATATATATATATATATAACCTTATAGGCAGCGTAACGTGCATACATATCTATATCTATCTATCTATCTCTCTCTCTCTCTATATATATATATATATATATATGCACGTTACTATGCGTATAAGTTTACTACACCTGCCTTAAGAAACTTCCTCAAGGAACGAAACGCTATGGCATAAAAGGTTTTCATTGTCATTCTCTCTCTCTCTCTCTATATATATATATATATATATATATATATATATATATATATATATATATATATATATATATATATATATAAGGTCAGGTTGATTAGTGGTTTAGTTAAACGGTGTGAATGCCTATTAATGACAAATCAATTGACTGGTAATTTTGTCTAGTTTTAATATAATAATTATTAATATAAAAAATCAAGATGAAAGAAAATGTGTATTACAACGAAATTAAAATCAACAATCGATAAATAAATATTTCACCAGTAAACTTTCAGTGTTTTTTAAATAACGAAGTTTTACTCGTGTAAACCATTGTCATGACAATAAAAGATGGCGTTTACGAAAAATACACACGATTACTTTACTCAGACGTAATATTTGATGAGATACACTGACTGAAAATTATTTAATTTACAATAAAAATTTAAAAGATATGAAGCATTTACTTCTGGTGTGCGTAGGAAAAACCATTTCCTCTATTCTATTGATAATGCCTAAAAAAAACATAGACAAAACTGCTCGGATGTATAGAACATTCTGACAGTTTTTGTACACTTTATGTCCAGAAAAAGAAATCACCTCTACGAATACAAGAAACATCGAATGAAAAGCTTAACCACAATCATTTGTCTTTAACGAAACTTGTATAATTAAAAAGATTGATTTTGAAATCGAATTCACCTCAAGCAAAGCAGTAAATGGAGTTACCGGGTGTAAAAGAATTGTGAACATTAGAAGAGTAATCAGGAAAACTGTGGATAATGATTGCCATTGCATTTAAATGTTTGAAGATCAAAGTTAGCCGGAAAGCATAGAATCGGAAGACAATTCCAGAAGCGATAAGGGCAAGAAAAGAAACTGTTAGCATAGAACTTACGGTTACATCTAGACAAGTCAATTTAAATTGATGAGTCTTTATTGTTAATCTAGTACTGTGCTTAAAGTCTTGGTACCATAGCAATGTGATCAACCGAGCAATTACCATGAAATTATTCATAAAAAGAA
This sequence comes from Acanthosepion esculentum, assembly GCA_964036315.1. Lineage (NCBI taxonomy): Eukaryota > Metazoa > Mollusca > Cephalopoda > Sepiida > Sepiidae > Acanthosepion > Acanthosepion esculentum. The sequence goes on along the minus strand of OZ038516.1, from coordinate 14,388,189 downwards.
AATGGGAGGCAACTTTACGGCGGTGGGAATGAGACAGAAGCCGAGATGCCATATCAAGACCATTAATATTGCTGGATTTTTCCAAGAATCTCTCGATAAATAACAGGATCACCAGACCATATATGGTAGCAATATTCTAAGACTGGATGAATGGTAGACTTATAGATATGTATGATAGATTCTGAAAGGAAAAATTGTCTCGCACGACACAGTGAACCAACTTTCTTAGCAGCTGACCTAGCAATGGATTTAATATAGTCTTTTCACTTCATGTCAGCTGAGAACGTTAGCCCGAGAAGGCACGATATTCTAAGCATGGACGAATGGTAGACTTATAGATATGTAACATAGATTCTGGAGAGAAAAATCGTCTCACATGACACAGTGAACCAACTTTCTTAGCAGCTGACCTAGCAATGGATTTAATATAGTCTTTTCACTTCATGTCAGCTGAGAACGTTAGCCCGAGAAGGCACGATATTCTAAGTATGGACGAATGGTAGACTTATAGATATGTAAGATAGATTCTGGAGAGAAAAATTGTCTCACACGACACAGTGAAGCAACTTTCTTAGCAGCTGACCTAGTAATGGATTAAATATAGTCTTTTCACTTCATATCAGCCGAGAATATTAGCTCGAGATTGCTGCCTGAATACACAATTATATATATATATATATATATATATATATATATATATATATATAGTAATGCACCAGGTCACTGTCTTCGATCCTGAAAAAGTGTGGTTGCTTCTGCACAATGCCTTGACTGCTATAATCTTGACCCTCATACGTCGAATACGACGGGAGAGTCCACTATATATATATATATATATATATATATATATATATATTCAAACATGTAGTGTTGAATGTTAAAGACAACATAGTCTTGCATATTTTCTTTTGAATTTTCTCATATTCTCTAATGAGACTTTTTATTTGAGAATAGTTTCGAAATATGTAAAATAAAAATAAAAAGTCTCATTAGAAGAAAATATGTAAGACTATGTTGTCTTTAACATTCAACACTACATGTTTGAAAGAAAAGTTGCTGCCAAATTACACACATATATATATATATATATATATATATATATATATATATATATATATATATATAGGGTGACCCAAAAAACGGGAACTTTATAACAATCCAATAAAACCAAGAGTGATGGAAGAAAAATATATAATTCATAGTAATTGAAATCTTAAAACATGCCATTTAAGAAACATTGATGGAATTTTCATTTTTTTTAAATTACGTCCTGTAGAGGGCGTCCGCCTGTACGAATGCATTCTTGAAATCTGCTCTTGAGATTCCTCATTGACTTCTGCAACATCTCAGCTGGGATACTGTGAATTTCATTCTCGTTACTAAAATGGCGAAATGTTTACTTGCTCAAGGTCACTGTCTCGCAATGTTGCCACTTGCTCATGTCTGGCAATACGCACTTCAAAAATTCCCGTCTTTTTGTTCACCCTGTATATATAAATAAAGACAAAAATTGTCTAAAGTTTGAGTATTTTTTATTATGCTGTTCCTTGATCGAATGTTTCGGCTAACATGAACCATCTGCAGAGTGGTTCTGTGGACATTTAAACAAAGGTATTCACCATCAAAGATGATATTGTGTTACTTTGACAGAGAAGATTGCTATGCAGCGATAACCGCTTCAGAATAGAAGATGCAGGTTGTAAATTCGTGATGCGATTTTATTATGTTGTACCACGTGAGAGAACGAGATATTAAAAACAGAACCAGATGTCGAGATGCAATGTAATGTGTTGTGATTAGTTTTTTGTCTTTATTTTCTAAAGAAATTAAAGCCATTATACTAAGTTTAGAACGGCTCATGATCAAACATAATATACATTCGTTGTCTGTTCTGTTTAAGAATATATCTTTGAATAATGATCTGCTGGTCCAATACACTAAATAAATACACACACACACACACACACACACACACACACACACACACACACACACATATATATATATATATATATATATATAAGTCAACACAGTCAGAGGCGAGAGTCTTTTTCATGCTAGATGTATTTACACACGCTCTATCCCTGATATTGAGCACTTTATCCCATAAATATAGCACACTTTAAGATTATATTTCTTCATATATATATATATATATATATATATATATATATATATATATATATATATATATATATATATGGGTTAATCATTGTTTCCCTCTTGCTCCCGATATGTACTGTGAGTGACAAATTTTCCAAGCCTTCTTTCCTCATGATGCACCCCAGAAATTTCTTCAACTGTCTCTTTCTAATTTAAGCGACCATTTGCTTTCTATTTCCCGTAAAACTTGCTAATTTCTTGCATGATTTATCTATGGTATTCCCAGCATTCTTTTTCACGACCAGCTTACTGCCACATCACGTTGAAACCCCGTTCCCGTGTGATTACTGAAGTTAATCAACGTCGAGCCGAGTAAGTACCTGGACGGGTGACCGCTTGGGAATATCAGGTGTTCTAAGCTTGGATGTACAGGTGGTGTAATGGATAATGGCTCGGGATTTTTAATCTGAGAACCGTGTTCCAATTGCAGTCGTGTCTCGTTATGCTCACTTGCAAATAATCTCTAGAAAGCTATAGATTCATTTCTTATCCCTCCATCTATAAGTTAATTAATTAGACTTGTATCATTAAACCATTATTATCTCAAAACAAAAATGCTTACAATCTAAAATAGATTCTGGCTTTAAATAACCTACAAAAGCCGTAGAAAATGAAATACTGATTAGCTACACAGGCATGTCTTTTAGATTTATTTACAACCTCTGGAATATAAATGTATAGAAACTACCGTAGACACAAAGTGAGGGGTCAGTTTATATATTGATTGTAATATGAAATTGATCCCTCACTTTATATCCACATTATAATTTCTTGTTTGTTGTGAAGCCGTAGAAAACGAATGAATCAATCAATGAAATACTGATTAGCTACACAGGCATGTTTTTTAGATTTATTTACAACCTCTGGAATATAAATCTATAGAAACTACCGTAGACACAAAGTGAGGGATCAGTTTATATATTGATTATAATATGGAATTGATCCCTCACTTTATATCCACATTATAATTTCTTGTTTGTTGTGAAGCCGTAGAAAACGAATGAATCAATCAATAAAATACTGGTTAGCTACACAGGCATGTTTTTTAGATTTATTTACAACCTCTGGAATATAAATGTATAGAAACTACCGTAGACACAAAGTGAGGGGTCAGTTTATATATAGATTGTAATATGGAATTGATCCCTCACTTTATATCCACATTATAATTTCTTGTTTGTTGATAAGCCCTAGAAAACGAATGAATCAATCAATGAAATACTGATTAGCTACACAGGCATGTCTTTTAGATTTATTTACAATCTCTGGAATATGAATGTATAGAAACTATTGTGGCCACAAATGAGGGATCAGATTATATATTGATTGTAATATAGAATTTGTCCCCCTTTTTTTGTCCACATGATAATTTCTTATTTTTTATCAGCTTCTGATTAGGTATCAATCCGCCTCTACTCCACCCGGATATGGGTTAGTTAGTAAGATTTGTATCTATAAATCATTATTATAATCGCCCCCCCCACACCAACAAAAAAATACAATCCGAACTTTGACTTTAAATACATAATTTTCCTGTTTTTCATCATTCTTATTTTTTGGTATATGACTTATAATCTTTTTCCAAATATTAACTTATATAGTGTTTTTGAAGATAATGTTTGTTTGTTTTTTTTAAAAAATAACCGAAAATTAAATTTTATGACTTACTTTTTAAAATGAATGACATTGCTTAGTTCGGATTGCTATACACAAATCATTAAAAGCCAATATTAAGTTCTCAATTCCAGTAAGAAGTGTTGTAGCGGAAGTCGCCCCACCCTGACTATAAAGCAGTGAACGGTGTATATTACTCAAGATCAACAACGAAACGATGATAAATTCTAACAATTCATGCCATTTTTATGGAAAAGACTGCAAGTCAGCTATTGGGCTGAAGGGACACAAACATTCACAAAAATACATCTGATGAAAGCAAAATCTGGTATCTACCATCTTCCTGGCGGGTTTTAAAATCTGTCCAGTTTTAAAATATATTCGTTTAAGGGACAAACCAGTCTTAAAATAATGCCCATTCTCGACCTCGAGTTAGCAGCCATCATTACTCAAGCGAGATAATTTCCCGCATTTTATTTTGTCGACTGTTTTTAAGTAGATAAAATATAATTATAAAAAAAAATCTTACCATTTCTGTAACGGTCCCACTCGGAAAATTCAAACCTCTTGTCTACAAAGGGAACGCCGGCAGCGGCGAACATCATACGCAGAATTTCGGCACGGCCCCGGCCATTGAAGTAGTATAGGGTGTAGTTAGGCATAGTTAGGTATATATATTTTTTTACCCTTTTGCTTCTATCTTGGAAATGTCAAAGAACTGTCGAAGAGTTGTCTGAACAGAAAGAATCGAAAATCAGAGAATGTATAGTCAGATCTGACTCAGAGAACGTCGTCTGGAACAATAGAAAGATTACAGCGTCAGGTTCAAGGACGACCATGCAATATTCCTCAGTTGATTGGTATCTAGTAATAGCGACTTTTTTGCTTTTTTTTTTTACTTTTCAAGAGAATGGTTCTTAAATGACGATGAGTGGTTAGCAAGTTGTTTTTGTCGGTCAGACCTATTGTGAAGGATTGTGGTTCTTTTGTTTTTCCTACACGATAATCGTTCGCTATTCGGTTGAAACAACCACAGAATCGTTGTTAAGGATCTGTGTTGGAGTATATGAGCAAAGAATTAAACCTTTCCTAATATCAAAAAGCATTTTCAAGATTGTTATTATTTCAAAATCACAATTAAATGCGCATATATCATAAAATATATATTTCAAACATAGGTGGAGACATACAATAATCACTGAGGCCAGAAAGAGCCATCAGGAAATTGTGGAGAGCTATGATCCCAACTTACTGAACGGACACCGCGCCTAGAACAAGTAATAGATAACTGCACAGGAATTGGAAGTAAAATTACAAAGAAAAAGAAGTTGTGGAGAATGATAATTTCTCACGGTCCGAAGGGATACAGCACATAGAAATAAACCTCACAACATAGATTGAACCAGCATTCTCTTACCCTGGAAAATTAAGGTGTGCTTTAACCACTCGGCCACGGAGACCTCTATAACTAATCAACGCTTCTTTAACGATTTTATGCACTTCAGAATTCACCTTAGGTTTTCCAATTCTATATCTGTTAATTTATTTGTTTTATTGTCATATTCACGACGTTTCGGCCGTTGTACGCTCCGGCCTTCTTCAGGATCTGTCTGCATATTCTGAAATTAAAATTTTAAATATTTACACTATTTACATTGTTCCGACAGTTGTCCTCATATCTATTGTCATATTTACGACGTTTCGGCCGCTGTACGCTTCGGCATTCTTCAGGATCTGTCTGTATATTCAGAAATTAAAATTTTAAATATTTACACTATTTACATTGTTCCGACAGTTGTCCTCATATCTATTGTCATATTCACGACGTTTCGGCCGTTGTACGCTCCGGCCTTCTTCAGGATCTGTCTGTATATTTTGAAATTAAAATTTTAAATATTTACACTATTTACATTGTTCCGACAGTTGTCCTCATCTTTATTGTCATATTCATGACGTTTCGGCCGTTGTACGCTCCGGCCTTCTTCATTTTTCTTAAACTCCGTAAGAGATCAAGAGAGAAAACACAAAAAACACAGAAAACACTGGCATTTTCAGTTATGTTTGGGTCAGTCACGCGTATTAAAACCGTGGATAATTCTATGTGTATGTAGGTTTGCGAAGATTCTTGTCTAAGTTTCAACGGATGGTAATATGTAATTGTAACTTTGTGTGTGTGTCTAGTGGGTTTTTTTTTTCACCTTTGTGCGGTCAATATGTGCCGCGTGGAGTCACAAGATTATAATTTATGGCTCGCCTCTTCAAGAATCTATTCTTTGTATTAGATGGATATAAGTTACATTATTAAAGAATGGATTCAAAGAAAGATGGTGATGTAATGTAATGTTGTAAGCGTGTGTTTACAGTTCTCAATGTAATTTCTCTTTAAAAAATTATTTTTTAAAATTAGGGTGACATTTGGGAAGTCAACGTTATGTCCAGCATCGTTTCGATGCAAAACGAGTTTGATCGTTTGGTCAAACGCAAGTCTCTCTTGTGTTCATAGATGCAGACTTTTTGATCAAGTGATGCCTCCCCCACACAAACGTTATTTATAATTTAAACTATTTCTTTGGTAAACCCCGGCATTTGAATCGGTGTTGGCTTTATTTTTCTTCTTAATTATATCTCCGCTTGTCTTGGAGGTGGAGGTAACGATCCTAGTATTAGGGATGACTAATTTGTTTGCAAGTTTAGTAGAAAGAATATTAGGGTTCAGGATTATAAATTTTGTGTAACTTAAATGTGCCATTGGTTGTATTTGCTTTTTGACTTTGTGGATTTTGTAAGCTAGTTTTTTTTTTGCATTGTAGGCAGTAGGAAAATTTTCTTAATACATCTCTCTTCTTCATTTAGGTATTCCTGGTTAAGGGATCTATGGTGAAATCCTATAACTAGTCCATATTTTATTCTTTGATTGTGGTTGAAATAGAAGTTGATCAGATCATTTTTGTTCGTTGGTCTACTTATATAGAAGTTGATCAGATCATTTTCGTTTGTTGTTTTAATTATATTTTAAGGTATATCGTAATTTACCTTAAAATCTAATTTGTCATTGCTGCGTATTGATAACATGTCGACGAATGGTATAGAATTGTTTATTTCAAATTCGTGTGTGAATTCAATGTTAGTTTCAATCTTATTGAGCTTTTTTGTTATGCCTAATATGTATGTATCTTGGGTATATAATAAGAAGACGTCATCCATATATCTTAGGTAAATAGTAACTATCTAATACAAAGTATGATGTGTCTAAGAGAAACGGATTCTAAGATTTCTAGAAAAGGGCAACCGACAACAGCACTGATAGGTGACCCCATAGGTAAGTTACATTTCGGTTTGAGAGAATATTTTTAGAAAAGAAAGAGTGTTTCGTAATTAGTTTGAATATTTTTGGGGTTTCGTGGACGGGTAGAAGAATCTGTTCTTTGGATTTTTGTGGTGGTTTCTCGGTATATTGAGGCATTTCGTGATGAGTATGTTTGGCTGATGTCTAAGCCCGCCATAACCATGTTTTCCATATGGACGTTTCGTATTCTTTGGATTGAGTCACCAAATTATTTTATATGTGTTACAATTTTTGTGTACCTTGAGGTAACTAGTGAACCAACCCAAATGACTTGACTCACTTTATAGTTCCCCAAAAGAAGGTTAACCAATCAGGAGACGTGAAATATTCAATCCGTCGTGTATAAAGGCGGCCATTTTGTTTACTCTCTCCGAATATCCAGTGCCAACCTGTCAGAAGCGAAAGAACTACGCTCTGCTACTTTACCGGGATATCCACTGGTAACCTGAGCTACGCTTCCCTACTGTCTTCGAAATATTCACTGCCAACCTCTGGATTCTATACTCAAAGACTACCGTCTTCATGAACAACAATATGTGTTGTGTTGATCGATCTTAGGAACGGAGTTAGGACATTTGCAGTGGCTCTGGCTAATTTGTGGTGCTCACTGTTGATAACAGACATGGGTCTGATGTTTACGTCAGATTTGAGTGTTTCGGGTAAGCCGTATATTGTGGTTATGCTGAGGTGGTATACTATTAATCTTGTCAATGGCTTGCTTTCATTTATTTAACATTTTCTTAACTGTTTTGTCGAAATTGTGTTTCTGTGTTTACAATTTACTCATTGTTTTTTTGTGTAGGTGTTGTCTTTAATTAGGAAGGATTCTGTTTTTGTTCCATGTAGACGTTGACGACCATTATAATTATTGCTCCTCCGTTGTCGGATGAAGCCATAAAGTATTATGCACAAGAACATAAGGCAAGATGTTTATTGTTCTGCAATCGGAGAGCTGTGCTCAAATTCTACAGTGTCTGTTCCATTCATATTATTATCATCACTAATGTCCATGAGAAAACTTTGAATACATCTTTTCTCCTATAGTTAAGGATTAAACAGGAGAATAGACTGGGATAAATATAAAAACATCTAAAGCTATTTATTCGTCCAAAGTTTACAAACTATTAAATAAGCGTCTTAAACAATCCCCACTCATTTTTCGTGGATAAGCTTTTCGTACCCGCATGTATTAAAACACGTGACACATGACTGACCAATGAGAACTGACCAAGCAGAATTCAAAATATCATTGCTTCGTTTTTTTTGTCAGTTTTCCCTCAATCTCTGACAAAGATTTAATAAAGGTGAAACATGTTGGATTGATAAACGTTTCCTATTTTTTCTTTTATTTAATCATAGAATTAGTTATAACCGAGATGGATTTTTAAGGTGTTTTCTTACTATAACTTTACATATATATATATATACATACATACATATACATAGATACATATATATATATATATATATATATATATATATATATATATATATATATTTATTATAATTTTATCATATAGACAAAACCATTTTATTCACAACAAAGATGCAACTTGGTTTCAGTGCATTTTAACTGCATATCTACGGGTGATGGTCGACCCTCACCCGTAGATGTGCAGTTAAAATGCACTGAAACAAAGTTGCATCTTTGTTGTGAGTAAAATGGTTTTGTCTATATGATAAAATTATAATAAATAAATAATTATCGCTCTACTACATGTATTGAGCTCTTTTTTGAATGAATGCTGCGAACGTTAGAATTTATATATTTTATATATTACTTTCGTTCCCACCGCATCGGATATATATATATACATTTTTATGTTTAACATTCTTTTTATAGATACAAGTATCTAAGTAAATGCTCTGTGTATAATAAACAGTATTAAATAACATTTACCGGCCTGAATGTCCGTGAAATTTTCATAGAAAATATTCGTCCTCCGACAGGATTCGAACCTGTATCCTATACAGAACCGTCATATAGCCTGACGTGCCTTAACCGCTCGGCCACAAAGTATCGTCCCGTTGGCAAGGTCGAATTTACTGCTTATAAAGTCCGGCAATTATATTAAAATGTCTTTAAATAACTGTCGGACTTTGTACATTTCATAATATATATATAAGTGTGTATATATATATATATATGTATGAAAAATATAGTTTTATGGTGTGCTATATTTATGGGAATAAGTGCTCAATATCAGATATATGGCGCATGTAAATATAAATATAAAAGTGAACATTGAAATCAACACTTAGAGGCGACAGGCTGTTTCATGCTAGATGCAATCGTCAGGCCGCAAATGTTGGATTTTTTCTCAACTATTTATATATATGGGTCAGTGGTGCATTGTGGGTAATCTATTCTGACGGTTATTTTGGCGGGAGTGGCTTTTTAGTTTATTTATTTATTTGTTTGTTTGGGTTCATTTATTTTACATGTTTTTCATTTTCATTTTGTATTATTTATTCTTATCGGGTTTTTGATGCTTTATTAAAGTTGTAAAAAAAATAAGTGGGGATTGTTTAAGTCGCTTATTTAATAGTTTGTAAACATTGGACGAATAAATAGCTTTAGATGTTTTTATATTTATCCCAGTCTATTCTCCTGTTTAATCCTTAACTATAGGAGAAAAGATGTATTCAAAGTTTTTCCCATGGACATTAGTGATAATAATATGAATGGAACAGACACTGCAGAATTTGATCACGGCTCACCGATTGCAGAACAATAAACATCTTGCCTTATGTTCTTGTGCATAATACATCATGGCGCCATCCGACAACGGAGGCGCAATAATTATAATGGTCGTCAACGTCTACATGGAACAAAAACAGAATCCTTCCTAATTAAAGACAACACCTACACAAAAAACAATGAATAAATTGTAAACACAGTTTCGACAAAACAGTTAAGAAAATGTTAAAAAAACGAAAGCAAGTCCTTGACAAGATTAATAGTATACCGCCTCAAAACAACCACAATATACGGCTTACCGGAAACACGCAAATCTGACGTAACCATCAGACCCATGTGTGTTATCAACATAACACGCCTTGAGTATAATACAACCATAGGTTTCTGAAGCTAAAAACAAGGAATAAATTAAATCCGTGAGTATAATTCAACCCCGTAGTGCAGCCATTCCTATGTAAATTTACTTTGAAAGTTGTGCTATATTATCCATTAAAATCACAATGTAGTACATGTATTTCATTAAAATATTGAATCTTACACGATATTAAAGAATAGAAAAGAACCGGATGTGTCGACATGAAGCGTTTCTTCTAACTTCCGTTTCAACATTTTTTTTCAGATTTTCTGGAATAGGTACTAACTAGCCATACCTGGTATTAAATTTTAAGTTGTTAATTAATCTATCATAATTTTCTGCTTGATATAATTTTATTAAATTTCTGTATAGTAATAACCTATGAAAATGAAAAAAAAACAGTGTCTTTCATTCAGAATAAAGACAGCAAACTTTAAAAACAAAAACACAGGAAAATAAACTCTTGTGAGAAAAAGTGTTCTAATTTTAAACGTTTCAACAAACGAAGGAATATGAAACAACAAGCTAACAGCAGATTATCGCCTATTTTTCAAGTGGAAAAAAATAAAAATGAAGATACAATAGTCTCACCTTTGTTATTGGGATTTTCCCAATTATATTTGGTAACGAAAATATTGTGACGCCAGCAAGAAGAAAGGAACACAAACACAGATTAAGATGCTTGAAAAATACTTGTATTTGTAGAAAAAGAGAGGAAAGTTTTCTTGCAAACAGTCGGGTTTGCGGAACTTATCTGAAAGATGCGTCCTTTTAACGGTTTTACATTTCCTGTGTCATTTTGGCTGGGTTGAAGAAATAGAGCCTTGACTTCTGTGCTTCACACGGCATGGTATTTAGATGACGGAGAGTGCAGACGGGGAACGTCTCGTCTCTGAAGTCCCAACAAGCAAAAGAGGAAGAGGGTTCATAAAAACCGCTCTCGTGAGGGTTGGTGAAAATCTAAAAAGGTAGTCTGTGATTGGTTGTTTTTCATCCAATCACAGGGCTCCCAGTTAGCGACTCCGTAATAATTTCAATATTGTTGTAATATTATCAATATTGTTGTAAATGTTACTAAAATTCGAAAATCTTTTGGGATCATTTCTGTTAATTTACCCCAAATATTATAAAGTTAATATCGCAAATATTAATTCATCCCAAGAAATTATAAGTTTTAAATCCAAATTTGCTTTTATTATTAATTTTTTGGCACTTTTTTGAAATTATAAATTTTAAATCGAAATTTGCTTAGCTTGTTTCGCAAAAACTCCAGCGCTCAGAATGAAATACGTTTATCAAAAAATTAGGGAGTTACTCATATTTCGTAAGTCTGGATGGTAATCGACGTACTTACAATTAAAAAAAAAGATCTCTTTTTGGTTTGCTTATAGGGGGCAGCGCGAATTTTGGCCCCACACTTAGCAGTAGCGCACCAGAGTCGCCGAAATTTGGGTCATTCATTAAATGTCGAACCACCAGGAGTGCAATGGCAGGAACACGCTATGGGATAATTTTGTGTGAAGTTTAGTAAATATAAATTCATTTTATTTTGGGGTGAATTAATATTTTGGGGTGGATTCCCTGTGATAATGTTTAAAAATCAATTTCCATGAATTTCCTGTTTTTGAGACAAAAAGCATTTTGTAAACAATTGTTATCAATATCTGCCGACATTTTGTTTTATTATATATTAAGGTAACTGAATGTATTTTTAATCTTGCTGTCTCAAATAAGAAGTGGAAGTGGAGTGGAGGTCATATTATACACAATGCAACGATAACAGTCGTAAAACTGCAGACGCAGATCATAAATTTAAGATGCGGTTCTATGACGTCATACCATGAGATAGACAGACGTATTACAACAGAAACAATGTTTAGATACATCCGCTATTCCGCGACTGTTATCGTCAAAATAACAAAATATCATCTTTGGATATCTTTGTTGCAATGTCCGTATAACAACTCTGAAGATGGCTCATGTGATCCGAAAGCATAGGACCAACTTAATTAAAAAAAATGTCTAAATGGTGGACAATTTTTATCTATATTTTCACCAAAAGTTGAAGTAAATATTCGAACATCAGAACGGCTCATGATCAGACATAACAGACATTCATTGTCTGTCATAATTAATAATATATGTTTAAATAATAATCTGCTGCCCCAATACACTAAGGTGTCTGTTTTATAACTATTTGATTCACACACACACACACACACACACACACACATATATATATATATATATATATATATATATATATATATATATATATATATATATATATATATATATATATATATATATATATATACACATATATATATATATATATATATATGTATGTATGTATTATAAATTAATAGATTTAAAATATGGTTTTACCGCTACACAGTGATAACCATGTTTCAGAAATGGAAGCTAAAGCCCCTGAATTTAATTTTGTTATTAAACCAAAGACATTAGTTCCATTTCCTCATCAAGCGAATTTCTGAAACATGGTTATCACTGTGTAGCGGTAAAACCATATTTTAAATCTATTAATTTATAATATTAATGCTCTGTAAATTTAAATTTACATTGACCACTATTGTGTAAAAATAAAAATATCTATAAGAACACCGGATTTTATATCTTATTGTTTTTCCCTTCTTATTTATATATACATATATATGTATGTATATATATATATGTGCAGGTATGCAGACAAATAGGAAAGAACCCGTTAGGTAAATAATCCGGAGTTCCTTCGTATTTTTGCTTTTATTTTTAAAAAGACAGTACTCCATACAAAAGTAGAGCTCATATTATAATATTTTTTTAAAAAATATGATTCCTTCGCTACATAAGAGTTCTCATGTTTCAAAAGCGGGAGCCGAGACCCCTAATATAATTTTTGAAATTAAGTTAAATTAAGGTGTCTGGTCACGCTTCCTCGTCAATCGAGAATTTCTTAATCCAACTTAATTTCAAAAATTATATTAGGGGTCTCGGATCCCGCTTTTAAAACATGAGAACTCTTATGTAGCGAAGGAATCATATTTAAAAAAAAAAATTATAACATATATATATATATATATATATATATATATATATATATATATATATATATATACTGGATTCTGCCGTGGGTTTTCCAACATATGAGGGTCAAGCAATTCAGATCCTAGGAACCAACTGCCAATATGCTTTGATTATAGTGGTGAAGGTTTCGTGCTTTTTTAGAGCCGAATACAGACATCTGATGCACTAAATGCCACAATGTTCTCAAACAACCCTACGCAGTTTTCTGAATTCAGAGTTGTCCTTCTCCTAGACCAGTTACCATCCAAGGCTAAAGAATCCAGTCTGTCCTGCTTTTTAACCCATGGCTTGGGAGAGAAGGGCAGGATTAATACCTTTCTGAAGGGTATTAGAAAGTGAATGTAAGAGATCCGACTTGAATTCGAACTCAGCTATCCTAGCCGCGAGTTCCTTATCTCCTATATATATATATATATATATATATATATATATATATATATATATATATATATATATATATATATCAAAGTGTAGGTAACATTTTATGAAAATGCGTAGATTTGCTTCGATAACTGTATTTCTGAATAAAATTTTTTAGTAAGACCGTAATTCACCACCTGATGAGACATCTAAAAAAGGTTTTCCCTTTTTTGATGTTGAAACAAAAATGTACAATTTTGTAGTGGATATGTGCATGTTCTAATGTAACTCTTCATAATATATATATATATATATATATATATATGAAGAAATATAGTCTTAAAGTGTGCTATATTTATGGGATAAAGTGCTCAATATCAGAGATAGAGCGTGTGTAAATATAGAGCGTGTGTTTATATATATATATATATATATATATATATATATATATATATATATATATATATATATATATATATATATATATATATATATATATATAGAAATAAATAATATTTATTACTAATGGGCATAATGTGAGAGAAAGTAAAAAAATAAAAATGAAACAATCACTCAAAAGACCGACCGGTTTCGTTCCCTAGCTTATCAAGGTCTACGGGGAACTTTTTTTAATAATTCTATAATAAATAGCTAAATGACACAGGCAAAATTCACACAATTAAAACATTAAAATTAATAATGATCAATGTGTATGAATAAGAAAGACATTTTCCATATTATAAACCCTAACAGTACAATTTTCTGCACAAAAAAAAAAAAAAAAAAAAAAAAATTTTCTGCTACGCAAATTTTTTTTTTTTTTTTTTTTGTGCAGAAAATTGTACTGTTAGGGTTTATAATATGGAAAATGTCTTTCTTATTCATACACATTGATCATTATTAATTTTAATGTTTTAATTGTGTGAATTTTGCCTGTGTCATTTAGCTATTTATTATAGAATTATTAAAAAAAGTTCCCCGTAGACCTTGATAAGCTAGGGAACGAAACCGGTCGGTCTTTTGAGTGATTGTTTCATTTTTATTTTTTTACTTTCTCTCACATTATGCCCATTAGTAATAAATATTATTTATTTCTAGCTATTTGTAAGTTTTGTACCTCACATAATTTATTTAAATATATATATATATATATATATATATGGTAGATAAAAAATGTACATACAGGCACAGATACTTCCACGTACGTAAGTATATACTTATTCCTAAGGTGTTATAAATACAGTGCCCAATGTCATTAAACAGAACTATAAGTATATATTTGTGAATATACATAATATACAACGTCAATAACACTACTCATTGTTTCACGCAGTTAAAGCAATCTTCACGTGTGGGGGTTCTGACCGTTATCTATCGCGTTCTCGTGATGATGATTCAAAATTGTCTGTTCAAACTTCTCTATTTAAAATATAGAATTAACTATTAATAATTTATATGGTTCCAATTCATAAAGTCGAAGAGTAATAAATAATAATAAAAAAATATTTAAATATGAAATTTGATTCGAAAGTAAGCAATATATCAAGGGAGGTAACTCTTCTTTTTTTAGTATAAAATACCCAAGTGCCTATTAACGTAAACTAAAACGCAGATTAGAAATACAATATAAAGGTGCAAAAATAAAAAAAAAAATAGGTCGGAACTATTTATCTAATGTACTTATAACAGTGAAATGATATCTAGACACACTTTATAAATTAATCGAGTACAGTAATATTGCATTGTATGTTTGTATATGTATATAAGGAAAATGATTGATAATGGGTTCTCAGAATATTAAAAGATGATTCATATTAATATTCGTATTCCTCTTTTAATCGGGGTAGTGTTTTTCAGCAGGTCTTTGGTATTGTGTATTCATGTAGACATTATTTCGGACCTCTTGTTCAGCAAGTTAGGATTGTTTACGTATTTTAATATAATAATCTTCTCTAACGAACACTAGTTACATCTGTCTCTTTTTCTGTTCTATGGCTTAGCCTTCGTGATTATCTCCCTTTTAATGGAAATTCTGACGACATAATCACCGGCAACCTGAAGGGACACGGTACATAAAAGAACGAGCTTAAGTAAATGAATGCCTGGACAAGCTTTAGGAGAGATAACAAAAGACAAAATTTATTAAGAGCTACAAAGGACGGGAAATTGTGGAGAGCCATGATCGCCTAAGTCCTGAAGAGACATGGCATATAGAAGCAGAAGAAGCAGAAGAAGAATGAGCTTGAGTACATGGATGGCGGAACATGGTTTAGGAGAGATAACAAAAGACAAAATTTATTAAGAGCTACAAAGGATGGGAAATTGTGGAGAGCCATGATTTCTAAGTCCTGAAGAGACACGGCATATAGAAGAAGAAGAAGAAAAAGAAGAAGAAGAATAAGCTTGAGTAAATGGATAGCGGAACAAAGTTTAGGAAAGATAACAAAAGCCAATATTTCTTAAGAGCTACAAAGGACAGGAAATTGTGGAGAGCCATGATCGCCAACCTCTTCAAGGGATATGGCACTTAGAAGAACAAGAATGGGTTGAGTAAATCGATGGTGGAACAAGATTTAGGAGAGATAAGAAAAAGACAAAATTTATTAGAAGCTACAAAGAACAGGAAATTGTGGAGAGCCATGTTCGTTAAGTTTAGGACGTAAGCGATCATAGCTCTCTACAATTTCATGTCCTTTGTAGCCCTTAACTAATTTTGTATTTTAAACCTTATTTAATTACATTCCATGAGAAGATCTTGAGCAGCCCATAAACCTTTCAGTCGCACCTCGTACCTACTCAAGATCTTCTGTAAGACGTCATATATTATAAGTAACCTTTGTCAATTGGAATGGGTAAGAATTAGTTGGAAATAATTGAAACGTAATAGGCATTTAGAATTGGCATCTTCTTGAAAAAAAAAGTGAAACCAAAGCCTGAATAAAAAAAAAACAGAACAAATTAAATGCTGATTCTTCCAAGAATATGTTTTTATTTCATTAAAATATTCTATTAAACAAGTAAAAAATGCAAGCGATTTAAGGTTGAGTCGTTTGGTTCAGATTGGAACAGAATATTCTGTACGCCAATGAACCTGACTTTGTAAATCTTATCTAAGGAATAACTTGCACTAGTCCTTTTCTACCAAGATGTGTTACAGCGCCTCTTCAAGTAGCTACAGATCTTGGGGTGGGCAGCGACACGATTGTACAAAGCCATCAGTCTGGGGTAGCTGCTGAACATGGATTGGTTCTGCATGTACATGTTCTCCATACAACAATAGAACATCATGTCACACCACATCATCTGAAAGTGGAAACAAAAGTTTATTAAAACAATTAGTTTATATTCTAAAAAATACATTACGTGTAAATACCTGTGTGCAAATTAATTGAAACAGCCACTTTAGTTTCCTTTCTTTCACCATGCGGTCAGTTTTAGACCCATTGGAGTGACAGTGTGTAATTGATTTTTTTCTCAGATTAGGTCATTTGCAGTGGTGTGCAGTAATACGAATATATTTTTGGGGTGTATGATAAGATTTGTTTGGCCTTGAAACATATTGCCTCATCCGTGATTGCATCAGATTTTCATTGCATCCAGACACTATTGTCTCGACTGTCGATTAGTTGTCATGCGACCATTGTCTGCAATTGACGTTATTCCAAAGAAGCATACGAAAATTGTAACGTTGCACAAAGATGTCAGTTATCAGTTATCTCCTGTTAATTCCCCTCTCCAAGTTCTCCACCGCCTTAACCAGGTATTGAACTCACAATCTTTGGGTCCTGTCACTCGATCTAACTAACGCCTTTATCCACTGAGCCATGTGTCATTGATAAAATTTTATGTTTGCTAATTCAAAGGCGGACTGGAGACAAAAATCCTGAAAATCACTGAAACTTAAGTTTACTCAAAGATAGACTGGAGACAAAATTCCTATGTAACTCAGATAATGAAGTGGACTTAACAGAAAAGAGATGTCATATCGAGTTGGGTGTATATGCAAATACAATCAACCTTAGATGTCCTCTCAAGTGCAGTGAACGACGGACGATCGGAGAACGTCATCACAAAACAAAATTTGCCACGAATTTCGCCACATAATAAACTTTTATTTTTTATTTTTTTTACCACACGCTGCCATAGCTTCAGTTCCTGAAAAGACTTTTTTATACACATTCCTACATTTAATATTTTATTTTTAATATCCATTATAACTCCCCCCGTACTTGACGACTAAGTAAGGAGAAAGCGTCAGATTCGAGTTACAAATTAGAGATATCAGTATCAAACAGGGGAAGATGTTTAACTCTCTGAGAAATGTTTCAGTTAAGGATGAACACGCACTGAAGTATCGAAGGGGACATTCTAAAAGTCAAGCAAGTCGCCGAGAAACGGAAGAAGAATCGTTAAAATAGAGTGCTGGACTGCGATGTGTTATCCATTTGCTTATCTCCCCACAGATGAGGGAGAAAAACTAGAAACAAAAGAAATGTGGAGATACAGAAGGATACTGAGCATTCCATGGACGGATCGAGTAAGCAACAAGGAATTCTTTTTAAAGAAAATGACAACAGACAACAATTATAATCAGAATCAGGAAAAAAAATCCTTGGACAGACAATGACGATGGGTATATATATATATATATATATATATATATATACCCTTCGTCATTGTCAGTCCAAGGATTTTTTTTCGGTGGCCCGATGATTGCATCTAGCATGAAACAGACTGTCGCCTCTAAGTGTTGACTTCTATGTTCACTTTTATATTTATATATATATATATATATATATATATATATATATATATATATATATATATATATATATATCAATTATGTGGTGCAGGTTCAATTTATATTACGCGAATCATTCATACGAAAAGCAGATAATGAAGTTAATGATATAAATGGCAAGAATCACTCTTGACCATATATGGCAACAGTATTCCATGCATGGACAAATGATAGATTTGTAGATGTCAAGGATGGACTCAGACGCGAAAAACCTTTTCACCTGACACAGAGAAGCAACTTTCCTTGCGATAGATGCAGCTATTGGTTCAATGTAATTGTTCCACTTCAGGTCAGTGGAGAACGTGAGACCCAGAAGGCGTAGTGAGGTTCTCTCGTGTAGGAGAGCATCAACTATGCTGATAAGAGGCGGGGATGTTTCTCTATTTCGAGTAAATGACAGCGGTTTCGTTTTGGATGCATTAAAATTCACAAGCCATTACTTGTCCCAGTCAACCACAGATTGGAGGTCCTTTTTGATGCCAACTGCCAGGTTAACTTTGTCAGTAATACCGGATTTACTATTGAGACAGGAGTAAATGAAGGTGTCGTCTGCGTAGTTGCCGACTTTAGAACTTGGAAGCTCACAAGTGAAACTGACGGCAATCGGGATACGGAAATATTGATGGCAAGAGAGAGGGTCGGATGGAATAGTCGGTTTGTAATTGCTATACAGTAATAAAGTTCTTTCCATCTGGTAAAAGTTTGTTGTAATTATGAAACGCATATTATAAAAATTAAAATACACACCATGTCTCCCATGAAGAAATTGCTTCCGCCATTGCGCATGCTCAGAGTCCTCTCCATGAAGGGCATGATCCTGTTGAAGGTGTTCATGTATCTCCAGTACATGTAGTTCTGAAAAACAAAACAACATGATAATAACATTATAGTGAGCGATGTATAGTCACAGAAATTGTCACTAAATGACGCAAAAATAAAAACAACACTGAAATATCATCTTAACGGATTTAGAGGGTGCGATGGTTTAGACATAATACGTTTATTCGACATAATATAAATTAGACATAACATAAATTTTAAACATAATACAGCTAAATTATTTAACCAAACCTGACTGAATATATATATATATATATATATATATATATATATATATATATATATATATATATATATATATATATATATATGCTATAATTCAAAAGTTTGAGCCACTGGCAGAATTAGCATGGGCTGAACTTGAAAGAAAAGTGGAATCTTGCCATCCCAAAAATGAAAAAGGAACACTTAGAGTTATTGAAATAAGAATGGAATCAATTATCAAACTGAAATTTTGAGAAACTTTAACAACGAAAGCCTAAAACTTACGCTGCAGTAATCAAGGGTAAAGGAGGATATTTTGACGAGAGCAAAATTTAATCGTAAAATGATTTTTATTCTTTCTGTTATAATCAAATTTCTAATGAAAAATCATGTCTCACTTTTTTTTAACGATGTATAATAATTTTCTTTTATTTAAAGTACAAAACAATTATATTGGGGACCAATTAAAAAAATTTCCACGGATGGCCTCAAACTTTTGAACGGTCATGTATATATATATATATATATATATATATAGATAGATAGATAGATAGATAGATAGATAGATAGATAGATAGATAGATAGATAGATAGATAGATAGATATAATGATTGATATTGCAAATGGTTACTTACATCATAGCTGGACATATCGGATGACATCATTCCAGAAGACATTCCAGTGGTCATCATATCGGAGCCCATCATACCACTTTGACCCATGTTGGAGCTCATCATACCACTTTGGCCCATGTTGGAGCTCATCATACCACTTTGGCCCATGTTGGAGCTCATCATACCGCTTGATCCCATGTTGGATCCCATCATGCCAGATGGAGACATACCGCTGCTGGACATGCCAGAAGACATCATACCAGATGTCATCATATTATTCTGAGAGAATAAAATGCAAATTGATAATCACAGTTTGAGCTGAATATGTTGATACGATTTTAGATTTGCATTTATTTAGTTACTATTTGATATATGTTCAAAATATAATTGGAAACATAAAAACGATTAACAGTTGTTAATAGAATAAAACCCGTTTATAACATGACTATAGGTTAAATCAAAATTTCAACATTTGAAATGGCCTTTCTTGATTAAACCTATTTGAAATCATTAGTAATGGGTTTCCATTAAACATATACTTTATTTCTATGATTAATGGTTGCATTCATTCTTGACAAATGACAATCTCTTTCTCACTTAGTTTCAATACATTCCTATAGTAAAATCATTAACAATGCATTTACATTATACATATAATAGCCCTATTCTATCAGTAATGCTTGCCTTCATTCCTGACCACTGACAATAACTTTCTTCCTGATTTTCAATGCATTCCTATAGTAAAATCATTAGCAATGCATTTCCATTATACATATAATAGCCCTATTCTATCAGTAATGCTTGCCTTCATTCCTGACCACTGACAATCCCTTTCTTCCTGATTTTCAATGCTTTTCTATAGTAAAAACATTAGCAATGCATTTCCATTATACATATAATACCCTTATTCTATCAGTAATGCTTGCCTTCATTCCTGACCACTGACAATCCCTTTCTTTCTGATTTTCAATGCTTTACTATAGTAAACTCATTAGCAATGCGTTTACATTATACATATAATACCCTTATTCTATCAGTAATGCTTGCCTTCATTCCTGACCACTGACAATCCCTTTCTTCCTGATTTTCAATGCATTCCTATAGTAAAATCATTAGCAATGCATTTCCATTATACATATAATAACCCTATTCTATCAGTAATGCTTGCCTTCATTCCTGACCACTGACAATCCCTTTCTTCCTGATTTTCAATGCTTTTCTATAGTAAAATCATTAGTAATGCATTTCCATTATACATTTAATTGCCCTATTCTGTCAGTAATGCTTGCCTTAATTCCTGACCACTGACAATCCCTTTCTTCCTGATTTGCATTGCATTGAACAGATTCGAAATAACTGACTCACCCTGAAGCGTCCGTTCTTCCAGTGGTAGTACCTCATGTAATCGTGCATGATTTCATAGAAGCAGTCATTATTTACAAAGCACTCGACACTCGTCTTAGCTAATGTCTTTTAGTCTTATTAATCATTTTACTATAGCCTCTTTGCTTATCCATTTCTATAGATAGTGTGTTGAAAGATGCAGATATGAAATGTTGATCAGATTCGAAATAACTGACTCACCCTGAAGCGTCCGTTCTTCCAGTGGTAGTACCTCATGTAATCGTGCATGATTTCATAGAAGCAGTCGCAGATGTAATCACACCTCATCATGTCCATGGGATTCTTAGGGAAGAAACCTGCAGAAAAAAATATTCATTCTTTGTTATTATTATTCTGACAAGGTACCCTATTAATAGCAAATAGAAGTGATAGAGGAAAGGATGAAGATATGATAGGGGATAGATCAAGGCATCTGGAGACGTCGATTGACATTACATTTAAATAGTTGGAGATTATAGCTATCAGGGAAACAGGAAAAGGGAAAGGTGTTCCACAGGCGATAAGTGCGAGACATGAAGCTATTGGAGTAGAAGAGACAACTACATTTAACAGTTTCGACATATATATATATATATATATATATATATATATATATATATATATATATATACACGAGAGTAAGTAAAAGAAATAGCCGCATAGCATATCTTTAGATTTGTCAAACACCTCAAGCATGGTTATTGTTGTTACCGTTATGGTCATATGATCCAAGTTTGAGCTTGGTTGTAACGGTTCTCTTGCTGCTGTTACAGTGTAAACATGACCACTCCCCTTGTAGTGTACCCCAAGAGCGAACAATGAACAGTTATCCGAATCTGCAGAGAATATGATACCTCATCGATAAGAAATCTTCCGTGGTGGAGGTTAACGAGCATCCTGCTTCTTCTACGAAACTCGTGTCCTGCCAATTTTAAAATTCTCGAACAACTCATACACACTTCAGTGCGTTAGTGAACACTCGCCATATTGCGTTAAAACTCACCGAGGAATGTCAGCCCTTGACATCGCTTTCAACCAGAGAAAATCGAATCACAGCTATTTGTTCCATCCTTACAGTTTTAAGTTTAGTGGGAGTAAGCGAATGTAAAGATTGTCCCTTTTGTTAATTTTCCCCATTTTAAAGAGGTTTTCTTTTTGGGTGCTGTGAATTTCCCTTCATCTTTGCCTGTTTAACATGATTTTTTTGCCTTGTGTTGTTCCAAATACTAGTGTAAGCGTTTATTCCGAGACTTCGAGTGTTGGAATTCAAGTGAGCGTCTACTTTAAAAAAAAACAAAAAACTTTCAACACCCCATTACCACGGTTGAAAGTGAGGTTTATAGTGAGATCGAGATGTTTACTATACAGGGTGTCTCAGCGAGATGTTTCCAGTAATGTAATTTATAGAGAATTTTCGTGTTTTCGACCAGAATTTTCGTTATCTTGTCAATCGTCGGCGGCTAGATGTTTTTTATAGTGCATTTGATCTAGGATACTAGAACTAGGCTACGGGTGACGACAAGAATTTTAAACACGTTGGTTTAATTTTTTAGTAGAAGAAAAACAATCTCTTGGATGTAGGAAAACAAAGATGTTCTTGCAAATATGGTGCAAATTTTGACTTCGATATTTGAAATTTAAGAGCAACAACCGAAACAGCAAGAACAACAAAATCAACAGTTGCTAGAACTACAGAAACAGCAACAGGAGTTGTTGGATATAATTCTGGAGAAAACATTTTTTAAATATCTCTTACGCCAGACGCTGTCGAAAAGACCATATCAAAATTCGTATATAATCGTGATGAGGGACTGACATTTTCTGAGTATTTTCGTAATGAGCAAATACTGAGTCAGGAATGCAGTAGTTCGGAACATGAGAGAAAAACAAGACTGTGGTTGAAGGAAATAGCTCCGATAGACTATGAAAAATACTACAACTACATGTTATCGAAAAAACAGGTAAAATCCTGTGTGAAGACACGGTACACATTCTGACGAAAATCATTAGTGACAAGAGCTCTCTGTTTAATGTTTGTTAGAGGTGCCTGAATTCAACCAAAAAGAGGACGAAGATTTTGTCACATATGCTGGTATCATCAACAAAGAAGTTGAAATGTTTAGAATGAAATAAATAACTCCAGATATGTTGAAAGGGTTAATTTTCGTTCAAGGTTTAAAAGCTAAAAATGATGCTGAAATTTAACGGAAATTAAATAAAACCGTAACATTTCACTGTAAGAAATAGTGGACCATTGTCAGAAAATTCTAAGTCTGAATCATGATGCTGAAGAAATTTATAAAAAAGAATGTGAATTTGTATAAGCAAAGGACAAATGTACAAAAAGAATAAATCCCTGTTTCAGAAGTGGCAAATTACATCTTGGAAAAGACTATCCATTTAAAAATGCAGAATGTTACAAGTGTGTTAAAAATGGACATATAAAGTTACACTACAAAACCAAATCAAGAAAAAAATTCTTACGAAGGAAGAAATTTGTACACAGCATTGCGACGGAAGCAATGGTCGCAGAAAACAAAAGAAAATGTGCGAATGTGAAAATAAATAATGCTACGGGACACTTTTTTTTAAGCATTGCACCCCAAGCAAGACGGGAAGCCACTAGCACGTAAGAGGTTAGAGAAGATTTGGAGCGAGAGCAGATAGGAGTGATACAGGAAAGGATGTGGAGAAGGATAGTGGATAGATCAAAGCAACCGGAGATGTCGATTGACATTACATTTGAGTAGTTGGAGGTTACAGTTGACAGGGAAACAGGAATAAGGAAGGGAGTTCCACAGGCGAGAAGCTATTGAAGTAGAAGAGACGGCTACATTTAACAGTTTCAACAGTGAAAGGGTGAGAGCGGGACGCCAACCTCGTAGGACTGGTAGAGATATTTTAATAATAATTGGAAAGTTTTTATTAAAAAGGACTTCCAAAGTAGCGATTTCAGTTTCAGGTGATAAATCTTTTCTTTTTTTCTTTTTTTTGAGAAATGTCTTGTAAAGATTCCGTAATAAGAATGTAAAAACTAAAGATTATGTATTAAAAAATGCTACGACATATTCGGTATTGACTGGATGGAACTATTTGAATTTCCTTATGAAAGTTATTTATTGTAAAAAAATCTTAGCGGACAAACGACCAATTTAAAAAATCAGAATATTATAAGGAATAATTTTAAAAAATTTCAGTTGTTCTGTCAAATGAACTGCGTCGGGGTTCAAAATACAAGGCGGATTTTCGAGTAAAAAAGCCGAAACGGAGCATGACATTTGCAGCTTTGGAACAAGTCAGCGATGAGTTGAAAAGACTCCAAAGAATTGTTGTAATAGAAATAATTAACCATCCAAAATGGCCTGCACCAGGGGGCTATGCCAAATAAATAAATAAATAAGTAAACAACAAAAAAAATAAAATTCGTGTTTGCGCGGATTTCTCTACAGGATTAAACAGTTGTTTAGAAACATATGACTACCTATTATCAAGTTCAGAGTAAGTTTTTCCAAGTTAAACGGCGGAAGAATATTTCTCAAGCTGGATCTCTTGGAAGCGTATTCCCAAATTTAGATTGAAAATGTATGCTCAGCATTAAAGAGCATGAATATGCACAAAGGATTACATAAGTTTAACTAACTTTCTTTTAGTATAAAAGTCGCACCAGCTATTTTTCAGCAAACTAGAGATACCAGTTTTGCGTATTGCGATTTTGCAGCGGCGTATCTGGACGACATTTTAATCAAAAGTCTATGTAAAGAACAACAAGTTGGGCCTGTGAAAACAATTGTGGGAAAAGTAAGAGAGCACGGATTCAAGCTTAGTGAAGAAACGTGAGAATTGTTTTTACCGAAAATTATATACCTTTGTCAAATTATTGATAAAAAATTATAGTCAAACATATCCGTCGAGGGAAAGTGCGATTAAAAATATACCCCCACCACTAAACGTGACTACGTTACAAGCTTTTCTGGGACTGGTTAATTACTGTCAAATATATGTGCATAATATGTATTATGTGAGAGCTCCACTGAACAGTCTACTTAAAAAGAACTGGAAAAATAATTGTCAAAAGGTGTTTGACGAAATAAAAAAGGATTTACGACAGATTTATCATTATCACACTATGATTCAAAAGCAGAAAGTGTAGCGAGAAAGAGAGCAGCCAGTCCTATTATGTCTTCCTAACTTTGCAATGGTGAGATGAAAAATACCATTCAGACCATCAGCAATGGTACCAACATTCTTACCCTGCCTTCCATCTTCAAAATCCATTCAAGAACCATGGTGTATCAGATTAAAAAAGAGGGAACTGTCGAGAGGGAAACTGGATCAGAATGGTACAACAGGAAGAGGGATCATCATTCAGTTTCAAAGAGATCAATTAGAAAAGATCCAACTCAATCCATAAGACGTTTGGCACGTGAGAGAGGAGTTTCAGCTATGACAGTCCAATGAGCAGTGAAAAAAAGACTTGAAAATGAAATCGTACGTAAAACATGTGAGGCAAGATGTTACTCCAAGAGAGAAAGTTAATTAAGAACGTTAGAGAGAACGAAGATCATCATGAATAAGTTAGAAAATGATCCTGGAATTATATATATATATATATATATATATATATTTCAATCATTCATGAGCTTCTGATACTTAGCTATGATTAATTAGTGATGGATATGTCATTTTCAATTATGATCGTGTTCATCACTATTCCTCTGTTAAGCTTGGAGAGTAATTATACATTCTTATTGCTCAAGTCCAATAGTGTTCTAACAGCCTCGGAGAATTCCAGTAAGATATCTTTAATCATCTTTAAGATGCAACGTTTGTAAGCTTAATCTAACAATTAGACAATTTTGGTGTTACACACACGTGCACACACACACACACACACGCACACACACACACACACACACACACATATATATATATATATATATATATATATATATATATATATATATATTTATACTCTAGTCAAACCTAATGAGCCAGACAGTTTGTCTGGCTCATTAGGTTTGACTAGGTTTGCTCTACGTTTGTATCGAGCTCTTTAGTTAATTGTTTACTCGTATCGGGATTTTTTCTTTGGGCCTTGAACCTGTATCTGTGCGATTATTTTCGACAGACTTTCATGTTCCTGGCTCTTTCTTTTTTAAAACCATTTTCCCTTCGAGATTGATTTGGCTATTGTTAAATCAAGAATTCGAAGGTTTTTCGACACGAGTATAATTACATATATATATATATGTATATATATACGCATGTATATATAAGGTACATTTAGTAGCAAGAATTATT
Source organism: Acanthosepion esculentum (assembly GCA_964036315.1). Lineage (NCBI taxonomy): Eukaryota > Metazoa > Mollusca > Cephalopoda > Sepiida > Sepiidae > Acanthosepion > Acanthosepion esculentum. Next base: position 14,361,420 of record OZ038516.1, on the reverse strand, counting down.
TTAAACAACTTTTGTTGAATAATATCTGGCAATCTACTTTTTTATTGAGTTTTGCAAATTTTTAATTAAGTTCAAATGACAGAAAGCAATCTGTTGCACACAAAATCACTATACATAAAAAAAAACTTACCGAATTCACGAGCCAAGTATCTGCTGATTGCCATTGTCTCAGGCATCTTGTACTTTCCATCGATTTCCAGAACAGGCACACACATGCTTGGCATTTCTGAAATAAGAGACAAATTTAAATTAAATATTATCTGAAATATTCACTTCAAAATAGTTTACGAAATATATTATAGAATTATTAAATATTTACTACCAATACTATGGTAACACGAAATATCACACCTATGCAGTGTGTGATGGGTAAATTGTCGCCATTTTATATTTTTAATTTCGCGCATGCGTGTTGTTTGTTTTTGATTTTGTCGACTGCACAGTATAGTAGGGTCGGTTGGGCAACGTCTATGAGAAAAAGAGCACCATGGCGCAATTCACTCCGCCAGAGTATATATATATATATATTTATAGTCTAGTCAAACCTAATGAGCCAGACAGTTTGTCTGGATCATTAGGTTTGACTAGGTCTGCTCTACGTTTGTATCGAGCTCTTTAGTTAGTTGTTTACTCGTATCGGGTTTTTTTCTTTGGGCCTTGAACTTGTATCGCAATTCACTCCGCCAGAGATTTGGAAGCGGCAGGTTCTAGTGCTTGGAATTCGCACTGGAAGCTCCAATACGAACATTTTAGTTTGTTTGGGTGACAGTTTGAGGACAGTGCAGAAGATACGCAAATAATTGTTGCGGAAACTCGGAAAACTCACTCTGATCGTTCTGACAAGAAAAGATCTACTTAATCTGTTGGTGAGGGCCTCAGACTCAACAACAAGGCCTACATCAAGTGTCTTGAGAAAGACCTGGGTCAAGAGGTTGACTACTGTAAGACCCTATTCTATGGCAACAGGTCTCTGCACCATGCTACACAAGCCGGAGAACCCAGTCATGGCTGTCAGATAATTTCTGCAACCACATCACGCCTTAAATCTGACCACATAACTCCCCAGACCGCAACCCCCTTGATTATTATGTGTTGGCGCAGTTGAGCAAGAGACCAACAAAACTTGTTGTAACACCAAAGATGAACTGAAGGCAAGGATTATGGCAGCATTCCAGAAGAGATGCAGGACATTCCAGATTGAAGCCAAACGTGATTTTATGCAATATATTTACTCTTGAGTATTTCAAGATATTTTTTGGTAATTTTGGTAAATATATTTGTTAAAAATGAGATGTCAGTATTATTTTCAGTTTTTGCGTCAATTAGACGACAATTTATCCATTGCACTCAATATATGTGTGTGTGTGTTTTCTGCGTATTTAGGCAGTAAATGATCTTTAAGATCCTAAAATCAACGGACATTTTGTATCGATTAAATAGCAAGTTATTAAATCCAAGGATGAAATTCCGCCATAAATTGACCAAAGCCTATTCCTGAAGAAATGTTCATGAAAGCCCACGAAATATGGCTCACCTTGTCGAACCTCTTAACTCGTCATCAGCATATGTAAGGATGATTGGTGACTTTAGTAAAATTTTAAAATGGTTATACAACGATAAAAGCTATTAGAAATATGTAATGAATACTATACACATGGATCGTATTCGGAGAGCTAAGGTGTGTGGCAACGTAAGCAAAGAACGTTGTGATATAAGCGAAGCTTGACGTGTGTTTTTATGTGGGTGTGAGATCATAATTTATAATTGTTTTTATTTATTGCCCGTTGTTCTTGTTTTGGTGTTGAATTACGGATCAAAAGTCTGTTTTTATTATTTGTTTTTTTTTAGTATTTTTAAATGTTTTGTGATCCGTATGCTGCTTATGTGGTGTCTGAATGTACAATGGTTCGATAGGTGGCAAGTGAGTCTCCCTGTAAGTGGTGTTGTGGTACATCCTATGCAAAACGTTTTCTGTTTTCTATTTAAAAAGAGACATTCTTCGAGTGGCCAAACTTGGGGTGTATTATTTTTAATAACTAAGTTGTTAGATTTGAAATATTTTATAGAAAACAATCTATCTATCTATCTATCTATCTATCTATCTATCTATCTATCTATCTATCTCAGTCCTTTTAATGACTATCTATCTATCTATCTATCTATCTTAGTCTTCTTATATTTATATATTTCGTCTATGAATCTGTCTCAGAATATATCTATCTATTTATATTTCACTATCTGTCTCATTCTATATCTATCTATCTATCTATCTATCTATCTATCTATCTATCTATCTATCTATCTATCTATCTATCTATCTGTTGTAGCATACCTACGGAGAAAAATAAGTATGTCTCCATTCACATAAATACAGTAGTAAATACTCTATGCTGGCCTGCATTTGGAGATTCATTGTGGAATTTACTTGACTCATTTCTAGCAGTTGACTACTTCTTCTACGTACCGCTGGCGAATCTTGTATGTGTTGTTCTTGTCCTAAGTATTATCATTCATTTCCAACCTTAGTGTGATTATTCTATTCTGTAACATTCCATAGGTTACAACACTATCTTTACCAGTCAGTTCATTATCTATCTATCTATCTATCTATCTATCTATCTATCTATTATATACACACAGCAAGGTTCTTTAAAATGATGGGATTATGAAGTGCTGTAATGGATAATGGCTCGGAATTGTTGAACAAATAACCTTGATATAGTTTAGATGAATCCGTATTTTTCCCCAGCTGTTGGTTTATTTGTCAGACTTGTTTCAGTCAATCATTATTAAATAAAATAAAATTACAACCCACCAAAATATCATGATTTAAATAAACTATAAAAAAGTTGACAAGCCGTAGAAATCGAATCAACAAAATATAATGAGGAAAGAGACTTGGGATAATCTGAAAGACATATTGGAATCAACTTGTTTATTATCTTAGATTTAAAAAGCATTAAAAATGTTTCTATTGATAATGCAATTGAACCGTTTCAGCAAAATATCAAAGAATTACATAATCTTTGAAATCAGGAAAACAATGTAGATATAAAAACATAGTGCATATTATTATAGAGTAGTACATATTTTTCTATGCTATATGTAACGTAAATGTATTGCTAATCATTTTTCTATGTTAAACCACAAAGAAAGGGATTGTCAGTGGTCAGGAATGAAGGCAAGCATTACTGATAGAATAGGGCTATTATATGTATAATGGAAATGCATTGCCAATGATTTTACTATAGGAATGCATTGAAAATCAGGAAGAAAGGGATTGTCAGTGGTCAGGAATGAAGGCAAGCATTACTGATAGAATACGGCTATTATATGTATAATGGAAATGCATTGCCAATGATTTTACTATAGGAATGCATTGAAAATGAGGAAGAAAGGGATTGTCAGTGGTCAGGAATGAAGGCAAGCATCACTGATAGAATACGGCTATTATATGTATAATGGAAATGCATTGCCAATGATTTTACTATAGGAATGCATTGAAAATCAGGAAGAAAGGGATTGTCAGTGGTCAGGAATGAAGGCAAGCATTACTGATAGAATACGGCTATTATATGTATAATGGAAATGCATTGCCAATGATTTTACTATAGAAATGCATTGAAAATGAGGAAGAAAGGGATTGTCAGTGGTCAGGAATGAAGGCAAGCATTACTGATAGAATACGGCTATTATATGTATAATGGAAATGCATTGCCAATGATTTTACTATAGAAATGCATTGAAAATGAGGAAGAAAGGGATTGTCAGTGGTCAGGAATGAAGGCAAGCATCACTGATAGAATACGGCTATTATATGTATAATGGAAATGCATTGCCAATGATTTTACTATAGGAATGCATTGAAAATCAGGAAGAAAGGGATTGTCAGTGGTCAGGAATGAAGGCAAGCATTACTGATAGAATAGGGCTATTATATGTATAATGGAAATGCATTGCCAATGATTTTACTATAGGAATGCATTGAAAATCAGGAAGAAAGGGATTGTCAGTGGTCAGGAATGAAGGCAAGCATCACTGATAGAATACGGCTATTATATGTATAATGGAAATGCATTGCCAATGATTTTACTATAGGAATGCATTGAAAATCAGGAAGAAAGGGATTGTCAGTGGTCAGGAATGAAGGCAAGCATTACTGATAGAATACGGCTATTATATGTATAATGGAAATGCATTGCCAATGATTTTACTATAGAAATGCATTGAAAATGAGGAAGAAAGGGATTGTCAGTGGTCAGGAATGAAGGCAAGCATTACTGATAGAATACGGCTATTATATGTATAATGGAAATGCATTGCCAATGATTTTACTATAGAAATGCATTGAAAATGAGGAAGAAAGGGATTGTCAGTGGTCAGGAATGAAGGCAAGCATTACTGATAGAATACGGCTATTATATGTATAATGGAAATGCATTGCCAATGATTTTACTATAGGAATGCATTGAAAATGAGGAAGAAAGGGATTGTCAGTGGTCAGGAATGAAGGCAAGCATTACTGATAGAATACGGCTATTATATGTATAATGGAAATGCATTGCCAATTATTTTACTATAGGAATTCATTGAAACTGAGGAAGAAAGGGATTGTCAGTGGTCAGGAATGAAGGCAAGCATTACTGATAGAATAGGGCTATTATATGTATAATGGAAATGCATTGCCAATGATTTTACTATAGGAATGCATTGAAAATCAGAAAGAAAGGGATTGTCAGTGGTCAGGAATGAAGGCAAGCATTACTGATAGAATAGGGCTATTATATGTATAATGGAAATGCATTGCTAATGATTTTACTATAGGAATGCATTGAAAATCAGGAAGAAAGGGATTGTCAGTGGTCAGGAATGAAGGCAAGCATTACTGATAGAATAGGGCTATTATATGTATAATGGAAATGCATTGCCAATGATTTTACTATAGGAATGCATTGAAAATCAGGAAGAAAGGGATTGTCAGTGGTCAGGAATGAAGGCAAGCATTAATGATAGAATAGGGCTATTATATGTATAATGGAAATGCATTGCCAATGATTTTACTATAGGAATGCATTGAAAATCAGGAAGAAAGGGATTGTCAGTGGTCAGGAATGAAGGCAAGCATTAATGATAGAATAGGGCTATTATATGTATAATGGAAATGCATTGCCAATGATTTTACTATAGGAATGCATTGAAAATCTGAAAGAAATGGATTTTCAGTGGTCAGGAATGAATGCAAGTAATACAGATAGAATAGGGCTCTTATATGTATAATTCAATTCCTAATTATATTACAGTTGGAATGCTTTGAAAATCAGGATAGAAATGTTTGTATGTGGTCAGGAGTTAATATTTACTTAACTGACATGATTATTATATCGATATCACAAACTCTTATTATTCTTGAAAATTTCAGTTTCCCTTTTTGATTTTCTTTTTATTAATCATTATATTTATATTTGGGACTCATAAGCAGTGAGCATCCACTACCGAGAATTGAAACCCTGACAGTTGAATTATCAAGCAAACGTCATACCAACTGTTCCAACGGGCCTCGGTGGCGAAGAGGTAGCAAATCAGACTCAATATAGCGCCGCTCGCTCACATATTCCGTGGTGGAACTCAACTGAAGTTCTCTGTAACCATAGGACTGTGTCCCCCCCCCCACCCTGGAGCCACGACTACTATCACCAAGCCGCTCAAACTGAAGCATTAGAAGCCGGATCAAGCAATGATATACACATGATAGAAATTGTTAGGAAGATTTGATAATTATAATTAAGTAATTCATTGAGTCTGAAAGAAACCTCAACAGAATGCAGAAAGCACTGGACGGCCGTTTCAGGGTGTCAATTCTCGGTAGTGGATGCGCACTGCTGATGAGTCCCAAATATAGGACGAAACGGCCGTCCAGTGCTTTCTGCATTCTGCTGAGGTTTCTTTCAGACTCAATGAATTACTTAATTATAATTATCAAATCCTCCTAACAATTTCTATCATATATATATATATATATATATATATATATATATAATTGCAACAATATATATATATATATATATATATATATATATATATATATATATATATATATATATATATATATATATGTATGCAAGTGTGCAGAAAAATAGGAAAGAACACGTTAGGTAGATAATCCGGTGTTCCTTGGTATTTAGCTATATTTTCAAAAAGACAGTGCTCCATACAGAAGTAGAGCTTATATTATAATAATATTTTTAGTTTTTAAAAATATGATTCCTTCGCTACATAAGAGTTCTCATGTTTCAAAAGCGAGAGCCGAGACCCCTAACATAATTTTTGAAGTTATGTAGAGTTTAGGTGTCTGGGCCCACTTCCTTGTCAAGCGAGAACTTGGGAATTCCCAAATTACATAAATTCAAAAATTATGTTAGGGGTCTCGGCTCTCGCTTTTGAAACATGAGAACTCTTATGCAGCGAAGGAATCATATTTTTAAAAACTAAAAATCTTATTATATTATATATATATATATATATATATATATATATATATATATATATATATATATATATATATATATTATCGATAAGGAAAGAGGGGTTGTCAGTGGTCAAGAATCAAGGCTGGATTTACTGTCAATTGCATTATCATTAATTTACATTTACTTACCATTCCTGTAACGGTCCCATTCAGAGAACTCGAACCTCTTGTCCATGAAGTTGACGCCTGCGGCATTGAACATCATACGGCATATTTCGGCCCTTCCGCGGCCATTGAAATAATACAGAGTGTAAGAAGGCATGGTGTGTAGAAATATTCTGTTCAAGTATGTCTTTGAGAGAACGTCCGCGGCAATGTATGCTTACTTTACAACTGGCTAACGAATGGCAGATTCGACTGTATTTATACCTCTAGCGGAGGCACACTTACAATAATTTCTTTTCTTTCCAATGGGCGGTTAAGATTGAAGCAATGAAAGAAGCGGGTCATTCTTCGAAACCAAGAGTCAGTTTCCTTTTGTGTGGGGGGCGTTTGCTTTTTGTTTTTTTGTTTTTTTGTGAAAGGTGAAGCACAAAAAGAAAACAATGACCGGATAACAGGTTTAAAATGCATTCTTTGATAATGGATTAATTTGATTGTGATGTATATATTTACTGGACTTAGCTAAATAGGGCGAAGGTGGGGGATCAGAAAATTGCGCCAAGTCAATCCTCTAAGTGTATAGAACCTACCTAATTTGAAAATCACCACACGAATTCCTGGCATCGACCACTGGAAACCATTGAGAAATGGGTAACCAGCGCAATCATGTGGCATTCTTAATGCTTTTGCATTTTATAATTATTAACTACGACAGAAGGCCGAACGGTAATGGTAATATTAGCCGTTTTCTTATGTGAAAGCTTTCGGCATTCATTGACCGAGCAACCAGTACTTCTCAAGTCACACTTTTATCCGTTGCTTGGACTTCGAGCTTGAGATCAAAGTGTAGTATATGTACTTTCATCTCCAATTATAATGTGAATGTTAGACGTTTCCTTTTGCGAAAGCATTCCTGCACTCAGTGACCGAATACACATCGCTACGACAGGTTAAAAATTATAAAATCTTTTTATTAAAACAAATTTCCATAAAAATAAATTACTCAAGTCCACTAACTGCCATTGCTCTTTATAAGACTGACGGTGGGGCTTCCTTCCTAATCGTTTGCTCGACGTCAGCGTTTTAATTATATAATTACTTACGCTTCGAGTTACATTTGCTATCTATTTTAGTTCTTACAGCTGTTGACAGTCCTCAAATGGTTTCTGTTATCTGGTAAAGTACATATGTTTTGATTTCGTAGCGCCAGACGACGGCGTCCGATGAATGATGGTACCTGCTAAACCACACAGGCTTGGTTAATTCGAAAACAATTTTAATAACTGATCACAGTAAGCGGTTATACGGGTGTGGTTTGGTTTATTTTGTCTTACGGCATCTCAATCTCAATGGATTATTTCCTACCGACAAGAATTTTAGGATAGGTTCGTATGAATAGAATATTGTATTTTTTGTAAGAAATCAGTTTTTAGATCAGGTTTCATTCAGGTATTTTTTCGAGAGTCTCTTTTGGTTGATTTATAGGGTTATTATACGTATAATATGAATGCATTGGTAACGATTTTACTATAGGAATGCATTGAAAATGTGGAAGAAAGGGATTGTCAGTGGTCAGGAATGAAGGCAAGCATTACTGATACAATAGGGCTATTATATGTATAATGGAAATGCATTGCTAATGATTTTACTATAGGAATGCATTCAAAATGAGGAAGAAAGGGATTGTCAGTGGTCAGGAATGATAGCAAGCATTACTGATAGAATAGGGCTATTATATGTATAATGTAAATGCATTGCTAATGATTTTACTATAGGAATGCATTGAAAATCAGGAAGAAAGGGATTGTCAGTGGTCAGGAATGATAGCAAGCATTACTGATAGAATAGGGCTATTATATGTATAATGTAAATGTAATACTAATAATTTTACTATGGGAATGCATTGAAAATCAGGAAGAAAGGGATTGTCAGTGGTCAGGAATGAAGGCAAGCATAACTGATAGAATAGGGCTATTATATGTATAATGGAAATGTAATGCTAATGATTTTACTATAGGAATGCATTGAAAATCAGGAAGAAAGGGATTGTCAGTGGTCAGGAATGAAGGCAAGCATTACTGATAGAATAGGGCTATTATATGTATAATGTAAATGTAATACTAATAATTTTACTAAAGGAATGCATTGAAAATCAGGAAGAAAGGGATTGTCAGTGGTCAGGAATGAAGGCAAGCATTACTGATAGAATAGGACTATTATATGTATAATGTAAATGTAATGCTAATGATTTTACTATAGGAATGCATTGAAAATGAGGAAGAAAGGGATTGTCAGTGGCCAGGAATGATAGCAAGCATTACTGATAGAATAGGGCTATTATATGTATAATGTAAATGCATTGCTAAGGATTTTACTATAGGAATGCATTGAAAATCAGGAAGAAAGGGATTGTCAGTGGTCAGGAATGAAGGCAAGCATTACTGATAGAATAGGGTTATTATATGTATAATGTAAATGCATTGCTAATGATTTAACTATAGGAATGCATTGAAAATCAGGAAGAAAGGGATTGTCAGTGGTCAGGAATGAAGGCAAGCATTACTGATAGAATAGGGCTATTATATGTATAATGTAAATGCATTGCTAATGATTTTACTATAGGAATGCATTGAAAATCAGGAAGAAAGTTATTGTCAGTGGTCAGGAATGAAGGCAAGCATTACTGATAGAATAGGGCTATTATATGTATAATGGAAATGCATTGCTAATGATATTACTATAAGAATGAAACTGTTTCTTTGATTCTGTTCCTCGAGGTTTGTAGGAAGAAGTCACTTGGACCGGGCACTGCATATAGCCCCTGAGAAAAAGTATCTGGTCATACTCTAACACAAAAACACATTTTCTTTTCCAGTGAACAGAAAATCTATAACTGAAAAGGCCACTCAACCCCCATAAAACATAGTTTTTGAGGCGTTCATACATATGCTTGACATCATTCAAAAGAGAATTGACCAAATTAATATATTACGGAATAATCTCAATTGTTTTCTGAAACACGCTGTAAAGGTCACGATTAATAAATTGTCACCATATTATATTTTTAATTTCGCGCATGCGAATACTTTGTTCTTGAGTATTTTGACTGCACATTACAGTAGGGTCAGTTGGGAACCGTCTGTTTGAAAAAGAAATCATGACGCAATTCACTCCGCCAGAAAGTTGCAAACAGTACGCTGTACTGCTTGGCATTCGCGCCAGAAGCACCAATACGAACAGTTCAGAGTGTTTGTGTATCCATCTGAGGACAGGGCAGAGAATTTTGAAAGATTTTCATGTGTCTAAAGGTGATTACCAAGGTACGGCAGCTCAGAACACTCACTCTGATGTTTTCTGATAAGAAAAGAACTACCGAATTTGTTGGTAAGGCCCTCAGACTCAACACAGCGTCCTACATGAAGTGTCTTGAAGAGGTATTGCTACACTGGGTCAAAAGAGTGGCATTAGTATTTCAAGATATCTTTGTGCAAATTTGGCGAATATATATTTTAAAATGAGATGTCAGTGTTATGTTCATTTTTAGGTACTTTAGACGACAATTTATCCATCGCACCATATATGTATAGTTTATAAGCCGTTTATATGGTAGTTTATATGGATTGGAGGAAAAACATAACGGTTGACTATAGACTTGCACAGATTAAGATTGTACTGATTGGGGAAACATCCTTTTGGGAGTCGATTCCACAGGCAGTGGTTCGCGGGAAGCTTTTCGGTCCTAGCCGTGAAGGTTAGAATTGGCGTGAGGGTTAGAGGTTCCATGGAAGTAGAAATAGAGTGTTGAGGGACTCCCACGCCCCCGCCTGTGAGAGAGAGGTTGGAGGGTGGAAAATAATACTTCTCCGACAAGGATTTGGAGACGTTTTTGAACACAGAGACTGTAGAGTGAGGTCTGGGCAGTTCCCGCCCAAATATGGCAGCAGTGCTCCATTCTTGATCTGATCTGGCTCTTATAAAGATAGAGGATAGCATGAGGAGTCAGGTACACACTGGAAAGGTACAGGGAGCCGATCATTTTACCTGCATCTTTAGCGATGGCCGGCTACAATATTTATTACCGTGATAGACAGTAAATATGGCACAAGGCCAAAAAGGGGGGTTGGGGAAGAGGAAGTCATCACTTGTCTTAATCTTAAACTTAGCTAGTCCCGAGCACTGACCCAAACATACAAAACAATATTCCTTCCACCAAAACGCCACATTCATACTTACCTTTCATGCTACATCCACCAAAATACCTCATGGTCTCTATGAAAGTCCTAAATAACCCCATATGTACAATAAAGTCTGTGGGGGGCGGGAGTAAAAATTTTAAACAATAAATAATCCTCAATGAATATATACAATATGACTAAATATATGTACAAGAAACTAAACAAAATGGCCGGCTACATGAAGCTTGAGGTCACCGGCCGAAATATGGGAACAGTGCTCCATTCTTGACCCGATCTGGCTCTTATAAAGGTAGAGGATAGCATGAGGGGTCAGGTACACACTGGAACGGTACAGGGAGCCGATCATTTTACCTGCATCTTTAGCGATGGCCGGCTACATGAAGCTTGCGGACTTCGGCCCAAATATGGGAACAGTACTCTATTTTTGACCTGATCTGGCTCTTATAAAGATAGAAGATAGCATGAGGAGTCAGGTACACACTGGAACGGTACAGGGAGCCGATCAATTTATTTGCATCTTTAGCGATGGATTGTGTATAGGAATTCCATTTGAAGTCGGGTGTGATTTTGGGGCCCAATATCCCCTCGAAGCACGGGGCCTCCTCGAAGGGACATCCGTTCATCGTGACTGGAGGTAGCTCGGGATCTCTTCGAGGGTGATGGATGTAACCAGTTTGGTTTTTGAGGCATTGAATGTTACCAGACAGTATTCTTAACCTACAGTTCTTACGTCCATAAAACCCTAGCAATAACCTTCTACCTTGAGTGGATTTTAGCCTTTCACTTGTATTAACAATGTAAAAGAGTCCGAATTTCATCTTTAATTTTCGCAAATGAATCATAATATCACGTCTGGGTATGGCGATAAACTACATCCGCGTCCTGGGTATGACGATAAACTACTCCCTGTGGAGTATACCGCCGCCACCTCATTACACTAGGGCCACAACCTCAATAAACTAGTTGCTTCCATGGTTTACAGAACCTTGTAATCCCAAACGGTCACCCATCCAGGTACTGACCAGACTTGATGTTGCTTAACTTCAGTGATGGTACAAAAATCTGTGTTTCAAATTGATATGGCCACAAGACATTACATAATCCTCACATTCAAGCTTAATGCACCTGGTATTCCCAAGTGGTCACCCATCTAGATAATAACCAAGATTAACGTTGCTTAACTTCAGTGATGGTACACAAATCTGTGTTTCAAATTGATATAGCCACAAGACATTACATCATCCTCACATTCAAGCTTAAAGCACCTGGTATTACCAAGTGGTCACCCATCTAGGTAATGACTAAAATTAACGTTGCTTAACTTCAGTGATGGTACAAGAACCTGTGTTTCAAATTGATATAGCCACAAGACATTACATCATCCTCACATTCAAGCTTAAAGCACCTGGTATTACCAAGTGGTCACCCATCTAGGTAATGACTAAAATTAACGTTGCTTAACTTCAGTGATGGTACAAGAACCTGTGCTTCAAATTGATATGGCCACAAGACATTGCATCATCCTCATATTCATTTTAAACTCATGGTATTCCCAAGTGGTCACCTATCTGGGTACTGACCAGACTTGACGTTGCTTAACTTCGTGATGTAGCCGTAAGCGTGAGTGCTGGTCGATCTCATCAAAGATGAAGAAGAGACATGCAGCAACAGAAATGTGGTTCTACAGAAGGATGCTGAGGATACCATGGACTGAACATGGGAGCAACGACAAAGTTTTGGAGGAATTAAAAACAAAACAAAAATGTCAGTTCAGAACAAAAGATAAATTTGTCTTATTCTTAAAGTTTATTAAAAAAAGATAAACTCGAATTGAAAAAAATACCAAGCAAACAAGAATTTAACTTGACATTTAGAATGAAATCGAACGTCTTAAAGAAAATTACTTGGTGGTTGGTAAATATTTTGAGACGTTGAAATGCTTTTTATTCAATCACACAACCCAGAATGAGCAGAGCCTCTTTTAATTCATTGACAAGCGAAAAGAGATATGTCTGAACAGAAAGATTGCAAACAAACCGGACCATTAGATCAGCAATTATGTATTACTCAGGTGTATAAAACTAGAGATTACTATCAGCGTTGAGGTTTTACTTTACGAATAAATATACAATCACTTGTCATTGAATACGTTGCCTGTATAATAAAACTGTGACAATGCGATCACTGATAAAATCTCTTAAAACAAAATTAAAAAGTTTTAAAAATCCAACTATAATAGTGTTTTTTTTCGCTTTCTTCAAAATGCATCCAAAGAAATAAAGTGAATATATCATATAGACAAAGACGAAAAAAAATCACTAAAAAAGAATTTAAAAAAATTACTAAAATATTATGTGATGTCTGTCGTCTTATATGACAGTAAGTGACGATTAATTGGTTGCTTTTGTTTAGCGGCATATCAACATCTCTATCGGTTATTTAATGCTGAAATCTAATCATTTTTTGTACACAATTTTATTTTATTTATGGAGACAATTTTATTTTAGGATACAAATTTTACTAATTAACCCATAAAGAGTTAGATGCATATCTTTCCCAAGAGTATTTGTGCCTAAGTGAATATAACGAACCCAGCTAGAATTAGAACTCGGTTGTCCGATTATCAAATCCTAGTCATTGCAACATCTGCACCTCCAAGCTTACAGCAAGTACTATTCCCAAGCGCTCACCCATCTAGGTACTGACCGGGCTTGGCGTTGCTTAACTGTTGTAATGGTACTAGAACATATGTTTCAATTTGATACGTCCATAAGCTATTACATCATCCTCACGTCCAAGCTTACAGCACCTGATATTAGCAAGCGGTCACCCATCTGGGTATTGACCAGACTCGACGTTGCTTAACGTCGGTGATCGTGATGCGGCCGTAAGCGTGAGTGTTAGAGGATCTCAAGCATGAACAGGAGGTGACTTGAAACAACAGAAGTGTGGTTCTGCAGAAGGATGCTGAGAATACCATGGACTGAACATGTGAGCAACGGCGAAGTTTTGGAGAAAATGAAAACAAAAAGGAAACTAATAGTTAACATCAGGAAGAGATAGATGAGGATTCTAGTCACATAATGAGAACGGAGGGTTAGGAAAATCTAAAACTCACAAGGCAGATAGCAGAGAAGGAGGGACAGATGGAAACAGCGCAGAACATACTTAGTGAGCTTGATTAAATGGATAGAGGAACAGGGCTTAGGAGAAATAACAGAAAGACAAAGTTTATTAAGAGATACAAGGGACAGGAAGTTGTGGAGAGCCATAATCGTCTACGTCCTGAAGGGACACAGCATATAGAAGAAGAATGAACTTGAATAAATATATAGCGGAACAGGGCTTATGAGAAATAACAGAAAGACAGTTTATTAAAAGCTACAATGGACAGGAAGTTGTGGAGAGCCATGATCGTCTACATCCTGAAGGGACACGGCACATAGAAGAAGAATGAGTTTGAATAAATATATAGCGGAACAGGGCTTAGGAGAAATAACAGAAAGACAATTTATTAAAAGCTACAATGGACAGGAAGTTGTGGAGAACCATGATTGCCTACATTCTGTCCTTGTGTTACATCTTGCCTTGTGGGGATTTTTATAAATAGTGAGATGATGACAGCAAGTCCTTATTAGTCAGGTCAATATATGGCTACCCCCAACCAATATATATATATATATATATATATATATATATATATATATATATATATATATATATATATATATATATAGCATGATGAGAAGCCACGTATACTTTCTTAATATGTATATAGAGAAAAAAAACTGAAAAGTTGCAAATTAAAAAACATGATGTTTTTTTTGTGAAAGTATATATATATATATATATATATATATATATATATATATATATATATTTGATATTTCAGATCGACCCCGATCTTTCATCAGAAATGGCTGTTTTTAGAAGTTTGTTTACAAGTAGCGCCCGTGGCGAGACGCGGACGTCACGTGATATGGAATGCAACTGTGTTCGAATATTTCTAACGTAAATTTAACTGTAATAATATTTTAGATGTTGTTTAAAAAATTTTTTTAACTATATCTAAAAAAAATGTTTGTTTAATTATTGAAATATTTATAAAGATTTAAAACACCCAAGTCTTTATTTAACCCTAATTTATATATATGTAATTTTAAAATCCAGTATTTTTCTTTTTTTCTGCGTGTGTATGTGGAACTGAAATTAGAATCTATCAATAAACATTTACAGTTTTCTAATGAGTGTCCAGATTGATTAAAATGTTCAGCTATGGAGGAATAAGTATTGTTTTGACGTATGGTTAGTTTATGATTGTTGAAGCGAAATCTAAAATTATTTCCAGATTCCCTAATATATACACTATTGGGACATATTGCATTCCATATCACGTGACGTCCGCGTCTCGCGACGAACTCTACTTGTAAACAAACGTCTAACAACAGTTATTTCTTATGAAAGATCGGGGTCTATCTGAAATATCAAATATATATATATATAAAATATAAATAAATACTTTCACAAAAAACATTCATTTTTTTAAAAATTTGCAACTTTTTAGTTGTTTTACATATATATATATATATATATATATATATATATATATATATATATGTGTGTGTGTGTGTGTGTGTGTGTGTGTGTGTGTGTGTGTGTGTGTGTATTTAGGCAGCAATCCTTCTTTCAAGCACATTTCATTAAAAACGACTGACAAGGTGCTTTTATTTAGTTTTTTATATAATTTCTCGTGCGATCTAATAAAGTTTTTCTTTTCAGAGGATAAATTATATAAAAATTGTCCGATTGTTCTTTTTTTCCGAGCGCTTTCGGCTATACATTTAGCCATTATCAAGGATTATATTTCAACTGTTAGAATTAGAAATAGTTTGTGATGTGTATGTTTATAAAGTGATTCATTTTTTTGTTTCAAAACACGATCAAGATATTATGTCCATATTCAAAGTTAATATTATTAAGTGTTGGTTTGTTTATTTTTATAAGTAAGGCTTCCATTATTTTTATCCTTTTTTGCAAGTGGATGATGCTATTATATTAGTGTTGTCGACAAGTATATTCCGAATAGTGTCCGGTAGGTCTCCATGAATATTTAAATGAGATCTAAATATATATATATATATATATATATATATATATATATATATATATGCAAAAGCTTTTTTTTTTGTTTTAGAGTACAAGAATGAAATTTTCCCAAAATCAGACCCAAGAAAGGTTGCTAATTTGTATAATTTCAAAATGGCGACATCCTATTCAAAATGGCGACCCCCTAAACATCAATGTATAGCAAACCTTTTTTATCATATCATTATATGGCTAGGAGTTGAGAGAAGGTTTGAGGCTATCACCAACAGCATCTGTCCCAAAACACGGTTCACTACGATCCTATTATCAGATTATTATTCAGACCCCATAAATATATTCCCAACAGACAGAAATATTATACTCATCTACCTAATAACCATAATTTCATCCTTCTGTGACATCATTATGCAAGGTTCGGGACTAGCAGATATCCTTCAGACTCTTTATGGGGAGAATGCTGTTAAGTACATTGTGGATGGCAAAGCAGTACAGAGAGTATTTCGGGGTCATCTTCTTGTGTAAAAATGCCTAAATGGCATGTTGGTCTCTGTTATGTTCAAGTAACAAGATAAGGGTACCAAAGCGCTACCCTTGTTGGAGATGTACAGATCTCGCTTCTGTAGGATATGGGACCCAAGAGAATAACACTGTATTTTTGCTCTGACAATAAAACTAAACGAGGCGTCAGCATTTTTAATATAAACAGACTGAAACAAGTTCTGGGGCAAGAGTTATGTGTAACTTTACTATTCATTCACTCGTTTTCTGAAGTCGTGTCACAAAAAAAAAAATCGGAATATGGAAGAAATTCGTTAAAGGCAGCAATGATTTGCAAACACGTGCTCACTTTTTCACTCAACTAGGCCAACAATCTTGTACGATAGAAAACCTTGGAAACAAAGCAATGGTGCCCATCTGTGCTGGAAAATCTAGTGATTCGCTTGCCTCATTGAGACATAGTTTTGAAAAAGAAAGTCGTGTCTTCAGCGTCTTTTGTATCACCATAGCGTCTACCACCAACAGCATCTGCCACAAAACACGGTTCACTACGATCCTATTATCAAATCATTATATGGCTAGGAGTTGAGAGAAGGTTTGAGGCTACCACCAACAGAATCTGCCAGAAAACACGGTTCACTACGATACTATTATCAGATCATTATATGGCTAGGAGTTGAGAGAAGATTTGAGGCTAATAGTAACAGCATCTGTCACAAAACACGGTTCACTACGATCCTATTATCAGATCATTATATGGCTAGGAGTTGAGAGAAGGTTTGAGGCTACCACCAACAGAATCTGCCACAAAATACGGTTCACTACGATCCTATTATCAGATCATTATATGGCTAGGAGTTGAGAGAAGGTTTGAGGCTACCACCAACAGAATCTGCCACAAAACACGGTTCACTACGATCCTATTATCAGATCATTATATGGCTAGGAGTTGAGAGAAGGTTTGAGGCTACGACCAACAGCATCTGCCATAAAACACGGTTCACTACTATCCTATTACCAGATCATTATATGGCTAGGAGTTGAGAGGAGGTTTGAGGCTACCACCAACAGCATCTGTCACAAAATACGGTTCACTACGATCCTATTATCAGATCATTATATGGCTACGAGTTGAGAGAATGTTTGAGGCTACCACCAACAGCATCTGTCACAAAATACGGTTCACTACGATCCTATTATCAGATCATTATATGGCTAGGAGTTGAGAGAATGTTTGAGGCTACCACCAACAGCATCTGCCACAAAATACGGTTCACTACGATTCTATTATCAGTTCATTATATTGCTAGGAGTTGAGAGAATATTTGAGGCTACCACCAACAGCATCTGTCACAAAATACGGTTCACTACGATCCTATTATCAGATCATAATATGGCTAGGAGTTGAGAGAATGTTTGGGGCTACCACCAACAGCATCTGCCACAAAATACGGTTCACTACGATCCTATTATCAGATCATTATATGACTAGGAGTTGAGAGAATGTTTGAGGCTACCACCAACAGCATCTGCCACAAAATACGGTTCACTACGATCCTATTATCAGATCATTATATGGCTAGGAGTTGAGAGAATGTTTGAGTCTACCATCAACAGAATCTGCCACAAAATACGGTTCACTACGATCCTATTATCAGATCATTATATGGCTAGGATTTGAGAGAAGGTTTGAGGCTACCACCAACAGCATCTGCCACAAAATACGGTTCACTACGATCCTATTATCAGATCATTATATGGCTAGGAGTTGAGAGAATGTTTGAGGCTACCACCAACAGCATCTGCCACAAAATATGGTTCACTACGATCCTATTATCAGATCATTATATGGCTAGGATTTGAGAGAAGGTTTGAGGCTACCACCAACAGCATCTGTCACAAAACACGGTTCACTATGATCCTATTTTCATATCATTATATGGCTAGGAGTTGAGAGAACGTTTGAGGCTACCACCAACAGCATCTGTCACAAAATACGGTTCACTACGATCCTATTATCAGATCATTATATGGCTAGGAGTTGAGAGAATGTTTGAGTCTACCATCAACAGAATCTGCCACAAAATACGGTTCACTACGATCCTATTATCAGATCATTATATGGCTAGGAGTTGAGAGAACGTTTGAGGCTACCACCAACAGCATCTGCCACAAAATACGGTTCACTACGATCCTATTATGAGATCATTATATGGCTAGGAGTTGAGAGAATGTTTGAGGCTACCACCAACAGCATCTGTCACAAAATACGGTTCACTACGATCCTATTATCAGATCATTATATGGCTAGGAGTTGAGAGAATGTTTGAGGCTACCACCAACAGCATCTGTCACAAAACACGGTTCACTATGATCCTATTTTCATATCATTATATGGCTAGGAGTTGAGAGAAGGTTTGAGGCTACCACCAACAGCATCTGTCACAAAACACGGTTCACTACGATCCTATTATCAGATCAGTATATGGCTAGGAGTTGAGAGAATGTTTGGGGCTACCACCAACAGCATCTGCCACAAAATACGGTTCACTACGATCCTATTATCAGATCATTATATGGCTAGGATTTGAGAGAAGGTTTGAGGCTACCACCAACAGCATCTGCCACAAAATACGGTTCACTACGATCCTATTATCAGATCATTATATGGCTAGGATTTGAGAGAAGGTTTGAGGCTACCACCAACAGCATCTGTCACAAAACACTGTTCACTACGATCCTATTATCAGATCATTATATGGCTAGGAGTTTAGAGATGTTTTTGAGGCTATCACCAACAGCATCTGTCACAAAACACGGTTCACTACGATCCTATTATCAGATCATTATATGGCTAGGAGTTGAGAGAAGGTTTGAGGCTATCACCAACAGCATCTGCCACAAAATACGGTTCACTACGATCCTATTATCAGATCATTATATGGCTAGGAGTTGAGAGAATGTTTGAGGCTATCACCAACAGCATCTGTCACAAAATACGGTTCACTACGATCCTATTATCAGATCATTATATGGCTAGGAGTTGAGAAAAGGTTTGAGGCTACCAACCTGGGATGGAAATCCCAAATCAATGTCAAGAAATCCCCAAACCCAGCACCAGAGAATCTGTTGAAAATTGCGCATTGCAATTGTACTTCATCTTGCACACCGCGTCATTGCACATATAGGCGGTTTGCTTCACCCTCTGTACCTCTATATGTGGTGCATGTCAAAGTGACGACCTTGAGAACTCCAACAATGTTCTACTATTTGATGATCAAGGGGACACTTATGCTGATGATTTCTAATACGTAGTGCGTCACACGTTATGTCTATGACATTTCATAACAGTGTTAAGCCTTGAGGCAGGAGGCATGAGGCAGGAGGCATGAGGCATGAGGCTCTGACTGATATACATTTGGTAAAAAAAATATGATGTAAAGTAGCTTGAAGGTGAAAGAATTCCGATTTGAAAGAGCATGTTACAGACAAAACCCACAGACCCCGGCTCAACCGCGGACCTGATCAAATTACCGGTCCAAAATGTATCGGCACGGGTCGCATCCCAATTTAACGACTTCCCCATTTTAAAAGGGAAAATGGTAATCCTATCCGGCCACTTTTCATCACCGTGGTCGAGGCCTACTGGTTCGATTTGGGAAGGGAACCCAGCTGCATCCAAACCTCTGTTGATTATGTCGTTTACTGCTGAATGTCGTGGAAAGCGGCCGGCGCTACGACGACAGGAAAGAGGATGCAAAGTAGCTTGAAGAGAGGGTGCAAAGTAGCTTGAAGGTGAAAGAACTCCGATTTGAAAGAGCATGTTTCAGACAAAACCGAGCATTTAAGTGCAACTGTTCATCAATTACGTCGTTATGACGTCACATTGATGTCACAGAAGGATTTAATTATGGTTATTAGGTAGATTGGTATAATGTTTCTATCTGTATATTTATTGCATATTAAAATACAATTGTTGCACGTGGCCGAAAAAAGGGGAGAGGGTTGAGGCTGGTCATCACTATCTAATCCGATTCACGACCCATTCACTCCTTACGATTTTCACATTTCCCATAAAAACTCGTCCATCACCAATCTGTGCATACACCATACACCATATTATTGCATCCTCTCAAGGGAGACCTTCAAAACGCGCCCCATGCCATCAAAATTTAATGTTTCTATCTGTGATAGGAATTCATTGAAAAAAGTTTGAACAAACTAACTATAAACATTTTCTTTTGCTATCCTCTTCCAGACGCAATGATGAAGAAAACATTACCTCGCGTACCATCGCCTGTGAGGCACGCGGCAAGAGCCACTCCGTTTCGCGAAGCTCGTCCCTTAGTCGAGACGCCATCGTGCCAATCCTCCGAAGGAACGCCATCGAAAGAGGGCCAATAACCCCAGAAGTCTCCACGGCCACAGGAGTAAAAGAAAAAGATGACAGTGTTGCGGACCACGATAGGGTTGCAGCGCTGGTTTACGAAATGACCTTGTGCCAGACACTACACACACCACTACCGTATCCACAAACATTAGAGAATAGTAAGTAAGTAAGAATAAATAAGCAGGAGGAATGACGAAGGTAAGCCTGGTCAAGAGAACAAATATAAAATTTTATTAGAGTTTAACAAGTAGTGTCTTCAGTGAAGACCTTCAGTAAATGTACTGGAAATGTAGTTGAAGAAGAGGCCAAGTAGATTAGTAAATTGTCTTCTGTGGAGTCCTTCAGTAAATCTACTGGAAATATTATAGTTAATGAAATTTAATTGTCTTGAGTGAAGACCTTCAGTAAGATACTGGAAATATGCTAGTTGACAAGATAAAATTTCGCGCCAAAAAATAAATCCATGATGGCTAATGGCGGGAAAAAGTTCTTCAGGCTGGAAGTTTTTGAAAGTTCCTGGGAGTTGAGCAGCTCTATAAAGATGTTAGCCTCGGGACAAGAAATCTGTCATCGCAAGGTGACGACCGTGTCGTATGCGTTAAGATACCGAGACGAGCCATGAGGTCTAGGCAAGGCTTTGCCGAATAAAATTCTCTGCCAGTATCTATGGGTTCACCGGCGAGAGGATAAGGTGAGCCGGCCCGTGCCGATGGTCAGACGACCACGGGGGCGACTGATTTTGAAAAACCAAATTTGCCGTGACGTCAACGCAAAAGCGCGCGAAAAATAAATTCTTCCTCATCTTCGGCTAAGACAACGGTTTACTACTATAACCGGCCGAAAGTGAGAGGAAGGGGTGAAAATGTCGCGCGTGCGTCAAAATGAAGGTGGGGGTAGTGATATATCCCACAACAGTAAATAACGATTGACATTGTAATTAAATGTTTGAAAATGAAATTTGACTGGAAGTCTATAAACCGGAAGATAGTTCCACAATCCAGAGAAGAAACTGTCATCATAGAACTTACGGTTGCATCTAGTCATTTCAATTACAAATGATAACATCTTGCCAGCAATCTAGTATTGCGCTTAAATTTATAAATTCTAGGGAGCATAGCAGAAAGTTCCTCAGAATAATTACCATGAAAGTATGTTTAGAAAAGGCAAAGTGAAGCTAGGTTACGGCGGTGAGAAGTGAAGGTAGTACCTCTTCAGCGCAAACATAAAAAAAATTGAATCTACGGAACGCTCAGATATGTTTATAGGATATCTTATCCAGACCCGCCATATATGCTTACGGTTAAGTTAGATTGAAAGTACAAATGTCCATGTCGATCACAGAAATTACGTAGCAACGGGGATCATTTATAAATGTCAGTTTGTTCCGATTTTAGAATAAACGTCATAACTGAATTGTAATATATTTTCATAATGGTTGCTAAAAAAAATACGACTCATTGCTAATTATTAAAATGTCCTCTTTGTTATTCTTATACAAATCTCGTTCAGAATGTTGTTTTCAAATACGTGAGGCACACTGTGTAAACACTGGAAAATAGAATTAGGCTGTTCGGAAAATAATGTCCGTTTTTAGAATAAATCTTTTAATTGTGTTCTAATAGATTATTATAATAGCTGTACAAAAATATATGATTGATTCGTAATTATTAAAATGTCCACTTGTTAATTTTATATGAATCGCTTTCGGAATTTTGTCCTCAAATACATGACGCACATAGTGTAAACACTGGAAAATAATATTAGGCTGTTCGGAGAATAATGTCCGATTTTAGAATAAATCTTTTAATTGTGTTCTATATTATATTTTTGTAAGGGTTGCACAAAAATATATGACTCATTCCTAACGATTAAATTGTCCTTCGTTAACCTTATATCAATGTCTTTCAAAATTATGTTCTTAAACACATGACGCATCTTGTGTATACACTGGGAAATAGTATTAAGCTGTTCGGAAAGTAATGCTCAATTTTAGGGTAAGTCTTTTAAATGTGTTCTAATATATTTTCATAATAGGTACACAAAAATATATGAACCATTCCAAATTATTTGTTAATCTTATATTAATCCCTTTCAGAATTGAACTTAAGACATTACACACCTCTCGCTTTGAACAGGAAAAAATGGTGATGCGTTTACTTTTTTATATGAGTTCAAGGTTGGTCATAAGGCTTCTAAAACTGCTGCCAACATTAGCAGAATATTGGCTGAAGAATCCACTTATAATTGGACAGTACGGCGTGGTTTCTGAAATTCCTGACCCGGGGATTCAAGTCTCAAAGATCAATGTGACAGAAGACGTCCATATGCAATAGATAATTAACATCTGAAAAAGACCATGTACCAGATGAATGCATGCGGACTCAAATATTAGGTTGTTCGGAAAATAATGTCCGATATAGTATAAACCTTTTGTTTTTAATATATTATTATAATAGCTGCAAGAAAATATATAACTCATTCCTAATGATTAAAGTGTCCTCTTAATTTTATAGCAAAATCATTCAAAATTTGTCTTAAATACTTGACGTACCGAATGTATACACTGAAAAATAATATTATGTTTTCGGAAAATAATATCCGATTTTAGAATAAACCTTTTAATTGTGTTCTAATAGGTTATTATGATAGTTGCACAAAAATATATTACTCCTTCCTAATTATTAATATGTCCCCCTTGTTATTAGGTTGGTGCTTAATTATCAGGCGTTTTTGTAGGCGAGTTTTTTGTTAATAAAAATTGCTTTTTTATTTACTTTTTTTTTAATAAAGATATTTTATTTTCAGGTTATAAAAATGCGTGTCGATAATCATACGCTCCGGAATAATCATTTAGAAATGATACTGTTGAATTGTTATGTTTCTTTTTTCATAATAAATATTGTTTAAAAACGCCTGATAATTATGCACCAACCCAATAATTTTATATCAATCTCTTACGGAATTTGGTTCGCAAATAAGTAACGCACCTGTAGAGAATGGGATATAGTATTGATTGGAAAATAATGTCCGAGTTTTGAATACACCTATTTAATTGTATACTAATATACTGCTATAATGGGACATCTGTGTATGAATTTCTGGGTATTATAAACCTAATGTCTTCAGATACCGTTTTTACCAAAGCTCATATTGCAATTTTTGATGTTATCATATATGTTTTTACCAGAGCTCATATTGCAATTTTTGCTGTTATCAATACATGTTTTTACCAGAGCTCATATTGCAATCTACTGTGCCATCTGTTCTTGAGGATACATAGCACAGTGACAGGACCCAAAGGAGTGTGAGTTCAATATCCGGTTAAGGCAGTGGAGTAATTTCAGAGGGGAATTAACAGGAGATAACTGATAATTGACATTCATTAAACATGGCACGTGATCAGTAGAACAGTCTACCCCAGTGAGCGAAATAAAGGGTTTAGTTCGACCATTCCAACTACCTGAAGAAGGCCGGAGCGTACAACGGTCGAAACGTTGTAATAAATATGGCGACAAAGATGAGGACAATAGTCCGAATAATGTAAATAATCTATCGCAGTTTATATCAAAATTAAGATTACAATAACAAAAATAATTTTAAAAAAAAGAGAAGTTGAATTCATCTTTTCATCAAAGACCTCTGTACGTATAGATTTGAAATGGAAGCCGGGAAAATATCGTCCTCTGACGGACTGAACAGGTGAATTGGCATAGCATCTGGAAAACTTAATTAGCTCCGGAACACCTCAAGTAATTGACATGAGTATAATCATTACAAAATACTACACACAACACCTGAATTAAATCCGCCCTGATTCGGTATAAGGATTTTAAGTACGGATGTACTGGGATGACCTTTTGGGCTAATGAGTACTTACCTGACGCGGTGTTTTCTATTTAGTTCCAAACGCTGATTCATGAGGCTCAGGTCGCTCAGTCGAAAAAGTTCATTTACTAATTAGTTAGAACTGCAAAAATATTTAATCATACAGTGTCTTTCTTTCTTTCATTCTTTTTTCTTTCTTTCTTTCTTTCTATCTATCTATCTATCTATCTATCTATCTATCTATCTATCTATCTATCTATCTTAATATCTATTCATCTATCGCTTCCTGTTAATATCTATCTATCTATCTATCTATCTATCTATCTATCTATCTATCTATCTATCGCTTCTTGTTAATATCTATCTATCTATCTATCTATCTATCTATCTATCTATCTATCTATCTATCGCTTCCTGTTAATATCTATCTATCTATCTATCTATCTATCTATCTATCTATCGCTTCCTGTTAATATCTATCTATCTATCTATCTATCGCTTCCTGTTAATATCTATCTATCTATCTATCGCTTCCTGTTATCTATCTATCTATCTATCTATCTATCTATCTATCTATCTATCGCTTCCTGTTAATTTCTATCTATCTATCTATCTATCTATCTATCTATCTATCTATCTATCTATCGCTTCCTGTTATCTATCTATCTATCTATCTATCTATCGCTTCCTGTTAATATCTATCTATCTATCTATCTATCTATCTATCTATCTATCTATCTATCTATCTATCGCTTCCTGTTAATATCTATTTATCTATCTATCTATCTATCTATCTATCTATCTATCGCTTCCTGTTAATATCTATCTATCTATCTATCTATCTATCTATCTATCTATCTATCTATCGCTTCCTGTTATCTATCTATCTATCTATCTATCTATCTATCTATCGCTTCCTGTTAATATCTATCTATCTATCTATCTATCTATCTATCTATCGCTTCCTGTTATCTATCTATCTATCTATCTATCTATCTATCTATCTATCTATCTATCTATCTATCTATCTATCGCTTCCTGTTAATATCTATCTATCTATCTATCTATCGATCTATCTATCTATCTATCTATCGCTTCCTGTTAATATCTATCTATCTATCTATCTATCTATCTATCGCTTCCTGTTATCTATCTATCTATCTATCTATCTATCTATCTATCTATCTATCTATCTATCTATCTATCTATCGCTTCCTGTTATCTATCTATCTATCTATCTATCTATCTATCTATCTATCTATCTATCGCTTCCTGTTATCTATCTATCTATCTATCTATCTATCTATCTATCTATCTATCTATCTATCTATCTATAAGTTGTTTGTTCCTTTTCTCATACATATAAGTGGGCTCTACTTTAAATACTTTCCAAATATCTTTAATTACGCATAAAATTAACAGTTTATATTTACTTAAGCATTTACGACTCATTTAATGCTTAGCGATTTTTTAAATTGGGTGCTATTTTTTGTACGTTGCCGAGATCTGTAAAAAAAACGTGATAGTTTAAAATATGAAATAGAAAAAAAAATAGAAAAATAATATAGTTCAGTAAAATAAGAATTTTGGTATAAATCTCGGAAATCTTTTTAAAAAAATCTTAAGAGGTAAATACTCCATAGATTAAACGAAATATTCAATAGAAACACCGGAAACCTTTGTATAACTCGCATGCATTGCATTGAGCAAGTAATTCAAAAAATCATAACGATAATATAATACAGGGTCGGTGGAAAGCAACTCCTTAATTAACTGATATATATATATATATATATATATATATATATATATATATATATATATATATATATATATATATATATATATATATATATATATATATATATATATATATAAGGCCGGTAAATGTTATTTAATACTGTTTATTATAAAACAGAGCATTTGCTTAAATACTTGTATCTATAAAAAGAACGTTAAACATAAAATAAATGTCTTTAAATAAATTGTCGGACAATGTCCAATTCTAAAATATATGACGTCATTTGTTTACATTTGATACGCTAGAGTAGATATGAATAGAAGAGATTCATGGAAGATTTAAGTTTAAAGATAGTAAAATCGACCTTGCTAACCAGACGCTCATCTGTGGCCGAAAGGTTAAGGCACATCACGCGAAATGATGGTTCCGTATAGGATACAGGTTCGATTCCTGTCGGAGAGCGAAAATTTTCTATGAAAATTTCTCGGACATTCAGGCCGGTAAATGTTATTTAATACTGTTTATTATAAAACAGAGCATTTGCTTAAATACTTGTATCTATAAAAAGAACGTTAAACATAATATAAATGTCTTTAAATAAATTGTCGGACAATGTCCAATTCTAAAATATATATATATATATATATATATATATCAATTAATTAAATAGTTGCTTTCCACCCACCCATATATATATATATATATATATATATATATATATATATATATATATATATATATATATATATATATATATATATATATATATATATATATACTGCACGACTCTTCGACAGAATTGAGTCACTCTCAGTCACTGTGTGTTTATCCGAATCTAAAAAAAAACACGCTAAAATTCACCTTCATTCCGTACTGTACGCTGATGGCTTAGTGGGAGAAGTTCAGACTGACGCAAATTCAGTCGGGTTTCGATCCTAGCTAGAGGCAACCGGACGTCTAGCCACACTGATGAGCTGCGAAACAGTCTGTCTGTGGATGACAAATATATATATATATATCAGTTAATTAAGGCGTTGCTTTCCACCCACACTGTATTATCTTATGGCTATGATTTTTTAATTTTATTTATTTATTTATTTTTTTATTTTTTTTTTATTTATTTATTTATTTATTTATTTATTTATTTATTTATTTATTTATATATATATATATATATATATATATATATATATATATATATATATATATATATATATATATATATATATATATATATATATATATATATATATATATATATGTAGGATCCTTCACGGTTTCACTAAAAAAGAATATAGCATGATGAAAAAGACCCCAAACTTTATGAAAACAAAATTTTCTCGTCAAAAGGTTTATAGTACTATTAAGAGGAATGAACAAAGTATTATTTTAAAATTTTCCATCATTTTTAGAACATTCTATATTTTTATTTAAAAACACTTGTTTCTCTTTGCATCCAGGGGGTACTACTGAATAATTTTTTTTTAATGACAGGCATTAATTTGGAAAATCTTACAAAAATGATTGTAATTACAATTATTCGTGATATTTATAAATGTAAACAGATTGGAATAGATATGAACACAATTATCGTATTAGTATCATTAGATGTAATAATATACAAATTTCTGAAAAAATTGTTTTAAAAGAAGACTTTTAGAAATTTCCACAAAAATAGCAGTGGTTATTCGGTCAATGAATATCGAAAGTTTCTTTAGGAAGAAACCGTTAATCTTTTCATAATCATTAGAAATGAGGATTCTTTGGTATGATTGATTTTGTCTAGCGGCATATCAAGACCTCTATGCGTTAGTTAACGCCGAAATTTAAATATTTTGTACACAATCTTATGGCTGCTACAAAATAGATTTTGAACGCAGTTGTATTCCTCCAACAAGAAATAATCTGCAAAAATTTTATGGCTTCAACAAAATATATTTTTAAGGTAATTGTATTCCTTTAACTTCAAATATGTACACAATTTTCAGCTAGAAATCTCAAATAGAAATTCCTTTAACTGCAAATGATTTGAACACAGTTTTCAAATAGAAATTCCTATTCACCTTGAAATTTCAAATAGAAATTCCTTTAATTGCAAATGATTTGTACACAGTTTTCAAATAGAAATTCCTTTTCAGCTTGAAATTTCAAATAGAAATTCCTTTAACTGCAAATGATTTGTACACAGTTTTCAAATAGAAATTCCTTTTCAGCTTGAAACTTCAAATAGAAATTCCTTTAAATGCAAATGATTTGAACACAGTTTTCAAATAGAAATTCCTTTTCAGCTTGAAATTTCAAATAGAAATTCCTTTAATTGCAAATGATTTGTACACAGTTTTCAAATAGAAATTCCTATTCACCTTGAAATTTCAAACAGAAATTCCTTTAACTGCAAATGATTTGTACACAGTTTTCAAATAGAAATTCCTATTCACCTTGAAATTTCAAATAGAAATTCCTTTAATTGCAAATGATTTGTACACAGTTTTCAAATAGAAATTCCTTTTCAGCTTGAAATTTCAAATAAAAATTCCTTTAACTGCAAATGATTTGTACACAGTTTTCAAATAGAAATTCCTTTTCAGCTTGAAATTTCAAATAGAAATTCCTTTAAATGCAAATGATTTGAACACAGTTTTCAAATAGAAATTCCTTTTCAGCTTGAAATTTCAAATAGAAATTCCTTTAATTGCAAATGATTTGTACACAGTTTCCAACTAGAAATAATTGGTACACAATTTTATGGCTTCAACAAAATATATTTTGAAAACAGTTGTATTCCTTCAAGTAGAAATAATTTGTAAAAATATGGCTTTGAGGGCAAAAGTGGGATTTATATAAAGTTTCTGGATAATCTATTGTAGCCAATGGCCCAGTGGATAAAGGCGTAGGTTGGGTCATCCAAAGGTTCAATACCTGGCCACAGCAGAGGTAAATAAAAACATGGATAATTGAATTACCAAGGACAATAGATTGAAACCGAGATATCCAAAGGCATGGCACATGGAATCAGAACAATCTAAACTTGTTGATTAAATAAAGGATTCACTTGTAAATTCCAAATAATATAACCTGAAGAAGGCCGGAGCGTACAATGATCGAAACATAGTGAATATAGCAATAAAGATGGTGACGCCACTCCGAACAATGTAAATAGTGTAAATAGTTAAAATACCTCGTCTCAGATATATAAAGATATCCCGAAAAAGGCCGGAGCGTAAAAAGGTCGAAAGGTCGTGAATATGGCAATAAGGATGACAATAACAGTCCGAACAATGTAAATAGTGTAAATAAAATGCCTCATCTGAGATATATCCAGATCTTGAAGAAGGCCGGAGCGTACAACGTCCGATGAGGATAACCATCTGAACAATGTAAATAGTGTAAATAATTAAATATATCTCATCTCAGATATATAAACAAATCCTGAAGAAGGCCAAAGCATTCAACGACCGAAGCGTCGTAATATAGCAATACATGTGAGGATAACAGTCCAAACAATGTAAATAGTACAAATAGTTAAAATACCTCATCTCAGAAACAGAAACTTAGACAGATCCGGAATAAGGCCGGAGCGTACAACGACCGAAATGTCGTGAATATGGCAATACAGATGAGGATAACAGTTCGAACAATTTAAATAGTGTATATACTTAAATATTTGATCTCAGAAAGATAAACATATCTTGAAGAAGGCTGGACCGTACAAAGGTCGAAGCGTCGTGAATATGACAATAAATTTGAGGACAAAAGTCTGAACAATGTAAATGGTATAGTTATAATACCTCATCTTAGAAATATAGACAGACCCTGAAGAAAGTTGGTGCATACAACAGACAAAATGTCGTGAATATGGCAATAAAATTGAGGACAATGTAAATAGTGTAAATAGTTACAATATCTCATCTCAGAAACATAGACAGATCCTGAAGAAGGCTGGATCGTACAAAGGGCGAAGCGTCGTGAATATGACAATAAATTTGAGGACAAAAGTCTGAACAATGTAAATGGTATAGTTATAATACCTCATCTTAGAAATATAGACAGACCCTGAAGAAAGTTGGTGCATACAACAGACAAAATGTCGTGAATATGGCAATAAAATTGAGGACAATGTAAATAGTGTAAATAGTTACAATATCTCATCTCAGAAACATAGACAGATCCTGAAGAAGGCTGGATCGTACAAAGGGCGAAGCGTCGTGAATATGACAATAAATTTGAGGACAAAAGTCTGAACAATGTAAATGGTATAGTTATAATACCTCATCTTAGAAATATAGACAGACCCTGAAGAAAGTTGGTGCATACAACAGACAAAATGTCGTGAATATGGCAATAAAATTGAGGACAATGTAAATAGTGTAAATAGTTACAATATCTCATCTCAGAAACATAGACAGATCCTGAAGAAGGCTGGATCGTACAAAGGGCGAAGCGTCGTGAATATGACAATAAATTTGAGGACAAAAGTCTGAACAATGTAAATGGTATAGTTATAATACCTCATCTTAGAAATATAGACAGACCCTGAAGAAAGTTGGTGCATACAACAGACAAAATGTCGTGAATATGGCAATAAAATTGAGGACAATGTAAATAGTGTAAATAGTTCTTCAGTCTTAGAGAATATACTATTTAGATTACATATGCTGTTTGGTCAGATAAACATGGAAGAAATATTTTAAATGGATACTAATTATATTTTTTAATTCAGAAGTTCTTTATTATTAGTCCTGATCTGACCTATTGGCTTCAGATACTTTCCTCATTAGTACCTCGATCTTACGAATTTAACGGTGGACGGCAAACTCGACAGTAGCGTCCCGGAAAATTGCGTACCAGACAATTGATTCCCTGAACATTTGCGGCCCTAGTTAAATGCATCTCTAGTCAAATGCATCCCTGGATAATTGCTTACCTTCTGATAATTTTTGAAGTTACCATTTTTTTTAAAAGAGTTGTTTAACATAGAAATTTGCACGCCAATACCTTTAATTACTCTAAACAAGCAGAAAGGTAGTTATTATGAATAAAAAAAGAGAAAAAAATCCTTTTTAATTAAAGTGTAATTTAAGCTAGCAATTTCAGTCACTCCATCAATGCGTACCACAAACATTTAATAGATTCTGGATTTTATAGATTATATTTTTATTTGGAACCCATGGCTAAGATCCGAAAATCTAACAATGGTGGGAAAATATTTGTGAACGAGAAAAATTACAGCTACCTCTATCATAAGGAAAAACGATGAAACAAAAACATATTGGCGATGTGTAGAGAGATCTTGCAACATTGTTAATCTGTCATTGAATTTTAAACAAAAATATAGTTTGAATTTTTTTATTTCATTCTTTTTTTTTCTTTTTTTAAAAGAATTATGATTACTACCTATGCCTTTTTTTCAAAATTTTAGTTGTTACCTTCAAAAAATTATCAGATGTACGCAGTTATCCAGGGACGCATTTGTCTAGGGACGCAAATGTCCAAGAAAGGAATTGTCCGTCTACCGTTAAATTCGTAAGGTTAGGTGCCAAAGATGAAATCTCATCAGAACAATAAAGCATGTAAATATTTACAGAGAATCTTTTTTTCTCTATGTCATGTTCATTCAGAACATGAGCATGTACGGCTTTCCACAACTTCCTATTCTTTTTAGCTCAAAACAACATTTGTCTTTTTGACATCCCTTTCATTCTCGTTCGGTCATCCATTCATACAAGCTGTCCCTTTTACTGACAACCATAGATTCTGCTTCTGTACGAGATCCACATTTAACCGCAGTAATAGATCTGCAGTTTGACTTCTAATAGTTTATCCTCTCGCACCTCTCGCTTGTGCAACACTCTTCCAGATTTTTGGCTTTCCAATAAACTTCGAAAATTTAAATGCAATATCAGTCTTCATCTATCTTCTTAATTCTTGTTCTTTATTTTCCTCTCTCCTTAAAAATGTAATTTTTTCTTAGGATATTTCACTTTCAGTAAGACCTTACGTCTAAGTGGCTTTATCGCCTTACTTGGGGTGAAATAATTTTTAAAAAAATGGGGTATTTATTTGATATGTAGAATATTTAATGTGTTGGTTTTAATTCCCGTTCAATTTCTTTTATCAGTAAATTTGCCTGACACAGTTTCCTAGAATAGAGATTTCTTTCCAATTTTCAAATTTTGAGTACAATTTAATTCTTTCTCGTTGTAGTATTTTGCACCTATTAATGGTTTTAAAAATGAAATATAATAATTTTATCAAAATGTATCTCATTAAAGCGAAAATGAATCGCGAATAAAAACATTTAAAATATTACCACAGCGTATTCGATCACGAGTGATCTCCCTTACAACAATACCAACATGAAAATCACAACAAAAAAAAAATCCATATTAGAATCCTTTTAGCTTCGTATTATTATTTGAAGAATTCAACTTAATCGACCAAGTTCCAACCAACTCTCATCATAGATGTGCATTGATATGTTTTTTAAAAATTAGTAAAACAGAACGACCAATAAAATCGGGTTAAAAGATTCTAAAATTAGACTTATGATATCATCGTACAATTCTTTTTAATCATGTCACCCCAAGCAAGGAAATAAAGTCACTAAAGCCTAAGTGGTTACTGAGTATGAGAGAATATAAGAAAAAAATATTAAGGAGCGAGAACAATAAAAGAACTAGAACTAAGACAGTAGATGGTGATTGACATTGCATTTAATTTTTTTCAAATTAAAGTCGACGAGGAACCAAGAAGCCGGATGAGAGTTCCACAAATGAAAAGTGCGCGAGAAGAAACTGTTAGCTTAGAATCTTACGGTTACATCTAGGCATTTCAACTGTAAAATGATGAGACCTAGCTGCCAATCTAGTACTTCGTTTAAATTCATAAAACCAAGATAACATAGTCCATCATTTAAATTCATAAAACCAAGATAACATAGTCCATCATGACATTTACCATGAAAGTATTTATAGAAAACAAACGGAATATATATATATATATATATATATATATATATATATATATATATATATATATAGAGAGAGAGAGAGAGAGAGAGAGAGAGAGAGAGAGAGAGAGAGAAGGCACGGTGGAGTAATGGATAACGGCTTGGATTGAGAAATCGGAGAGCCGAGTTCGAATTCCAGTCGAATCCATTACATTCACTTACGTGCTAATACCCTTGGGAAAGGTGTGAATCCTCTTCTTCTCCCTCCAATACCAGGACTGCGTTCTATAGCCTTGGATTGCAACTGGTCTAAGAGAAGGACAACTCTGAATTCAAAACCGGCGGAGGGTCGTTTGGGGACCTTGTGGCACTCAGTGCACCAGGTCCCTGTATTCGTCCCTCCAAAAAGTGTGGATGGCCCTGCACAAAGCCTTCACCACTATAATCAAATCTCATGTGTCGGTGTCGGGCTCTCAGTTTCTAGGAACTGATCTGCCTGACCCTCATACGTCGAATTCGACGGTAGAGTCGATCATATATATATATATATATATATATATATATATATATATATATTAAAAAGAAGAGAGAAACCGCAAACGTTTTTGGTTGTAATGTGGATTTTTTAAAAATGCTTTATTTTCCCAAATTTTGCTACTCGTGTTTCCGGTCTCGCAACAGTCATCAAGCAAAGGATTGAGATTTCCACATATTATTAAAAATAATTTTTTCTTTATCTTTTTCGATGTTAAATATTCTCGATATGAGAAATTCTCTGTTTTTGTGTTAGTGATCCAAACGTCTTTCTTGAACTGGCAGTGAAAAGTTCTGCGTCAAGGGTTATAAAACAATTAAGATTGGTTCAAGAAATGATGGAGTAGTTATCGGCATGCTTATCTTTTAATGACCCATGTGTGTTCATAGATCTATTTCCATTTTCGTGCGCTTTTGTCAGCATGCGTGTATATGTGTGTATATCTCCTCTCCATACATACACACTGTCTCACTACGAGGAATCAGTGAACACATCTGTACAACCATACACACATACACAAACACACAAACACACATACACATACCGTAGAAAAATTATGGGAAATAAAGCATAATATATTTTTAAAAAATCCACATTAGGACCAAAAACGTTTGCGGTTTTTCTCTTCTTTTTAATATAGACACTTTACTCTCGTTGCAACTACTATAACATCTTTCTTTTATATATATATATATATATATATATATATATATATATATATATATATATATATATCACTCTAAACAAACGCAATAAAGCCACTATGACGCATGGGGTAACTGAGTGTTAGAGGATATGAGAAAAACTACTATTAAGGAGAGAGGACAGTAAAAGAGCAATAATTAAGAAGGCAACTGATAGCGTCTGACATTGCATTTAATTTTTGGGAGATCAAACCTGACCGTAAAAGAAGAAACCGGAAGAGAGTTTCACAAACGGGAAGTGCAAGAGAGGAAACTGTTAGCATAGAACTTACAGTTGCATCTATACATTTCGACTGTAAAATAATGAGAACTTGCGACCAATCTAGTACTGCGCTTAAAGTCTAGGTAACATAGAGGAAAGTTAATCAGCACAATTACAAGGAAAGTATTTATGGGGGAAAAAAACCCAACGATGTTATGCTAATTCTGTCGTCGGGTGCAAGAAAGTCTGACGTTATATTGTCCTCACTTTTGTTGTTGTTATCATAACAGGTTACCCGAGATACACCTGATGAAGGCCGGAGGGCACAACGTCCGAAATGTTGTGATAACAACTAGAAAGATGAGGAAAAGCTGATTTTCGAATTTGTTTATTACAAACTTTACACTACTTTAATGTATAAACATTTACATTTTTAAGATACTAATGTTTACACAGTACGAGACCCAAGAGCCAATCAAGGTAGAGGGTAAGTGAATGTTGTTGGGATTTTGAACTAACTTAATGTATAAATTGTGCAATAAACTATTAAAAAATATTAACCAATTATTTGAATTAAAAAAATCAATGCTGATATTCTGTAATTACATTTTATATCTGCAGCCAGTAACATATACAGTTCATGTTCATTGTAATTACGAAGAAATATACACTTTTTTATACATTACCATTTTTATACATTACCATTTTTATACATTACCATTTTTATACATTTATACATTTTATATATTACCATTTTTATACATTACCATTTTTATACATTACCATTTTTATACATTTATACATTTTTATACATTACCATTTTTATACATTTATACATTTTTATACATTACCATTTTTATACATTTATACATTTTTATAAATTACCATTTTTATACATTTATACATTTTTATAAATTACCATTTTTATACATTACCATTTTTATACATTTATACATTTTTATACATTTCCATTTTTATACATTTATACATTTTTATACATTACCATTTTTATACATTACCATTTTTATACATTTATACATTTTTATACATTTCCATTTTTATACATTTATACATTTTTATACATTACCATTTTTATACATTTATACATTTTTATACATTACCATTTTTATACATTACCATTTTTATACATTTATACATTTTTATACATTACCATTTTTATACATTTATACATTTTTATACATTACCATTTTTATACATTACCATTTTTATACATTTATACATTTTTATACATTACCATTTTTATACATTTATACATTTTTATAAATTACCATTTTTATACATTACCATTTTTATACATTTATACATTTTTATACATTTCCATTTTTATACATTTATACATTTTTATACATTACCATTTTTATACATTTATACATTTTTATACATTACCATTTTTATACATTACCATTTTTATACATTTATACATTTTTATACATTACCATTTTTATACATTTATACATTTTTATACATTACCATTTTTATACATTACCATTTTTATACATTTATACATTTTTATACATTACCATTTTTATACATTTTTTCAAACGTTACCATTTTTATAGTAATTATTTAAACTTTTATTTATTCGTTATGAAATTTCCATGATAAGTTATTTCCATTATAGTTGTGGGTGAGGAAACTTCAACTTTTATACCTGGACCACCTCTTCAGGATATCTGCAAACACGGGTCTCCACAACATCTTATTCTTCGCAATATTTGTTACCTTATTCTCTTACCCAGTCTTCTCATCATTTTCTTAATAATGTCACCCCAAGTAAGGCGATAAATCCACTAAAACACAGGTGTAGGTGAAAGTGAAAGAAACAACTGATGATAGGGAGGAGTGAGGAAAAAATAGTTTTCACTGAATGATTATATCATGAAAACAACTGAAATTTTTTTAAAAGAATTTTAAAAGATCTAAAAATTAATAAATTTTTCAAAATTAATTTTTAAAAAATAAAAACAATTCTTGTAAAAATGCATTCTTCATCACAAAATAATGTCCTTAATATATCTTATTTATAAAAGCAATTAAAAGCTTTTCTTATTAAATATAGTTTTATTGCATTTTTTATGATTCAGAGCAGATTTTATGGTAGATGGTATTTTTGTTTGACAAAAAGAAATTGATGATTTAAATTCTCCAAGGAGTCCTGCTTTAATTAATACAAATATGAAGAGGGTTGCATTTTAATTTCTCGAAATTTCACTAGATTAATTAAGTGGGGGGGGGGGCAAAATTTTGGGGCCAATGTTTTCTAAAAAAAAATATTTAAAAAATTACATTCATTTAATAAGTTCTGAAAATTTCGTTAAAATTCAGCAATTATTTTATTATTGCAAGAATTTCCAAAACAATATGTTTTTAACGCCAAAAAAGACGCTAAAATGTCCAATACTAATCTTTGGCCCTCCAAAGAACGTGCTAAAAAATAAAATAAGCAAAAAACACTTTGGCCACTCCTCTTAATAATGGCGTAAATATTTTGACGATAAACCTGTTTTTATCAAGTTTGGGGCCTTTTTCAATCATGGTATGTTCTTTTTTCAGCGAATTATAGGAGTTACCCAGCCAAATATCTTGGTGCCATGTGCTTCTCATTTGATTTCACATCTTACAGCTCAACGAGGAAAAATTGGCTTGTATCATTAAATATACCCAAAGATTATATTGGGAAAATTTTTATCTCCAGAATCTATCCCACATATTTATAAGAATACTGCTGCCTCATATGGTCGGATTCTCGTGCTATATATTTAGAGAAACTAGATACAACCCCAAAAATCTGCAATGTTATTGATCCTGATCTAGCATCCGGGCTTTAGTTACTTTCCCTGTCCCTTTACTATAGATACTTCCATGGCAATTGTTCTGATGAATTTAAATTTTTATGAATTTAAATGTATTACTAGATTGTCGGCAAGATGTCACCATTGATAGATGTAAGCGTAAATTCTATGCTAACAGTTTATTTTCTCGCACTCCTTGCTTGTGGAACTCTCTTCCGGCTTCTTGATTTCCAGTGAAATTTGATCTTCAAAATTTTAAATGCAATGTAAATAATTACTTCCGTCATAAGTTCTGTTCTTTTATTGTTCTCTCTCCTTAATAACGTTTTTTTTCTTTCTTACATTCTTTCGCGATCTGCTGCCTTACTTGACCAGTGACATTTAATCACCACCTTGAAGACCATAAACCTGCACCAATCCTGATTAGTGGTCACCAACTCAAAGGGTCTCCTTGCATCGAATGCCTATAACTCGTAGGTCAACAGCTAATTACCAAGAGTCGGATATGCAATGTAATTGGCCTTGATCTGGCATCTCGTCTTCAGTCGCTCTCTCACAGACGTGCCGTCGCCTCCCTCTGTCTTTTCTACAACTACTCTCACGGTAACTGCTCCAACGAGTTACTTTCGCTAGTTCCCAGACTGCATGAATTTAAACGTGCAACTAGGCTGGCACCACGGTCCCACCCTTTCACTGTCGAAATAGTTAAATGTAGTAGTCTCTTCTATTCCAATAGCTTCATTTCTCGCACCTCCCGTCTGTGGAATTCGCTTCCTATTACTTGTTTCCCTGATAGCTATAATCTTTAACTATTCAAATGTCATGTCAATCGACATCTCAAGATGTCTTGATCTATTCCCTGTACTTCCCTTCATCCGTTCCTCTATCACGCCTCTTTACTTTCGCTCCCATTCCATGTAACCCCTTTGCGTTCTAGTGGCATCGCGCCTTTCTTGGGGTGAAATGATTAAAAAATATTCGTGCCATCACAAAAGAATGGTCGCTTGGCTTTTTTTTCCCCAGAAAATTCATAACACTTGCTGCTCAGTGGTTCCTAACCGATTGGGTGGACATGTACTACTTTGGTATTTCTAAAATTCTGTCGCCCTCTTCCCCGTAATATTTAATTCTTACATGTTCTAAATTTTACTGCAATTCACTGAAAGAAAGCAAACTGAATGCGCACACGCGCTGATTGGCCGACAAGACATTGGCTCTTCCAACGACATGCATCACGCCCTCTCCTTACGCACCGATTGGCCGACAAAACATTGGCTATTCCAATGACATGCATCACACCCTCTCTTTACGCATTGATTGGCCAACAAAACATGGGCTCTTCCAACGACATGCATCACACCCTCTCCTTACGCATTGATTGGCCAATAAAACATGGGCTCTTCCAACGACATGCATCACGCCATCTCCTTACGGACTGATTGGCCAACAAAACATGGGCTCTTCCAACGACATGCATCACGCCATCTCCTTACGCACTGATTGGCCAACAAAACATGGGCTCTTCCAACGACATGCATCACGCTATCTCCTTACGCACTGATTGGCCAAAAAAACATTGGCTCTTCCAACGACATGCATCACGCCATCTCCTTACGCACTGATTGGCCAAAAAAACATTGGCTCTTCCAACGACATGCATCACGCCATCTCCTTACGCACTGATTGGCCAATAAAACATGGGCTCTTCCAACGACATGCATCACGCCATCTCCTTACGCACTGATTGGCCAAAAAAACATTGGCTCTTCCAACGACATGCATCACGCCATCTCCTTACGCACTGATTGGCCAATAAAACATGGGCTCTTCCAACGACATGCATCACGCCATCTCCTTACGCACTGATTGGCCAAAAAAACATTGGCTCTTCCAACGACATGCATCACGCCCTCTCCTTTGTGAATGTGGGGAGACGGGAAATAACTGCCAATTACACATGTACGTACATAACACAAATCATTTTATGTCTGCATACTGTATATGCATCGCATGTATAACACGCATTAGCATTAAAACACTTACTCAGACTCACTAGAAAACAATCCACTGTTAATGACTCAATCTCTCATTGCTCTCTTGTTCTGTTGGTATAGTAAGCCGAAGTGTGCACATCCTACACATGTCCCAGCACAATATTACCATACCCCACCGCTGGGGAATGCGCCCCACGTTGGGAATCAATGGTCTATCTCTACAAGAATCAGATCAGAGAAAGAGTGACATACTGGTGCCACATTTTGGCTAATATTGTCTAGCCTCAATACACTCTATTGCTATAACTATGTTAGATGTTTAGACGACTTATATTCACCAGTGTCAGTAGCTCTGAGGTACACAACTAGGATCTGTTTTGTCGTAGTCATGATGGCAAACCTTTCCCATTTCTACGTGTTCCTTTGATAAAAAGCAAGATCCATTCATCTTCATCCCCAGAACTGTTCTTTTATAGAAGACACTCTCGAGAAGATGCTTCCCTGATAACTTCAAATCTTGATCCCTTCAAGTGCAGGGTCAACAGATATCTATCCTTATCATATGTATTATTTAATTCTTTCTTACAGCAATCTCACTCGCTAACACTCTACCTATATTTCTGAGATGAGATATTGTAACTATTTACCCTATTTATATATTTTCGGATTGTTGACCTCATTGTTATTGCCATATTCACGACGTTTCGGTCGTTGTACGCTCCGGCGTTCTTCAGGATCTGTCTATATTCTTGAGATGAGGTATTGTCACTATTTATATGATTTACTTTATTTGGATTGTTGTCCTTATTTTTATTGCCATATTCACGAGGTTTCTTCAGGCATTCTTCAGGATCATATTTCTGAGAGGAGGTAATGTAACTATTCACACGATTTACATTATTCGGATTGTTTTCCTCATCTTTACTGTCACATCCACAACGTTTCTGTCGTTGTAAGCTCCAGCCTACTTCAGGATCTGTTTATATTACTCAGATGAGGTATTGTAACTATTTACATCATTCGGATTGTTGTCTTCATCTTTAATGCCATGTTCACGAAGTTTCGGCCTTTATGAGCTCCAGCCTTCTTCAGGATCTGTTTATATTCTTGAGCTATTCTAATTATTTATACGATTTACATTATCCTGATTATTCTTAATTCTTGATCTTTTATTGTCCTCTCTCCTTAATAGTGTTTTCTTTTTCTCATATTCTCAATTTGATCTTCAAAAATTTAAATGCAATGTCAATCGTTATCTTCTTAATTCTTCTTCTTTTATTGTCCTCTCTCCTTAATAGTGTTTTCTTTTTCTCATATTCTCAATTTGATCTTCAAAAATTTAAATGCAATGTCAATCGTTATCTTCTGTCCTCTTAATTCTTGTTCTTTTATTGTCCTCTCTCCCTAATAGTGTTTTCTTTTTATCATATTCTCAATTTGATTTTCAAAAATTTAAATGCAATGTCAATCGTTATCTTCTGTCCTCTTAATTCTTGTTCTTTTATTGTCCTCTCTCCTTAATTTTTTTCTTTTTCTCATATTCTCACTTTGATCTTCTAAAATTTAAATGCAATGTCATTCGTTATATTTTGTCTTCTTAATTCTTGTTCTTTTATTGCCCACT
This sequence comes from Acanthosepion esculentum, assembly GCA_964036315.1. Classification (NCBI taxonomy): domain Eukaryota; kingdom Metazoa; phylum Mollusca; class Cephalopoda; order Sepiida; family Sepiidae; genus Acanthosepion; species Acanthosepion esculentum. The sequence continues at coordinate 14,320,215 of OZ038516.1, read as the reverse complement.
CTCCTTTATAGCAGTGACATCACTGTCGCATAATCAAGGACGGAAATAACCCGGAATGAAAGATCTGCGGAAAAATGTGATGCAACTGTCGATCATAATATCTCAGTATGTCCGGAACTGGCAAAAAAAATGAATATACCCAGAGCCATAAAAAATCAGCGACATATATGCACAGGAAGATATGCAAGAAGCACAAAATCGAAACCACTGAGAGATGGTATGTGTAAAACAGGAGGTGCTTTCTTATTGACATGGCATTCCCTGCAGATTGTAATGTATATTTTAAGATCTTCAACAAAACTATCAAAATACAAGGAAATCTAAAAAAATGTAGCACATGAGAAAATCAATGATTCCAGTTGTAGTTGGAGCCCTCGGATTGTTTGGAAAAGGTTCCGATAGACTTGTTGAAGGGGTTCCTGGTAGCACAATGTACTCACAAGTATAGGTCACACATCACGAAGAAGCGTTATCTATGAGAAATGTATGTGATCTTGGGAATTTTCTTTTTTTTTTTGCAAAAATGATCAGTGGAAAATATTATTAAGCCATTTCTAAGCTTAGGTCTCTGGTTGGGACAAGGAAGGAAATATGTATACAACAGAAACCCAAGGCAATAATAATAATAATAATAATAATAATAATAATAATAATAATAATAATAATTGACCCAGTTACGGAGATAGAGTCGGTAACAGTTTTATGGGACTTACACAATACACATAAACAGAACAATCAAAGCTAACCGCCCAGACATTGTTATTAGAGACCGCAAAAAAAAAAAAAAATGCTTCCTTGTTGATATGGCAGTCCCTGCAGGCTGCAATGTATCTTTGAAGATCTTTAAAAAGCTATCAAAATAAAAGGACATTGAAATCAAAATCTAAAAGAATATGGCACATGGGAGCATCAACACTCCCTGTTGTAGTTGGAGCCCTCGGATTGGTTGGAAAAGATCCCAGAAGACTCAATGAAGGGATTCCTCGAAGCCTATGCCATAAAGAAATACGAAAAGATTGTTCTCACGAGTACAGCATACACTTTATGAAGGGCTTTATGTATGTAAAATATGTGGATTCTTTTTTGGTTTTTTTAATTGGTCATAATGTTATTTCTAACTTTAGGTTTTTGGGTGGGACCCGGTAAGAAATGAGTACGCACCAGAAATCAAACGAAATCAAATAATAATAATAATAATAATAATAATAATAATTAACAGCAACTGAATATGAAACTCGGTATAATAGAATGGATCAACATCTATACTGGAAAATCTGCAACGTTTACGGGAAGAAAACTGCAAGAAACTTGTGTGAACATTATGAAGACCTTTATCTATATAAAATGTGTGTGATCTTAGGGATTTTTAACAGCTTATTGTGTATGGCGGTGGGGGTTACAAAAAGGATCAATGGAAAATGTCATGAAGCTATTTCTGACCTTAGGTCTCTGTTTGGGAATCAGGAGGAAGTAAACAACAGAAATCCAAGAAAATAATAATAATAATAATAATAATAATAATAATAATAATAACAAATAATAAATGTGGCACATGGGAACATCAACAATCCCTGTTGTAGTTGGAGCCCTTGGACTGGTTGGAAAAGATTCCAGTAGGCTGATTGAAAGGATCCCTGGAAGTCCATGCCTCAAAGAGATACAAAAAATTGTTCTGACAAGTACAGCCCACATTTTACGAAGTGCTTTATCTATGTAATTATTATTTTTTTTCTTTGCAATGGAAAGTGTCATGATGCCATTTCTAACCTTAGGTCCCTGGGCGGGACCCGGAAAGAAATGTGTAAACGCCAGATATCAAAGGAAATAATAATAATAATAATAATAATAATAATAATAATAATAATAATAATAATAATAATACACCGGAAGCTATGCAGCTTTTACATAAAGGAAACTGCAAAAAAATTGGTATGAGCATCACCCAGACCAAGGTACAGACATAGGACATGTACGAATTTTATGGGACTTTACAATACACACAGACAGCACAATCTCATCCCCCAAATATCGTGATCAAAGACGGGAAAAATACTTATTGACATTGCAGTCCTTGTGTGTATCTTTGAAGATCTTCAAAAATCTGTCAAGATACAAATGATACAGAAGAGAAAATTTGAAAATGGGACACTTGGGGACATCAATAATTCCAGTTGGAACCCACGGATTGATTGAAAAAGGTCCCGATAAAATCATTTAAGGGGTTTCTGGTAGCCCATACCATAAAGAAACACAAAAAAATGTATTCACAAGTACAACTCACACATTACGAAGAGCTTTTCTATGTAAATTGCGTGCGATAATAGTTTTTATTATTATTACAAAAATGCTCAGTGGACAAAATCATGAAACTATTTTTGAGCTTAGTTCTCTGATTGGGACCCAGGAGAAAATATCTATCCAACAGAAATCCAAGGAAATAATAATAATAATAATAATAATAATAATAATAATAATAATAATAATAATAATGTATTTATGTAATTTTTTTTTTCTTTGCAGTGGAAAGTGTCATGATACCATTTCTAACCTTAGGTCCCTGGGCGGGACCCGGAAAGAAATGTGTTAACGCCAGATATCAAAGAAAATAAAAATAATAATAATAGAGATTGCAAACAAAAATAATTGCCCCCTTATTGATATGGCAGTCCGTGTAGACTGCAATGTTTCTTTGGAGATATTCAAAAAGCTATCAAAATACAAGGACGTTGAAATCGAAATCTCAAAAATGTGGCACATGGGAACATCAACAATCCCTGTTGTAGTTGGAGCCCTCGGATTGGTTGGAAAAGATTCCAGTAGACTAATTTAAGGAATTCCTGGAAGCCGATGCCTTAAAGAAATACAAACAATTGTTCTCGTGAGTACAGCCCACACCATACGAAGGGCTTTATTTATGTAAAATGTGTGTGCTCTTTTTTTTGTTTTTTGTTATTTTTTTAAATTTATTTATTTTTCGTTAAATGGTCAGTGGAAAATATCATGATGCCATTTCTGACCTTAAGTGATTGATCGGGACCCGGAAAGAAATGTGTACACACCCGAAATCAAAGGAAATAAAATTATCTTGAAAAGAATACCAGATAGTGTTCTGATTGGAGTGATTCTCATTTTGAAAGTGAGAATCGATCCAATCAGAGCACTGTAGAGATCACTTTGTAATGCAAAGTTGAGCTACTTCTGTCATTTCAAAGGCGGGGATTGAATTGGAAATCTTTCCCTTGTTAACAATATCACAGTCTTTTAATTTCTGTTAATAAGAAGCACTAACAATTTTTTTTTAAATTCTTCTCAAAAGAATTCGAGACATTGAAGGAATTGACCCAGTCGCGCAATAACTGTAAATCTTGCCCTTCGAATACTTAGCCAAATAAAACACAAAGACACTCAGACGGAAAGCAAAATTTTATTTATGAACTTATTCGAGATAGAAGTAATAAAACTGGAAGTCAAAGGAATCTTTTTGAAGGAATCTCAGAATGATTCCAATGGTCGAGCCATTTCTCATTCAGTCTTGTTTTTTAGTCCCTCCAGCAGTAAAACATCTTTGATAATCACTCAGAATAAATATTAGCCATTGATAGAATATATATATATATATATATATATATATATATATATATATATATATATATATGTATGTCTGTGTGTGTGTATGTGTGTGTGTGTGTGTGTGTGTATTTTACCAATTAGTATTGCAACGGCTTTTCAAGTAGCTGCTGATCTTGCTGTGGGAAGCAACACGATTGAAGAGGGTCATCATCTTTGGATAGCTGCTGAACATGGACTGGTTGTCCACCATAACGTTTTCCATGAAAGAGTAGCAAAGCATATCACACCACATCATCTGAATAAAAGACAAAGAGAGCGAGAAGAATTTAATTAAAGTTATGATTTAAAAAGAAGCAACGAAAGGTTGACGATAGCATAAGACAAATAAAGAATTGATAGATAGATAGATAGACAGATAGAAATTAATCAGCCATATATATATATATATATATATATATATATATATATATATATATATATATATATATATATATATATATACGAGGGTCATTCAATAAATAAGTTGAATTTTTCGGTATAAGGACTTCTAATACAGATAGAAGCTTACTCTTTTTTATTTTTTTTGTTTTACTTCTTTTTCACATGGATTTAATTTCATTTGCAGATTAAAAAAAAATTGAGAGTTTTGGCGATTAACAAAGATGGCCGACCAAGAAGCATGCTCCAGGATTGAACAGCGGTCAGTTATCAAGTTTTTGGTTGCTGATGGGTGCAAACCAGTTGAAATTCATAGGAGAATGTCAACTGTGTATGGTGCCACATGTTTCAGCCAAAAAGTCTACAAGTGGGCTAAATTGTTTAAAGAAGGACGGAACAGTGTTGAGGAGGAAGACAGGCAAGAGAGGCCTACAGAAGTGAGGTCTCCTGAGGTGATCGAATCAGTCAATGACCTCATTCAGTCCGACAGAAGGGTGACAGTGGATGACATTGCAAGGATTTTGAAAGACATAAAGAACAAACGCAGGGGTCATCAGTCAGAAGGAGTCATCTTGCATCATGACAACGCAAGGCCTCACACAGAAGCCCAAACGGTGCAGACCATCAACGTGCTGGGCTGGGAACTGCTCCCTCATCCCACTTACAGCCCAGACCTTGCCCCTTCAGACTTTCACCTGTTTGGTGTCTTGAAAGCGTTCACGAGAGGCACGAAGTTTAAAAGTGACGATGAAGTCAAAAGTGTTGTGAGCGACTGGCTGAGACATCAGTCCAAAGGTTTTTACGCTGAGGGAATACGGAAGCTTGTGCACAGATGGGAAATGTGTGTGACAGTGCTGGGAGACTACGCTGAGAAAAAAAAACGTAAGAAAGAAAGCTTCTATCTGTATTAGAAGTCCTTATACCGAAAAATTCACCTTATTCATTGAATGACTCTCGTAAATATATATATATATATATATATATATATATATATATATATATATAGATAGATAGATAGATAGATAGATAGTTAGATAGATAATGAACATATAGATAGATAACGAACAGACGCGAATTAGATAATGAACAGACACAGATAGATAAATATTGAACAGAGTGTAATTGATAGATAGATAGATAGATAGATAGATAGATAGATAGATAGATAGATAGATAAGGAAATGATGGGGTTAGACTGAAATAGATATATACATAGTGAACAGACTGAGATAGATAGATAAATAGACTGAAAGGATAGATTATGAACATAGTGAGATAGATGGATAAGTATATATATATATATATATATATATATATATATATATATACAAATTGTATGAGATACAGATAGCTTTCTGATCAAATGTTTATCATCATCATCATCATCATCATCATCATCATCTTCACCACTGTTTCAACTTCATTAATTGATTTTCAATTTTTCTATCGCTGATCAATTCTTTGCATCTGTATTTGAAATTCAGTTTAAGATATTTCCCAAACTTTGTGAATGGAGGAAATCAGATTTATTTCTTCGAAATTCCAAGGAATCAGAGTGAAAGGGAAAGTTTCGTGACGTGAGGTTTTGAATTTTTTGCAGAGTTTGTGATTTCAGGAACTCAATATTCATTCTAAATTGGAATTAAGGCCCAAATCGATCATGATAGCCCGAATCAGAGTTCCAATGAGGTTTTGAAGGTCTATTGACTTAATTGAGAGAATTCAAAGTTATTTCTACAGAATTATCATTGCTGTTTTCTAAACTGGACGAGAAGAACCTTTATTTTTAGACCAGAAGGCCACTTTGCTCACTGAAAGTGCTAGTTTATTAGTATTCACGGAGTGCGGCTTTTAAGCTAGTTTAAAATAGAAATGCAATAAATAAAGAAATACAGATTTTTTATAAAAAAAATAAATAAGAACTTAATGATCATTTCGTTGTCTGTTCAGTTTACGTCTAACGAAAGAAACTTTTGTTTAACACATTATTTTGTTAATTTTGTTTTAATATATATATATATATATTAACATACAACGTGTATTAACACGTGCGATACCCTATCTTCATCAGCCGCCGACCAAGGGTGATATCACGGTTTCGGTGACTATGGCGGGACCGCCACCCCTGGCGCCACCAGCAGCGTTTGCCACCAGGCAGAGTATGAAGATAAAATAACTGATCGTTCCTATTTATAAATACTTGTAATGAAATAAATAAACGATTTTTCCTCGTTGCAGCTTCTATTCGTAAATGAAAGTTCCTGAACGCGTTTGCCGTTATTGACGCGCTCGTAAAAATCCTTATAGACGACCAGGCAAATATTTCACTTGCGCATGTTAGGTCGTGGTGTTGTTGTCTTTGCTTGGCAAATCAATCTGTCAGTTATTTTGTTCATGAATTCTTCTGCACAACCATTATGTTTTATGCCCTGTAAAATAATCCCGCAAGAAAACTTAGGCGTTTAATTATTGAGGGTAACTCATCACATGATACGCACCTGTTCTCCCATGAAGAATTGGTTTCCGCTGTTTTTCATACACAAGGTCTTCTCCAAGAAAGGCATGATTCTGTTGAAACTTGTCATAAATATAGACTGCAGGTAATTCTACAAAAAACAAATAAAGCAAAACATGATTTCATCTGACAATCTCAGAAAATAAAATGACCTTGAAAAATCTATTTTTACTGAATTCACTTTGTAGACGCAATTGGTAGACTTTAGGAACATATATATATATATATATATATATATATATATATATATTGTATATTTAGGCAGCAATCCTTCTTTTATGCACGTTTCATTAAAAACGACAGACAAGGTACTACGGTTAAGTTTTTTATTTAATTTTTCTTGGGTACGAACAAGAGTTTTCTTTGCTGGACAAAGGGTGTGTAAGAACTGTCCAAATGTTTTGTTTTTCCGAGCGCTTTCGGCTATATCTTTAGCCATTATCAAGGATGATTTGATTTTTTGTTTAATTGAGTGTGTGCATTATGTGTATGTCTTAGTGTGTAGTAGTGGTGTTTTAATTACCAAATACGGTTAGCACGTTGTGGCTTTGTTCGTAGTTAATATTGTTGAGGGTAGGCTTTTTCTTTTTTATTATTAAAGCCTCCATTATTTTTAATATATATATATATATATATATATATCGTGGCCTGACGATTGCATCTAGCATGAAACAAACTGTCGCCTTTAAGTGTTGACTTCTATGTTCACTTTTATATTTACACATGCTCTATCTCTGATATTGAGCACTTTATCCCATAAATATAGCACACTTTCAGACTATATTTCTTCATTCATATATATATATATATATATATATATATATATATATATATATATATATCGCTTGGCGATAGTAGTCGTGGCTCCAGGGGACACAGTCCTATGGTTAAAGACAATCTCAGTAGAGTTCCACCACGGAATATAGTGTTTGCTTTTCAACCTAATTGTCAGGGTTTCAATTCTCGGTAGTGGGTGCGCACTGCTGATGAGTCCCAAGTATAGGACGAAACGGCCGTCCAGTGCTTTCTGCATTCTGTTGAGGTTTCAGACTCGATGAATCACTTAAATATAATTATGAAATTCTCCTAATAATTTTAAATATATATATATATATATATATATATATATATATATATATATATATATATATATATATATATATATATATATATATATATATATATATATACATATATACACACAAAAATGGAATCACACGTAGCCGCTATCATCGAGTCCATGCGAACAATCCTTTGCTTAGCTGCTTTGTATATGCTTTGCCAGGGCTACATACAATTTTAAATTCAGAGTTTTCCTTCTAGACCGGTTCCCACCCGAGGCTATTGAACCCAGTTTGTTAGGGAGTCGACTGTTGTCGGGATCATCGAGTCAAGGCGAACGATCATTTTCTTAACTTCCTAGTATGTGCTTCGATAGGGCTACATACCGTTTTGAATTAAGAGTTTTCCTTCGCCTAGAAGGGTTGCCACTCAATGCTATAGAACCCAGTCTGGCAAGGAGCTGACCGTAGTCGAGATCATCGACTCAATACGAACCATCCTTACCGTAGCTTTACAGTATGTGCTTCGCTAGGGTTACATACAGTTTTGAATTCTGAGTTTTCCTTCTTCTTGACCTAGGGCTATAGAATCCAGCCTGTCGTAATATTTACCCATAGCTGGCGGGTAAGATTTATACCTTATACATGGGTATTCGCACTTGAGTGAATGAAATGAACTCGACTGGAATTCGAACCGTTTAGTTTTAACAAATCTAATTTAAAATAATATCACTTTCTTCATACATGCTTTTAACCATATGAAGGGTTATCAGGGTTTATTGTTAACTACTTTTAATACCATGACAGTTCAGCGTGAAAAGGTTCATGAATCTCCACAACTTCCTTTTCTTTCACATATTTGAATTACTTTGACTTTTTCTTTCACATATTTGAATTACTTTGACTTCTACGGGAAACACAGTGAAATTATTGTTTCCCATTAATTTTTTCACTGATATGAATTCAGAGTTAATTTCCTAGACTGGGTAGCAGCCAAGGCAAACTATCAGAGCCTAACTTACTATTTAATCCATAGCTGAAGTTCACAAGGCGGGAAATTAAATCCAGCTCATCCAATTTCTACGCCGATGACTTTCACACTACCAGAACATTAACATTTTTTATCAGGGTTTATTGTTAACTACTTTTAATACCATAACAGTTCAGCGTGAAAAGGTTCATGAATCTCCACAACTTCCTTTTCTTTCACATATTTGAATTACTTTGACTTTTTCTTTCACATATTTGAATTACTTTGACTTCTACGGGAAACAAAGTGAAATTATTGTTTCCCATTAATTTTTTCACTGATATGAATTCAGAGTTAATTTCCTAGACTGGGTAGCAGCCAAGGCAAACTATCAGAGCCTAACTTACTATTTAATCCATAGCTGAAGTTCACAAGGCGGGAAATTAAATCCAGCTCATCCAATTTCTACGCCGATGACTTTCACACTACCAGAACATTAACATTTTTTAAATGTCATATTCCTGAAGGACGTAGGTGATCATGACTTTCCACAGCATCTTCTTTTTTTCCTGTGAGTTACCATGTGTTCTTGTAAAGGATAAAGAAACGGTTTCTTCGAGCGTTTTCCATAGCTTTAAATGCCATGTCCCTCTAGGTGATGATGGCCCTCCACGGCTTCCTTTCGTTTATTATTTGTGAATTGCGATGACTTCTTTCAAAAGATAGCGTATTCTCCTGTTGCCATCTCCACAGTTCTAAATATCATATCCGCTCAGGCAGTAGACAATCATGGCTCTCCACGTTTTCCTATTGTTTATTATCTTTAAATTGCTATGGATAATTGTTAAATTTTGTGGAGAGATACCTAGTTGCTTTCTCCACGGTTCTAGATGCTATGTCCTTTCAAAACGTAGGTGTTCATGGCTCTCCACGGTTTCGTATTTCTTATTATTTGTAAATTGCCATGATTTCTTCGGAAAGATAATGGAGTGATTTCCTGTCATCTTCTGCACAGTTATAAATATCATGTTTGATCAGGGAGCAAATGGATCATAGCTCTCCACAGTTTCCTATTCCTTATTATCTATTAATTGCTATGGCTAATTGGGAGATTTTGTGCAGAGATTTCCAGTTGCCATCTCCACGGTTACGGAATGTCATCTCTCTTCAAAACATAGGTATCATGACTCTCCACAGCTTCTTTTTCTTTATTATCAGTAAATTGACTTCTTGGGAAAGATAGTAGAGTGGTCTTTCGTTGCCTTCTCGACAGTTCTTAAATATCATTTCCTCTCGGGTAGTAGGCGGACACTGCTCTCCACAGTTTCCTATTGTTTATGTTTACTTGCTATGGCTCATTTGGAAATTTTGTGGAGAGGTTTCTAGTTGCCTTATCAGTGAATTGCCATTACTATTTGGGAAAGACAGTGGAGTAATTCCCGCTTGCCTTCTGCATGGAATCTTGAGAGTTGTTCATCTTCTAGATTGACCACCATGTAAAGATACCGTTCTATTTAAATCTATAGTGGAGGGGGAAGATATAGATTTTTTCCAAAATTATTAAAGAAAGCGTGACGTTTTCTGAATTGAATTATCCATTGAATTTTAGATATTTATACTGGAAAACAATGAATTTTTCGATTACGACAAGGGTTAACGGAAATTTCCAAAGAAAATTTTAAAATATTACCTCATGACCTTCGCCCATTTCTCCTCTGGTTTGCATTGTGCTTCTGGATTGCATTTCGGTTCCCATCATACCATCATCGTAAAATTGCTAATAGAAAAAAAAATCAAAGATTAAGTTCAATAATTGGGTTCCCAGTAAAAAAATAAAAGCTGCAAATTTATTACCACTGTTTTATCTTTCAGAAATAATTGACCTTGAATAATCTTGAATAAATTTATTCACTATTCATAATCTTGAATAATCATTCGACTCTTGCGTAATTACTTAACTCTGATTGGTTCTTTTATGATTGATTAATTGCTGTTCGATCTTGTGACTCGTCATTTAAATGTTATTTGCCGACAACTTTCCTCTTTCATTCTGTCCTTCTCGTATGGCTAAACAACTCACTGATTTTGAGTACCAAGTTATCGTACTTTTCAATGAAGAGAAACCGACGTGGGGGTTGACGAAAAGTACAGAAATTCTTCCTGAATATTTCTATCATCACGCTAAAAGTTTTCAACGGTTGTCTCACGTCGTTCTGAATTTACCGCTTTTTTCTTTTTACTGGTAACCGTATACAAGATCCTAGTTTGAAATACAATAAATGAAGATATGAGGATTGACATGAGTGAAATACCTTCTTTTTATTTCCTTCAACATTACCACACCGGAGATGAAGTTGGTTTTCCGATACAAACATTATTAAATACATGTCTGGTTCACTAGCTTGTTAACGATATTAATGGATAATAATGAATCCTATGTTCATATTAGGATTGTTATTTTGTATTATTTGCAATATTTAGTACAATTCTCATAGCATCTATCTATCTATCTATCTATCTATCTATCTATCTATCAATCTATCTATATCATTTCATTATGTATCGATGTCTGTTATCTATCTATCTATCTATCTATCTATCTATGTCTGTTTATTATGTATCGATGTATATTATCTATCTATCTATCTATCTATCTGTGTGTGTGTGTGTGTGTGTGTGTGTATGTGTGTGTGCTACATCTTATTAAAGAGGAGAGACATTTGCCTTCTCCACAGTTCTAGATGCTATGTCCTTTCAAAACTTATGTGGTCATGGCTCACCACTGTTTCCAATTTATTATTATTTGTAAAATGCCATAAAATATAGTGGAGTAAAGTTCTAAATATCATACCTATTTATGATATTAGTTGATAATAATGTATCCTAATATGAATGTTATTATTTTGTATTATTTAGTATATATTTAGTACAATTCTCATTGTCTATCTCTCTCCCTGCCCCTCCCCTCTCTCCCCCTCTCTCTCTCTCTCTCTATATATATATATATATATATATAGAAAAGTAACTCCCTATTTTATGTATAAATGTCCAGTCATGTGTCCTAACTTAACAGTCTTTGATTTTTTTTTTTTTTTGGCGCTGGTTAAAGGAGCAAGTCTGCTATACGGAACCAAGACTTTGGAAGAACTTGAAGGGCGAATACAAGAAGTTATGTCTTCCATGCCACAAGAGTTCCTGGTGAAACCAGTTGACGCGATTCTGGGGCGGCTCGAGAAGATGGTAGCGAAATCTGGTCTCCATATCGAATTTTAAATAAAACCTCTTTTCTCGCGTTCCTCTCAGATACATTTCTTGTAAAAATTAAGTTTATAAATTATAAGCATTTTAAAATGGGAAATTACATTTCAATCACCACAGATATATATATATATATATATATATATATATATATATATATATATATATGACGTCACACATCATGAAATGGACAAAGTCCGAGAATTATTTTAAGACATTTTTATATTTATACATAGATACAAAAGCCGGTAATGGTTGTTTAATACTGTTTATTATAAAACAGAACATTTGCTTAAATATTTGTGTCTATAAAAAGATTGTATAAACATAGAAATGTATTAAAAATAATTGTCGGACTTTGTCCATTTCATAATGTGTGACGTCATTTGTTTACATTTGATACGCCATGAGCAGATAAGATGTACGTGAAAGATTCATGGAAGATTAAAGTTTAAAGACAGTAAAATCGACCTTGCTAACCGAACGCCCCTCTGTGGCCGAAACGGTTAAGGCACGTCAGGCTATATGACGGTTCTGTATAGAATACAGGTTCGATTCCTGTCGGAGGACGAAAACTTTCTATGAAAATTTCTCGGACATTCAGGCCGGTAAATGTTGTTTAATACTGTTTATTATAAAACAAAGCATTTGCTTAAATATTTGTATCTATAAAAAGAATGTATAAACATAAAAATGTTTATATATATATATATATATATATATATATATATATATATAGCTATTTATTTAATTTTTCTTGTGTTTATACAAGTGTTTCCGTTTCTGTACCTAAAGAGTGTAAAAACTGTTAAAATAGTTCTGCATATCCTAGCGCTTTCGGCTATTCTTTTAACCATTAACAAGGGCGATTTTTTTTTCATTTTTAACTCAATATGTGAGTTTTATATCTATGTGTCTAAAATTATACGAATATTTTATTTTCCAAACACGGTCAGCATATTGTGACCGTGTTCATAGTTAAAGCTATTAAGTTTTGGCTATTCTTTTTTATAATTAAGGCTTCGATTACTATTAATCTTTTTTACATGTAGATGAAGCTATTATACTTGTATTTTCTACTAGTATGGTTCGGATAGAGTTTTGTCCGTGTTTAAAAGTCTCCTAGTGGAGCTATAATCGTGTAACGTAAGTCGTCTAGATAGTAATGTAGTAGTGTGACCAATGTAATTATTTATGAGTTTATTTTGATCAGGAATGCAATTCCTGAAGGGGCATTTGAACTCGTAAATAATGTTTGTTCTTTCTCGTTTTGATTTGCAGTTGTCTTTTTATTTTTCATAAGGTTAGCAGTTTTAATTATTTTGTAATAAATAATTTAATTTTCTCGTTAAGATTGACTGGTGTTGTATATTTTTTATGATATTTCTAAGGGAAAATTCGTCTTGCTTGTGGTTGGCTTTTGTAAAAGATGTTAATGGTATTGCTTTTGTACGTTCGGTATCGTTATTAGTTACTTTGAAAAGAAATAGTCTAATCTGGTGGTCGATGAGGGAGTTAGAAAAACCATTGTTAACTAGTGTCTGTTTTGCATTATTTAGTTCTTTAAGGAAAAGTGGACGAGAGGATGAATTCTGCGACCTCTTTAGGATATTTTTATAACTTCTAGTTTATATCTAAGTGGGTATTCACTCTCAAAATTAAGGTGGCAAGTGTTTCTCCTAGTGCATTTTTTATGCAATGAATTGTTGAATGTGTTATTGCTGTATTCGTCTACATGAACGTAGAACGTCTACAGGAGTATATTTTTAATTCAATTCATAGCTGAAGGACAGATGTGGCTTTGAGATTCTCAGTTTATTTCTTGTTTTTCTTAAAAATACAAATATCGTCCTCATGTAATCGTATTTAGTTTATAGAAGCAGTCATTTACAAAGCACTCGACACTTGTTTTAGATTATAACTTTTAGCCTTAATGATCATTTTATTATAGGCTCTTTACATATACATTTCTATAGAGAGTGTTTTGAAAGATGAAAATATGAACTTTTCAGTAGATTCTAAATAACTGACTATCCCTGAAGCGTCCGTTCTTCCAGTGGTAGTACCTCATGTAATCGTGCATGATTTCATGGAAGCAGTCATTATTTACAAAGCACTCGACACTCATCTTAGCTAATGTCATTTAGTCTTAATGGTCATTTTATTATAGCCTCTTTACTTATACATTTCTATAGATAGTGTTTTGAAAGATGGAAATATGAACTTTTCAGTAGATTCGAAATAATTGACTCACCCTGAAGCGTCCGTTCTTCCAGTGGTAGTACCTCATGTAATCGTGCATGATTTCATGGAAGCAGTCATTATTTACAAAGCATTCGACACTCGTCTTAGCTAATGTCTTTTAGTCTTGATAATCATTTTATTATAGCCTCTTTGCTTATCCATTTCTATAGATAGTGTGTTGAAAGATGTAGATATGAAATGTTGAACAGATTCGAAATAACTGACTCACCCTGAAGCGTCCGTTCTTCCAGTGGAAGTACCTCATGTAATCGTGTATGATTTCATAAAAGCAGTCATTATTTATAAAGCATTCCTCTGACCTAATAACTTTTAGTCCTAATCATCAATTTATTGTAGCCTCATCGCTTATCCATTTCTATAGATAGTGTATTAAAAGATGTAGATATGAAATATTGAGCAGATTCGAAATGACTCACCCTGAAGCGTCCGTTCTTCTCATGGAAGTACCTCATATAATCGTTAAACATTTCATAGAAACAATCGCAGATGTAGTCACACCTGAACATGTCCATGTTGTTATTCGGATAGAACCCTGTAAGAGATAAATATGTTATGTGAGGGACTTCATTTATCTGACAGTCAAATATAAGAATAGTTCTGTGATCTCAATTATGCCACACCGGTTTTGGTTAATTTAATTTACTTATAATATATCAGGATTTTGGACAAGATGATAAAAAAGTACTTGCCATTATACACAGTTTTTCATGCTTCTAGCCCACACGATTATGACCAGAAATTATGTTCGATTTTTACATATAATAGTCCAAATATATCTATCTGAAACAGCTCATTATCTCTTTCTCTCTCTGTCTCTGTCTCTCTCTGTATATATATATATATATATATATATATATATATATATATATATATATATATATATATATATAGAATGATTTTTTACATTTTATTATTTAGAATAAATTTATAAAATAAATTACTGCATAAGTTATCAATCTATCTCAGTCAGAGAGAGAGAGAGATAATAAATATTTTCAAAAATAATAAAAATAATTTTCAGCAATAATAAAGATTTTCAAAATTAACAGATTCGACATAGATATATAAACTAACCTAAACGAAGTAGATTTTTTTTAGATGTTACTTTCAACCTAAGAAAAGGAACATATAAACCATACAGAAAACCCAATGATAAACCACTCTATATACACACATCTTCCAACCACCCGCCTTCTATAATCAAACAGATGCCAAAATCGATTAACTACAGGCTTTCCGACAATTCCTCCAATGAATCCATATTTAAAAAAGCTAAGAAAGACTACAAAACAGCCCGAAAAGATAGCGGATTCCCAGCAACACTCACATACTCACCACAGAACGTAAAAAGGCCAATAGGAAAAGAAATATCATAGGGTTCAACCCACCGTACAGCAAAACCTTAAAAACAAACGTAGGGAAAATATTCTTCAAACTCTTACACAAACACTTCCCAAAATCACAGTAAAAACAGCTACAGTTGCATCGAGAACATTGCACAAATAATAAAAAAGCACAACAGGAAAATTATCAACAAACCACCCGAACAAATTAAACCCACGTGCAACAGCAGAATAAAGAACGAATGTCCCTTAAACGGTAATTGTTTACAAAACAACGTAATATACCAAGCCACAATAAAATAACCAGATGATGAAGAAAAGGTATACACAGGAGTAACTGAAGGACCCTGAAAACAAAGAAAGTATGTTCACAAAACATCTTTCACAAATAGTAAATATGCGAACAGCACAATACTTTCTAAGTATATCTGGGAAATTAAAAACAAAACGCAAATCACACCAAAAATATCTTGGAAAATAAGGAAAAGATCATCAGCCTACAACAACCAATCAAAATCTTGCAAACTTTGCTTGGAGGAAAAAATAGCTATCATTACCTTCCCAGACCAAAATAAATTATTAAATAAAAGATCCGAGCTCATCTCAAAATGCAGACATGAAGAAAATTTTTTACTACGTTACTTAAAAATCTAAAACTAAAAAAATAAAATAAAATGAGAATAAAATAAATAAACGAAATGACAATAAAATAAGTAAAATAAATTAACCCAAACAAATTACCAAATCACACCCGTTAGATTAGACGAAATAGAATAAATGATTAAAAAATAAAAGCAAAATCAATGAACCCAAATAAATAAGTAGATAATAACCAAATTAACAAACCATTATGACCAAAATATTAGTTAGACTATAAAAATCAAACCAAAAATCGGAAGAAAAACATAGCTATATCTGTTGTATAACGATGAAAAATATTCGTTACTTAAAAATCGAAAACAGAAAAGAGTAAATAAAAATATACAGTATAATAAATAAATAATAATAAACAAGTAAAATAAATTAATCTGAGTTCATTTAAATAAATAAACTAACTGATCCCCATAAATTAACCGTTAGAAAAAATAAATAAAGATAATCAATCCAAATAAATACATGAAATTATAAACAAATTAAAATCTGCTCCCTCAAAAATAATAGTTAGAATAAACTACAACAATCAACATCAAAATTGAATAAATAGCTTTAATTATCTTCCCAAACAAAAAAAAAACAAACTATTAAATAAGCGATATATACAAATTTTACTACGTTAATAAAAACACCGATTAAAATAAAAATTAAAATAATAAATATATAAGACAAGACATAAAAATAAAAAAAATAAATAAAGACAAGCAAAATAATTTAACCCAAATAAATAAATAAGTAAACAAATAAACGACTTCCGGTAAAATAACCGCCAAAATAGACTACCAACAATACACCACTGACTCAAACAGCCCAGAAAAATAAGAGCACTCGTGTCCTGACGTTTGAGTCTTGCATGAGACAAACTCTCGCCTCTAAGTGTTGACTTCAATATATATATATATATATATATATATATATATATATATATATATATATGAGTCGCTACTGAGTGTTGACTTCAATGTTCACTTTTACATATATATATATACATATAGATATATATAAAAGTGAACATTGAAGTCAACCCTTAGAGGCGACATATATATATATATATATATATATATATATATATATATATATATAAGAGAGTTCGACCAGCACAGCTTGAGACGAATCTTCAACTAATTCCCGAAGGAAGTCCGCCAGGTATAACCTGTGCACACTATATATATATATTTTCTGTTATAGTCAGTCCACAATAGTCGATAGGGAGAGTGGCACATTCCATTACAACAACTTTCATGGTAGTTGTTCCCAATGAGCTCTTGGCTAATTGTTGTTTTATTCCTCTTACCCCCCACAGATAATGAATTTTATATATGGGGACTATTTAGGATTTTCATAGAGACAATGAGGTATTATGGTGGATGTAGTAAGAAAGGTAAGTAAGAATGCGTTGTTTTGGTGTTAGGAAGATTGTGGTATGTTTGGATCAGTGATTGTGGCTAGTTAAGTTTAAATTTAAGACAGAAGACCGTTCTTTTTTCCCCACTCCCCATACTGGCCTTGTGCCGCAATTTGTAATTTTTACAAAAACATATCGCTCTTCGCTATGATGCCCAGACTCTTCGATATTAAGCGCTGTACTAGGCTGGCAACGAGGTCTCACCAATTTACAGTTGAGCTGTTTATCTGTAACCGTATGTTCTATGCTAACAATTTCTTTTCTCACACTTCTCGCTTTGGGAATTTCCGTTCGGCTCCATCCTTTCCAGACAACTTTAATCATCAAAAAATTAATTGTAATGTCAATTGCTCGCTACTGTCCCACCTGATTACTCTTCATCTGTTTTCGTTTCTTAGCAATGTTCTTGTTCCTAACTCTTCCACACCCAGTAGATCCTTGTGTTTTAGTGGCTTTACTCTCTTGCTTGTTGTGAACTCGATTAAAAAAGATTAAAGTACCAGGTCTGTTGCTAGAATCTATCTTGTATATTTATATACGATTCGTCTACGCATTGAATATTGCTGCTGCATTTGGTCTGGTGCTCTTGTTGTGCATTTAGAGTTTCTTGATAAAAATCAAAAGAAAAATATGCAATGTTATTGTCCTAGCCTGGCATCTCGGCTTCAATATTTTTTCACATCGCCGAAACGTAGCTTCCTGTGAATCTTTACTGCAAATATTTACATTGTAATTGTTCTGATTAACTTTCCTCAATTGTATCTGGACTTTAAGAATTGAAGCGCTGCCCTAGATTGGCGGCAAGGTCTCATCCTTTTACAGTTGAAAAAGCTAGATGTATCCGTACGTTCTATGCTAGCAGTTTCTTCTATCGCACTTCTTGCTTGTGGAACTTTCTTCCGGCATATTTTTTCCCAGTCAATTTTGATCTTCTCTAAAACTTTTTATAGTTTTCTATCTATATTTGCTATCAAACCTGTGCATATCTTATTTGCATATATGCTCTTGTTAGCTTATGGCCGCCAATAATAAATCCTGTTAGGACTTATAATTCTCTCAGGTTTGGTTCATTGTAAAGGTTAAATAAGTCCGGTGAGAAGACCCAACCTTGTCTTACGCCCTTTTCTATTTCTTAATATTTAGTGAATTCCTTTTCTCTCCATATGGAGGGGGATTGCTGCTAGTATTGGGTCTGGATTAATCTAATACCCCCACAAGTAGATCAAGATTATCTAGCGGTTCCAACAGTTGTTTGTGACATACTTTATAAAAACATTATTGCGTAATCTGTAAAACATACGTATACATCATTTTGTCTTTGTTTTAATCTTCTTGATATTGTGAACATAAATATCACATTTAGCTCACAACTTGCTCATATTCCTGAATTGGCACCTGTTTTCTCTCAACTCTGAAATAAATGCCTTGCTGCTTCTTATTTCCCTACCTGTTGAAAATCATCTTCTGTAGTTCCAGTCTTTCAGAACGCGGGCAAACTGTCTGGCCGTTGTAACTACTGGCCTATGTGACTTCTACCTCTTTTTGGCAAATTACCAGCTGCTCCAATCAACTCTGCATCTCACCTCGCATGGTTGTCTTTCAGATAAACAATATGGCTTTCGTTTCTCTTGGTCATGTGCGGGCAACCTTTTTCAGAGTGCTTACCAAAATTGGTCAAATCTCTGATACAAATTTTTTCCCCGTATTAATAAAAATATTTTGAAACCTCAAAGCTAGCAGGAACTAAGTTGGGGCGAGGCCTATCTGAAATAAAGTACATAAAAGTATTTGCTTCGTTTTTTTTTTTTTTTTTTTGTCTTGCTCAGTTCACGAGAAATTTATTCTCTTTGTTCTTCCTCAGATTTCTTGCTTACGTTCTTATGAACACTCAAAATGTTTCCTTACAGAAGAAGTTCTACAAACGATTGTTTCGGAACTGAAATTGCATAAGGCTTCATCATCTTTCTTAAACTTGCCCAAATTTTAAAACCAGTATTCTTTAAATTCTCTTATGTCTTCTTCATTTGAATGACATCATTTCTTAGCTAATGATCGTGACATTTTGCACAAACAGCAAAGGGGAGAAAATGAGCACCCACGAGATAAGCATATGCATGAAAGAGGAGAAAGAATAAAATTGAGTCAAAAAGGGAATAAATTTTACATGCGAGAAACAAGTCATCGGCGTGTCATGTTTGGCACGCGTCTAAATGTCGTATACCCCACATTAGGCGATGGTGTTTGCTGGTCTCATCTCGTCTAGCCGGTGATCGCTGATCGTTTTAGTTCAATCCTCTTCTTCTCTTGGTCGGTATCGCGAAATGTTCTTCGGATTCAGAGACGAAAAGCATGAACAAAGAGAACTTTTAACAATTAATCATTAACCCCCGTCGACGGGTACATCTTCTATCAAGTGGGAGATACTACACCTCCTATTAGGGAACCGCTTTTCTTTGGCGTAAAACAACCAACTACCGAAAGACCCTTCCCAATAGGAGAGGGAGGTGGTTTGTACAAGCGCAATCTAAAACGTTTAGTTAACCTGACGTCGCAACAGCAACTCTCGAAAAAACATTAATCTATAACTCCTTCCCATATTCTGCTCAGCCCATCAAAATCAACTTCCCTATTTTGTCTAACATGTGACCTAAAAAGTCAACCTGGGAAGGTCTGAACCAAAATAAACTGCCACTAAAAAATAATAGTCTGAAACTATTATCTAACACCAGGAGTTTTCCACCCCTGATCTAGGTCAACTGCTGATGGATTAACTAAAAGATTATGTTAAACTTCAGATAAGATTTGTGTTATATCTCCAAGGCGTTTGATACGGATTGGCTTGCTAGCCTTCTTCGCAAATTGAAAGTTTGTTGTCTTTGTATTTGGAAATATTTTTCAATCATTAATCGATTTATATCATCCGACAGTGTTATCAATCATATTCTTCTCTCTTCTTGTTCTTTTAACATTCTCTCTCCTTGGAATGTTTTTATCACATTCACTCTACCACTCAGTAAGCCCTTGCATCTTAGTGGCTTTATTGCCTTACTTGGGGTAAAATGACTAAAAAAAAGATCTTACCGAATTCACGGGACAAATGTCTGCTGATAGACATCATCTCAGGTATTCTGTTTCCACTGTCTATCTCCAAACAGGGTAGACGCTTACAGGGAAAATCTGAAAAGGATTTTGAAAAATAATTAATCATTTTAATATGATGCAATATATTTATATATTTTTTGAGGATAAATAAAACTGATAAATAAATTAAAAGTTTTTATTTTTAAAAATCAATATTAAAAAAAAATAATCTGTAAGTAAAAAAATTCAAATATGCAAAAACAGGTTTAATTTTTATCCTAACAAATAAAACAGTAATTCTGGCAAATATTATGACTAAATCCAGAAACTCTTTGGAGTTACATTACAGATGTTATTCAAAATTTTAATCATGACTAATTATGAAAAACTTAACTTACCATTTGCTAATTATTGAGGGAAAAAAAATTTCTGCGGTGTTCAAACATCTCACAGTATTAACGGGAGTTTAAAGAACAAGGGAATGATGAATTGTAAATAATTATTCCCATTTTCTTCTGTCAGAGTATTCTCCATATATTGACTAACAATTCACCATTTTCTTGTTTAGACATTGAACATCCGGCAAAGTCTAAAGAGCGTACCTGCAAAGGAACCTGTGTTTGAAAAGGTTGATTTTTTTATTCTTCACACTTCTATTGCTCTCTCCCCCCACGGCAGATTTTATCGTTTTGAAAGACCTATTTTTGGAATGTTAATGTAATTTAGTGAGAAACCCGTCGATTTATGCATTGTCTATTTTTCCGAAGAACCTACAACAAAGATGTTAAACCTGATTTATTTATTAGATTGTTTATTTACAAGAATCTTTTTATATTTACAATATATATATATATATATATATATATATATATATATATATATATATAATTATTTTAAAAAAATATGATTCCATCACTACATATGAGTTCTCATGCTTCAAAAATAGAAGCTAAGAAACCAGTTCTATTTCATCCTCAACAGATTTTATGAAATAGAGCTGGTTTATACCTTCTATTTTTGAAACATGAGAACTCTTATGTAGCGATGGAATCATATTTTGAAAAAAACAATTATAATTAAGGCTCTACTCATGTATTGACCACATTTTTTTTTTTAATTTGGATTGTTAACGTAAGGGTTCTTTCCTATTTTTCTTTATATTTACACACACACACACACACACACACACACACACACACACACATATATATATATATATATATATATATATATATATATATATATACATGCAAGATAACCCAAAAAGTTCTGTCCGTTTTTTTATTAGTCATTCAATGAAGTTGAAATATATACAAAATGGGTGTAGCAATTGTTTTCAAATTCGGACAGCCGGAAGTTGGAACATCAGACGTTATAAAAAACATGCCATCAGTTATAAGCCGGACAGCTGTGAGAAGGATGGATGTGTCCATTGGGTAGATTGTTTCCAAGAGCATATGGCCCAGTAGATAAAAGCGTTGGTTGAAGTCCAGTTACTTGGCCCAAAGTGTTGTGAGTTCAGTACCTTTCCACAGCAGTGGTGAACAAAAACTTGGAGAGTTGAGTCACTAAAGGGAAATAACTGAAACGAAGAAATCCGGAAGAGGTCTGGCAGGTGGAACTAGAACAATCTACCCGAAATAATGGGTTCGTTTGAAATTTCGACATTTATTACCCGAAGAAGGTACACAGGCCGAAATCTTGTAAATATGACAATAAAGATGAGGTTAATAGTCCAAACAATGTAAATAGTGTAAATACAAGGTAACCAAAAAAGTTCTGACCGTTTTTTGATTAGTCATTGAATGAAGTTGAAATATATACGAAATGCGTGTAGCAATTGTTTTCAAATTCGGACCGCCGGAAGTAGGAACATCAGAAGTTATAAAAAACACGCGCATCGTGCCCGGCCATCAGCTGTGAGAAGGATTTAAGTGTCTAGAGATCTCGTTCAAGGGCTGTTTGCTTTACGACTTCAAAGTGGGCTTATCAGCAGCTGCATCAAG